>CAJVGC010000060.1:51312032-51339098 GCA_910822075.1 Senecio squalidus
TTCAGAATCATCTTCGTAGCGGCGATCAGAAATCATCTTCGTCGGATTTGTTGGCATCATCTTTGTGGCGCCGAAATAAACAAAGGGCAGCGATTAAAATCGAAAAAAAACAGCAGCGGCGAACATCAATTCTTTTCCTTCGTTAGCAGCGGCGAACTTACACATCATCTTCGTTCAGAAACGAACATCAAGTTCGTGGAAAACAACGATTACAATAACGAACATCATCTTCGCTTTAATTGATCTTCGGTGACAGCGGTGGAAAACAATATGGGATAAAAGGAAATTCGGCAGCGGCGGCGAACATCTACTCTTCATCTTCGTCCTCAACGAACATCACATTCGTCTGGTCATCTTCGTCCAGATTTGATGTTCGTTTAGCAATCAGATTGGCTCATGGTTCGTTTGGCAGTGGTGTAATCAAGTTCGTTTCGTTTAACTGCTTGTTCGTTTGGGATCTAACTTGAAATCGGCAGAGATTATTGCTCGGGATTGATATTCGTGATTCAGTATCAACGGGATTGATGTTCGTGATTCAGTTTAGATGTTCGTTGATTTTACCTGTGACTTGTTCGACCGAGTATTGGGCTTCTACAATCTTTTGATTAAATCTTGTTGGGCTTCTACAAATCTTGTTGGGCTTCTATAATTTGGGCCTTTATTGGACCGGTCTTTTTAAGCTTAACTTGACTTATTCGTTTGGACTTGGTTAAATTGGACTTCTTAATTTGGACTGAACTGCTTATTGGACTGTTTATTGAGCTTCACTTAAACCTTTATTGGACTCGTTATTTGGACTTGGAATTTTTCTTGAATTATTATTTGGACTTAATTAATTTGGACTTAATTTATTTGGACCTAATTAATTTGACAAGTATTATTATACTTTAGTCCGTATCATTATACAAGAAATGGAATCTTCAAAGTTAGATAATCCACCTAAACTACTTAACAAGTCTCTTTATTACGAATGGGCAGACAAGTTTGAATCTTACTGTAGATTAAATGACGCTCACATGTGGTTCTTTGTTCAACATGAATACCTCCATCCAGCAATGGATAGAAATGGTTGGGTGGAACTGACTCCCATCAACAGTCTTTCAGCTGAATGCAGAAAAGTGTTTGATGCTGAAAACAACGTTAGGGAAAATCTGGAAATGTCTCTTCCTGATGAACTGCAATATCTCATTGGGCGATACAAGTCAGCAAATGCCTTATGGAAAGCAGTTGAGAAGAAATACGCAAGTTCAGCTAACCAACGAAAAGCCGAATGAAATCTATTGAAAGAAAAGTTTTAGATCTTCAAAGCAACTTCAGATCATGCATTGAAGGCTTCAGTTAGTGATCAAGATACTGAGAGTACGTGTTCAGACAAAGAACAAAACGAAGTTTGCAGTGAAGCCAGCAGTACTGCAGGTGATTCTAGTACAGCAATTGAACTTAGCTCGAATGAAGAGGATATTCGAAATGTTGAAGATACTGAAAATGAATCAAAGGTTTGCAGTTGTAGGTTGGACCTATCTAACGAAAATTTTATTGCAAAAATGGTCGACCTCAAAACCGAGAAGTCAAAGGTACTTCTTGATCTTCAACCCGTAAAAGAATTATGCAAATCTTTCACAAGTGTAACTCTTCAAAACGAGAAGTTGATAAAGTTAGTATCAACCTTGGAATCTCAGCAAACTGAACTTGAGCAAAACATATCAACACAAACTTATCTAAAAGATGATTTTGCAAAGAAATATTATCGAAACGAAAAGGACAGACTGGAACTTTTGTCAAATGTTGGTGTTTTAACACATAAAATTGACACGTTATATGACTGCCTTGAAAAACAAAAGAAGAGTTTTGCTGAGAAGGTTCAAGAATTAAATAATTGTGAAATCAGATTAACTGAGCAGGAAAGGAAAATCGAACAGTTTCGCACTTCTTCTAGTACCTTAAATTCTATCTTGAGTCGTCAAAGGCTAACTGGAAATCGTACTGGTTTGGGATACAATGAAACACCTCCCCCTTTTAATCACAATTATAGTTTTCTTAAAACTGAATGTGACGTGAAGGAAAACAATGTTGACGCTTCACGTGTATCTTCCTCTACAAGGGACGATCAAACTGAGTCAAGTACTTCAACTGAGCCAAGTGTTTCGGAAACGAAAATGAGTACATTAGCTGAAAACTCAAAACCCAAACAGCCTATGGATGACTTGAAGTGTTTTAAATGCCGTGAACATGGTCACGTCCCCTCGGTATGTCCAAAGAAGAAGCAAAAGCAAGCCAACAGATCGTCTTCCCCGAAGAAAGAGCAAGTTAGCAGATCGTCTTTACCAAAGACTAAACCAATGGCTCGTTCACATTCACCTGTACGGAAACAGGTGCAGCCTGTTCGGAAATCAATGGCGCGATCATATTCACCTGTACGGAAACAGGTGCCTCAAAAATGGATTAAGAAACAGGAACACACGGGTGTTTCTAATGATTGTTCATTTCAACCGCGTCCATTTCGACCGTCTTTTAGAACTTCTAATCCATACTGCCCGAGTCAGAGAGTAAATTCCTTTTATCAGCAGTCGAGATCCTTTTGTCCACCGATGAACCATCTGAATTCTAAAGTTCAAGCTACTGTTACTAAAGATGATGGTTTCTTCAAGGAGTTTGTCTACGTAAACGAAAGAGGACAATCTAGACGTGTTATGGCACGGATTCCCACCATAACTGATCATTGCTAGCTTAGCTGAAAATTTTTGTAATCTTGTATATTTATGAAAATTAGAATCGACATGAAAAACTCAAAATTTCGTGTCGATATCTTAGAAAGAAAAAAGAAAAAAAAAAAGGTTTTACTAACGTTTGTTTGCAGGTTACGAAGCGCGTACGAGACTCTACTCTTGAAAACTGTTGTTTGAGACGTTGTTCATCGTCAGACAGCTCAGGGGGAGTTTTGTTGTCATTTATGGAAGCCTCGAAGAATACAAGCAAAAATGATGAACTTAGTTGAGTCAATTCGTAATGAAGACTCTGATAAACAACGAAGTTCACAACAACAAATGGAGTTGCCTAACTCTTCACAAGCATTAACGGAGAAGACTAACTCTTCATAAGCGTAAACGGAGAAGACTGAATCTTCACAAGCGTAAACGGAGAAGACTGAATCTTCACAAGCGTAAACGGAGAAGACTGAATCTTCACAATGATGAGTTAGAAGAACCTGCAAGGAATACAAGGAGTAAAAGACTATAAAGATTGTGAGCATATAACGGAATCTAGAAGCAACAGTCAAGGGGGAGTTTGTTAGTGCAATATCTGTGACAGTTGTTCTAGATTATATAAGTCTTTAGTAATAGTCTATTTGAGTCTGTAATGGCCCTATAACATTGTATTGTTAATTCGGCTATTTAGTCTGTTATGGGTGTTAATGAACTTTGCATAGTCCATGAGCCCATTAGTGGCCCAAGCCTGTGAACACGTCTCTATATAAAGACACACACACACACACACACACACACACACACACACACACACACACATACCTAGTTGTGTTTAACATATATGTGTTCTGTTATTCTATCTACTTCTTGCATTTCTACTTCTTTAAATAAGACATGTCTGAAAAAGAAAAACATTATGGGTCAAGATAAAGATAAAGCTTGCTCCCACATGTGTCGTGTTACTCCGCTCCAACTGGAAGACATGTTAGATGATGTGGTTTACATATAGGGTTAGTCGTCCATAAGTTGACAAATAAAGTGTGTTTGGATGTCTTAAGAAAAAAAGGTTAAGTTGTCAAACACTAAAAAGTTAACGGAATGCGGTTAATTTTAACTATTTTTGGACCACGGGTGTGTGTTTTTAACAACTTATGGACCAACAATGTAACTTTTAAGACTTTAAGAAAGATATGTAAAATTTAGGATAAAACTTAAAGGGGATGTTTGTTTGAGCCTATATAAAAATTTATGGGCTTATTGGTTTTCGGTTTATATTTCATAAATCGGAATTTTATGGGTTATGTAAGGACTTATGATCTTATTGTTATTTATTAAGTCATAATAAACAGTAAATCAGTAATAAGCTAATAAGATTTTACATAAGTCATAAAATCTCGGTTTATAAAATATAAACCGAAAACCAATAAATCAATAAATCCTTATATAAGCTCAAAGAAGCATCCCACCTTTCTTTTCTTGTTTTGTCCAATTTTAAATTAGTATATGCTTAATATTCAAATGCAATAAATATATATATATATATATATATATATATATATATATATATATATATATATATATATATATATATATATATATATATATATATAGATTGGGGTTCAAATGAGATCCCTAATTTTTTAGAGATCTAGAGAACCACTTTTTAACCACCCATTTTTTCTTATATCTTTGTTGTTGTTTTTTTGCTTTTTTCTAATTTTTTTTTTACTTTTTTCTTTTACCTTTTTATTTACTTTTTTTTTTTTTTTTTTCTTCCGAAAATCATATTTGATTTTCAATCTTACTTTTAAAAATCAAATGTGATTTTCAATCTACAAATCTTTTATGCGTAAAATCAAATGTGATTTTTAACGTACAAACTATTTTGCTTATAAAATCACATGTGATTTTCGAGAAACAAATATTTCAAGTGTGACTTTAAAATTTATAAATTTTGGTTTTTGAAAATCACATGTGATTTTCCAAAAAAAAAAATTCACGTGTGATTTTAATATTTATAACTTTCGGTTTTGAAAATCATATGTGATTTCAATTTTTTACAAAAAAATCACATGTGATTTTAAAAAAAAAAAAGTTAAAAAAAAAAAAAAAAAAAAGTATTAAGGGGAAAATGTGTGGCTGAAAAGTGGATCCCTTAATTCCTAGCAAATTGAGGATCTCATTTGAACCTCACCTTTAGAGCCTTGTACATAACCTTTAGAGCCTTGTACATAACCTTTGGGACATTTTTACTTAAAAAGATAGGGAGTAAATAAATGTATTAAAAAATGTTTGTTCACACCTCTTTATAATGATGATAAGTTTAAGAAATAATAACATTCCGAAATTCCGAAAATAAACCGAATCTCGAAGATTATAGCTTCAAAATCCAATAACTATAATACGTGAGAGTTATGAATAAATGTGTCCCTCCCCATCACCAATGCAACTTGGTACCCCTTTTTATAGACCAACTTTCGCCAAGAACCCTCGATCTCCCCTCCCCATAACATTAACACTTACTACAATGTATACCTATACGTATATATTTATGTATCTATATATCTATATGTATAAGTTAAGGCATATATTAGTCAGTCTTGATGTTTATGTAACATTTTGATCATCATGATCATAGTCTTGTTAATGTTAGTGGTGCCACAAGTTCTAGGTGGCGAAACTCGTGGCTGCCCACCGCAAAAATGTGGAAGTTTTGACTCCATACCCTTCCCGTTTCATTTAAACAATGGTTCGGGTGGTTCGGGTTGTGGGGAGTTACTTTCGGATGCTTTTCGTGTTTCTTGTTTTAATTCAAGTTTGTTGTTTATTAGTATAGGGTCATATAGATATCAGATTCTTAGTTTTTTTCCTGATGGTGGTGGGTTGTTAGTGGATTTTCCAAATGATACGGTTAGGTATTCTTCGTTGTGTCGAAGCTATTATGATTTGAGGTCGTTTAGGTTTCAAGCGAATAATTATTTTGGGATATCTAGTGATAATGTGGTTGGTTTGTATGGGTGTGGGGATTCTTCGTTGTGTAGGAGTGATTGTGGTGGATGTCATGATACTAATACCACCACTACTTTTGCGAGTAGCGGGTGTTGTTACCCGCTCTCTGATGATCGTGGTGGTGTTTGGCATGTGGGTGATAGTTTTAATGTGTTTGAAGAGTTTGGGTGTAAGGGTTTTTCGTCTTGGGTTGGTTTGGGTTCTAAGAATGATTCGACAAAGCGTGGGGTTAAATTAGAATGGGCAATCCCGAGTGATATGGCTAATAAAGAGTGTGATTTGAATGCTCAAACTGTGAACGCAAGCTCTGTCATATTCGGTATGAAGTGCAAATGTGTTGACGGATTTGTAGGCGATGGATTTGTAAAGGGAACCGGTTGCTTGAAAGGTGACTTCTTTTTATTTGGTTAATTTCTTTGTTATTGTGAAAATACTATTTTATAAAGCGATCACTTATAATTTATCATAATGTTTTCGTTTAACGTATTATAGATTGCCTCAAGAACGGAGCAGAAGTGTACGGTGAGCCTTGCTATGTTAAGCGACGTGGCCGAAGTAAACTTATGCTTGTTGCTGGTACGTAAAACAAATTAGCTTGATACACAATATCGTACACAATACTTATTTTGTTTAAACGTTTGGTACTAGTAGCGTAGCGCCCCTTTCTAACACCACCCTTGATTCAAACTTACCTAATATTGATTACTGATCATTTAGCTTGGCTTTGTTTAACTTACAGGAATTGTCGCATTAGGACTCTCGATCGGCACATTGACCGCACTCTTTTGGTTATTAAAACGACAGAATAAGCTACAGACCCTAGAGATTGACCAGTCTCGCAGCCAAAGCAACGTCTCGTTTCATAAAGGACGTCGAACTCGTTTATTTACTCATATCGAACTAGAACAAGCCACCAACGGATTTTCAGTCGATCAAAAACTCGTCAACATGGGGGCCGGTGGCACCATATATTCTGGCGTCCTTGCAGATGGACTCGGGGTAGCCGTCCATAAAGTACATTGCACAACAGAAACAGACCTCATTCATGTTTTATCACGAGTCAAGATTCTATCAGAAATTACCCACACCAACATGGCACGTATCCTTGGCTGCTCTATTGACTCCGGTTACACTCCATTGGTGGTTTACGAGTTTCCTAGAAACAGTACACTTGAACAACATCTATGTCAAAAAATTGGTCTCGAATGGCATAACAGATTGAAAATCGCAGCTCAAATATCAAGTGTACTTGCATACCTCCAATCTGAAATCTTCCCTCCTGTGTTTCACCACGGTCTCCAGTCGGGATGCGTTTTGTTAGATCAAGATATGTCTGTAAAACTTGTTGGGTTTGAGTTACTGGATCATGGTTCAAGCGCACCATTTTCTAACAAAAACGACGTTTATGGTCTTGGTGTGGTGCTCCTGGAGATTTTAGCAGGTGGGAAATCCACGGAACAAGCGACAGTGGCTTTGCGGAAGATTAGAAATGGTAAGGTGGAAGAGGTGGTGGATCCGATGTTGTACTACCATGAACAACCGCCATACAGAAAAGAGGAGATGGGGATAGTGGCGGATGTGGCCACTCGATGCTTGTTGTTTGGCGGTGATGGAACGTTGGGAATGATCGATGTAGCGAAAGAATTGGTGCATGTGACGAAAGAGAGTATTGATCATGTTGGTAGTAGAAGAGGACCTGCAGGACTTGAAGAAACTTTCTCTAATTCAAGTCTTTTGCAAATGATATCATTGTCTCCTGACTCCATTTATGTACCCTAAATGTAATATCAGTTAAATTATGTAATAAGAATCTTACTAATATAAATACAGCGTGCATAATTGATTAATTTTTCCGTTATTATTTCCTTCAACTTCTCAAAATGTCACTGGAATTCTAACTTACAAAATCTTATTCAGTTTGTAGATTCTACAGTTCTAATTTTCTTATCTGTTTCGAAATTCTCAGCAGCTTCTGCTGCAGCGGCTGCAGCCTTATCTAACCCCATCTTCTGCAGTTCCTTTGTAAATCCATCGACCTCGGATGGATTAATTTTGTAAGGGCTATGTGCTGTTCCTGGAAATGAGCGGTTTTCGACTTGTTGCTTATATTCTGATAAAGCTTTGTTGATTACTTCTCCTACTTGAGCAAACTGCTTACAGAACTTTGGAGTGACCTGTAGAAATAATGTATAACAGAAGCATCTGAAGTAAATATGTGAACGGTCTAGAATACCTTTTAATAATATAAGGAAACAGAGTTCTACATATGAAATCAACGTTTTTTATTTATATTGATGACAGGGGGCAGAGAGGATAAATTAAGAAAAATGTTTGACTGCTAACAAAATCTCTAAGATACATTTCTGTTATAGAAAAATAAAGTAATCAGATGGACGTAAATCGATAGTAACAATTTCCATAGAGAAACATCTAATAGACCAGTAAATAGTGACAAAATTAAAAAATCATTTACACCCAAATCAACATCAAAATACTTTCCATTTGAATAAAGCTCATCAAAAACGTGTTTGATTCAAACCTTTGCATGATGTGGATGCTGCATCATTCCCAAAAGATCATGATAAACGAGGACCTGCATCAAGTAATACATAACATTGAGGGACATCCATAGCTATTGTTAGGATTTTAACCTTCACTTAAAATCTTCCATATTATATACATCGAAGGATGATCGACTCCTTTTATATCGAAGGACGAACCCTATGATCTTCGTTGGGTAACAGTTTTCTTACAAATTTTAAGCTTTTTATTCTACATTTAGTACTCTAAATTATTAAATTAGCTTAAAAGACTCACTAACCTGACCACTGCAATAAGGGCCGGCCCCGATACCAATGGTGGGTATCCGAAGAACAGAAGTGGCGGCAGCAGCCACTGGTGCAGGCACACATTCAAGAACAACAGAGAAACACCCGACTTCCTGCAATGCTAGTGCCGTCTCCACAACCTACATTAGAAATAGCAATATTACATGATTAAATTATGACTACTCGTGTACATGTATCAGATAGAGGTGACATTTAACTTTTGAGGACTTTTCAACTCTCTAAATGATATGGATTCTTTTGAATTTTAAGAAAATGTTTATAACTTATCTAAAAATTTAACAGGTTCTTCAAGCGGGCGGGCATTAAATATGGAAACTAAAAGGCTAAATGTTGTGTTCAAAGGTCAAACTGTACATGCTTTCTATGAAAAAAATTGGAGTGCAGTTCTTAATATAAAATAGAAGCCGATCTATCTGATCAGGACTAAGTAACTTTATAGGTCCAAAACGCTGTTGCAATTTGACTTTAAAGGTCAAATATGGGCTTTATCATTTCAAAATTGTTAGTAGTTTCTTCGGCCTCTCGGAAAAACTTTGATTAGATAGAGTAAACTATATAACAAGCTACAAATGAAAAGGTTTTCGTAGCAATTTGAGGGAAAATCCATATCAATTTTGAATCAAATAAGTCGTGAGTTTGACCTCAAAAGTCATATGGTACCTCTTTTCTTTAAATCGAATAAGGGTGGGAATACCTTGACTGCACTAAGAACGTTCTTCCCTTGAGGTCTAAATCCACCAAGAACACTAATGGCTTGTGGGGTCAACCCCACATGACCCATAACCGCAATTCCAGCTTCAACAATGTGTTTTGCAGCCGAAATCCTTGATGGTGCACCGCCTTCTAACTTGATTGCATCCATTCCTCCTTCTTTCAATACCCTGACAGCTGTATCAACCGCCTACAAAATTATCCACTACAATATCATATATGTTGGATTTTTAAAACCTGACATACACACATGATTATTAAAGATTAAATCTTTGAGGTTAACTCTCTAGTACTTGTTATTATCACTAATGTTTATTGGTAAACAATTAAACTTTCACTTTAATTTACTACGTTTAAAGCAAAAGGTTTGTAGTATGGCGACACATGACCTGACCCATAACGTAAAGGTTATGGGTTCAAGTCTCGTAGGGGACAAAAAGTATGAATAAATGTTTTATGTGATTTAATACTTGCCTTTCAAAAACAAATTACTACGTTTAAAGTTATAAATTTCTCGTTGAAGCATTTCATCAAACACGTCTTACGCATTACCTGTTGAGAACTAGATTCATAAGTACCAAAAGCAAGATCACCAACAAGCAACGGTCGTTTCGCACCTCTAGCAACCGCACGACAATGCATCAACATTTCCTCCAACGTAATGGGCAATGTAGTATCATGCCCATGTACCACCATAGCCGCGGAGTCTCCCACAAGTGCAATATCAATCCCAGCACTATCCAAATGAACCGCAGACGGGTAATCATAAGCCGTCACCATCGTTATCGGTTCGCCTTTCTTATGCTTGCCACGTAGAGTGGTTAACGTTACTCTTTGATCGTAGTTTTGGGGTTTTGGGCCGCCATAGACTGTGTTTTCCGGCATGTTGCTCATGTTCCTGATTTTGAAATTGAAACCGAAATTGTGGGGTTTGATTGTTGAGAATGATTTTGTTAAGCGGGTGAAGATTGCAGCAGCCATGGTGGATTAGTATGAATTTGGAAATGGGTTTTTTTTTGGGGGGGTTGAATTTTGAATTGAGTTTCGGTGGTTGAATGGTGGATGACTGGAGAGTGATAACGTAATTGGGCGGCGCCATTTTTGAGAAAGTGATTTTTAGTTTGGTTAAAAGTAGGTGAGAGGTAAGTTACACGAATAGATTTTTCTAATGTGTAACTTCTTAAACCTCTAGGCACAAATACATTAGATTTTCTATTGAGATTAATGGTTACTCGATATACTATTAAAATAAATAGGATTTTATCTTTGTAAATAAACATGTTTCTTTTTGGGGCTTTTGAAAACTCAAAGACGAACCTAAGACACAAATAAACATTGTTTTTTATCATCTAACCCTACCATTCTTGTCTCTTACCCCATCGGAAACCAAATCCTCCAAACCGACGGCCAATAGAACGATGTCGGTTGGGAAACCGAAGCCCCCATTGGCACCGCCTAAGGAATATATAATGCTGGAGTATGGACTCCAATACTTGAAGACCAAAGGTCAGAGACATGAGAACCGAAAGGTAAGGTAGGGACGAAAGATATAACAACAGCCAAAACAAGAGAGTATCAAAAGGAGATTAGAAAGTACAAACAACATTAAATGCAAGGCACGGACATTTAATGCAAAGGTATGGTCCACCCCATGCGCCATTAATGCGCTAGTTCTCGAGACCACCAAACACCTGTTGGTCAAGATGGCACCCACATGACTAGTATGACACAAAGTAAGGAGGACCGGTCCGATACGCTTTAAGACCAACATGTAAGAACCAAAGGAGGGGAATATAAATATCCCCTCCATAATAAATGGACATACAATTTTACAACTACCAACTTAACTCCTTAACTGATTTCCGTACCATATCATGAATCTCCCCATAAATATTGTTTATCACACCCGAGCCTTATCAGAGGGAATATCCCCATAAGTCCTTAGGTTTTCTTGTTAATTGCAGTTACAACAAGGTTTGGTTACCAATGACGAAGGACGAAGTCTGTTCACAGTTTTAGACTCATTGGGACAAGTAGACAATTTGTTTCAACATTTGGCGCCATCGGTGGGACTTGGAATAATTGGAGGTAGGGAGACCGAAGAAAACACTCAGGAAACGCGAGTCCCATTCACTACTGAACTCACCCACCCATCAATCAACGCTACAGAACACCTTGCATCCGTAGGAACGTTACCACCGATACGAACCGAGACAGGCACCATTACACCAGAATTCGTTAGCCGTAATTACGGGAGGCTTCAAGGTATGATGGAAGGACAAGAGGGTCGAATAAAGGGATACATCCGGAAGAGCATGAGGGAGTTGTTTGTGAAGATAGCTCAGAAAGAGACTTTCCCCTCCGACCTAACGAGGGAATATCGCGAGAAAGCCACATTTTAACCGAACCACGGAGCTATAGGAGAGGAGTCCCACCAACAACAACCCCACCTCGACCCTGGACCCTATTCCAACCTTTTTCCCCACTCGGAAATCAAAACCTACTGGGGAACTTCATGAGTCAAGCAAATTTCCACCAGACACCTTGGGGGAATATACCGGGCACGAGACAGATTCATCCACAAGACCTTGTACCGAGACCCCAGGGCAATATGCCTTGGACAGGAGAAGGAAGGCAACAAACTAATCCGGAAGAAAGAAGGAGGTACCCAATATTGGGAAAAAGTGTGTATGACTAGGTTCTGCGAAAAGACGAAAATACCCCTCACGTGTTTAACACGTGGGACAGACTAACGGTACTATTTGACGGACGTCCAAATTAGGGACAAAATGAGTAATTAGTTTAAACAATGGGACGATCCATGCAACTTTTCAAACTTAGGGACGAAATCTATAATTCCATATAAACCTTAGGGACGATCTATGTAATTTACTCATTTTATTTTTATCAATAATCGCGTGAATCGCGACACACCGAAACCAATCTTGAAGATGCAAACACTTTCAGTTACACTAGGACTCTTTCTTCTTCATAAACCATTAATACCAAAAACACCCTCAAAACAAACACTTATTCACTTCCGCAGATCAATTTCCATCGTCACCGCCACCACAATGGACCAAAAATCGCCGCAACACGTAACCGGAACATGGTACTCTGTCCCGGAACTCCGTCTTCGAGACCATCATTTCACTGTCCCACTCGACTACTCACTACCTCAATCCCACAAGATCTCCGTTTTTGCTCGAGAGGCGGTTGCCGGTAATTCATTTTAGTTTGCTACTTATATCTGATTTACTCATTATCATATTTGTAAGTGGATGATGTATTAATAGGGACCGGAACGGATACACTCAACTTGTCGAACTACGTGATTTTTTAGTGTAGAAAAACTCATGCATACTCTTTTTTTTATGTTAATTTAATATGGTATGTAAAAATCATTGTTTTTGATACCCGCCAAATCATATAAGCCCTACTACTAATAACCAACTAACTTAACTACTTTATATGGTAACTAATAACTACAGATGTTAAAGTTTGATCAGCTCAATTAAAGATAGTCCCACGAAAGCAATATAATTTTAGAATATGATCAAAGCAAGGGAAATGCAATCAGAGGACAACGTTTTCGTTCTGAACTTACTTCTTTTACAATAGTCAACATCTCAATTTATAAAGCTCTAAGGCTCTAGCGTGCTAGCCTCTGAGCCTTTGAGCCCGAGGAGGCGCGCCTTTGACAACTTTGCTTCTAAGACCAGATTTTTCCCAGATGGTGATGACTCATCAGCTTTACCGATAAGGAGCAGGGTCACCCTTCTCTTCAAAAAATAACCAACTCCTGCCAAAAACATGCAGAATAACCAAAATGCCCTTTGGTTTTTTAGAAAGACGGTTCCTTTGATGACATGTCACCATGTCATAGGTTGATTTTGTTTGTTTAAAAAAAACTGAAGGTCTTTTGGGCCGAAATTGG
The DNA here is from genome assembly GCA_910822075.1 of Senecio squalidus. Lineage (NCBI taxonomy): Eukaryota > Viridiplantae > Streptophyta > Magnoliopsida > Asterales > Asteraceae > Senecio > Senecio squalidus. The sequence continues at coordinate 51,325,244 of CAJVGC010000060.1, forward strand.
TATGAAATGAAACCTAATACATTTAGGTGACTTATAATGAGTTTGAATACAAATAAAAAACGGTTTATACTTGGGTGACTTCCAAATGCATTATCTGTTTATGTCAATTCACCGAAAAACTTGTTGGTTTTTACTTATACCGATGGGGATAATGTTGTATAGTTGGAAAGGAAGATCAAGCTATGCCATACTTGTTATTCTTACAAGGTGGACCAGGTTTTGAGTCACCGAGACCAACTGAAGCAAGTGGGTGGTTGAGTAAAGCATGTGAAGAACATCGTGTTATTCTATTGGATCAGGCATGTTCGTTTTTTCACTATAAACGTACATTTTACTACATTTGTTATTCTTTTTATTATCTTCTGATATCTTAAAATGCAGCGAGGAACAGGACTGTCAACTCCTCTAACAACATCGTCTATGTTACAACTAAAATCTGCACAAGAATTGGTTGATTACTTGAAGTACTTTCGGGCAGATAACATAGTGAACGATGCTGAATTTATTCGGAAACTTCTTGTTCCTGATGCTGCTCCTTGGAAAGTCTTGGGTCAGGTATAACCCATCCCTGTTCTATTTTTTTTTATGTATGTATATATTTATTTAAAAGTTTGCTACATTAATAATTCGTTATTTTCGTGCTTAGAGTTTTGGTGGTTTTTGTGGAGTGACCTACCTGAGTTTTGCACCACACGGGTTAAAAGAAGTCTTTTTGACGGGTGGAATTCCTCCGATTGGAGATGGATGCACAGCAGAATCTGTGAACAAAGCTTGCATCGGTCCAATTGTCATCCAGAATGAAAAATACTACAAGAGATACCCACAGGATATAGAGATAATTCGAGATGTCGTAAACCATTTGGCTGAGTCAGAAGGAGGCGGGGTAAGGTGTTCTATAAAAAAATTGTTGAATTGTGTTTTTATAACATAAGTAATCCCGTTGAGTGTTTTTGTGTGTGTTATAGGTTCCTCTTCCATCTGGTGGTATATTAACCCCTAAGGGCCTACAACTCCTTGGCCTTACGGGCTTGGGGTCTAGCACAGGCTTCGAGCGTTTACACTACTTGTATGCTCTCCTTTTATTCACTTCTATTCATAAATGCATTTGTTGGTCCAAAATAAATGTAACCTTTGACTTGGCAATTAAGTTTTGCTTGAAACCTTGACCAAAGGGAAATATGCATTTTAATACTACGCCAAAAAATGGATTTCCGCTTTAATTTTGGATGAAAGTTTCTTATCATTATAAATTGGTCTATGAATGAGTTGATTGTTGTTTTTTTCTTGTATAGGTTTGAGAGAGTATGGGATCCGGTAATAGTTCCCGGAGCAAAGAAACAAATCAGCTATTACTTCTTGAATTCCGTAAGACCACTTAGTTTAATATCTCTATCTCTTCACATGTGTATAGCTACAAAAATGTCTCTAGGAAAACCTTTACGGTTTATTAGTTGTTAAATATTAGACCCTTAGTTCAGTTTGATGTGTTTTGTATCTATGCAATTTATTTTGTGCATATTTATTTTCTGACAAATATCTCGCAAATATGCAGTTTGAGAAGTGGCTGGCTTTTGATACAAATCCATTATATGCTCTTATGCACGAGTCTATATATTGTCAGGTAATGTACTTGGATTCACCATGAAACGAGCACTAGGAATAAATAAGTTTCTTATTTTATTCTAAAAATATTGATCGTAACTTAAAGGGAGCTGCATCACGGTGGGCTGCACAAAGAGTAAGGGAAGAACATGAAAGTAAACTTGATGCGGTAAAAGCTGCCAAAGAAGGCCGACCTGTTTTTCTCACAGGGGAGGTAAGAAAGACACTTTTATTGCAATATATATTCAAAATCAAATACATTTGACTATTATGCCCTTTGTTTATGCAGATGGTTTTCCCGTGGATGTTTGATGAAATTCATGCATTGAAACCATTTAAGGAAGCAGCTAATTTGTTGGCGGAGAAGAAGGATTGGCCTCCGTTATATAACAAAACAACACTGAATAATAATAAGGTACCCGTTGCTGCGGCGGTTTATTATGAAGATATGTTTGTTAACTTCAACTTGGCAAGTGAGACGGCTGAACAGATAGCAGGTATCAGGTTGTGGGTAACTAACGAGTACATGCACTCTGGTCTCCGAGATGGTGCGCACCATGTTTTGGATCATTTGATGCGATTGTTAAACGGAAAGAAACCACTTTTTTGAAAACCAAACCTCAGATAGTTTTCTTGTTTATGTTTCTAGTTCTTCAATTCAGAATGGGTACGTATTTTTTTGCCATATAATTTGAGGATATATATTTGCTTACAACTTTTTGTTTGATCATTTTGACGTTTACAAGTGAATATGTATCATATTCCCCTTGTGGTTGTATTACGTTTGTAGAGTTCTGGTTCTTGTGAGTCGGTGGAAATGGAAATCTGGGTTGGGTTAGTTATGGGTCAAAACGTAATAGATAGTTACTGGGTTATATTCAATTAAAGTGCAGTATTTTTGAATAAAAAGGTAAAAGCAAAAAGGAGTTTGACCTGTTAGAGATATCAAACGAACCAAATTGGGGCATTTTTAAGTTAATGGATCGGTTCTAACCTCCATTGATACGATAATTGATTAACAAGTAGTTGTGGAAGCGTTCTCGCGCTTCGAGGAGCATGAATGTAAGGGTGAGTTCCTATACTAATTTCATTACCGATGATGTCTTATGTACATGGATAAGTACAATATTCTTTGAATACCAATACTAGGATCAACTTCTTTCATCATCAACGAGTATTGATCCGGCTGAAAGAAGACTAGTGATGTTTGGTCACTAAATACTCTCAGCTCAGACCCCAAAACCATAACTGTCGTCTGCAACTTCTGGAAACCATTTCTGAACGTTTATAACTTCCGATAACTTCAAAAAGTTTGTCAAGATGAACAAACATAATTTATGACATAAATAAATATAAACTTGCACCTAAATTTACTACGTTATCCAAACTACAACTAATTACTTACATGGTTAACGTCAAAGAAAAAAGAATCCAATCCTCGTGAGTAACATTGAACACTCAAATCAAAAGAAAAAGACACACTAAATTTGGGGGAGATCTTGAGACGGTTCAATATTCATAATATCTTTTGCAGTGCGAACGGCGTTGGAAGAAACTTCTTTTACATAGAAGAACTCAATTTCTTCGAATTCTTTAGTAGCATCCTCGAATTTGGCTATTGCAGCAGGATCACTATTTACCAGCTCCTCTTTATGGTGATATGCTTCTTGGAAGGCCTCTAAAGATTGTTGACGACCCAACCTAATAGCAAATCCTTGAACTTTAGCTAATGTGGAACAATATCTTCGAAGTTTAGGAACGAGGAGTGGTAATTAACATCTTCATGTCCTTGTCTAACACGACCAATGAATGAACGTTTTTCATATAGATAACGAATAAAAGGTCATAAGACTTGACCAATTCGGATTTCTCATCAATCAATGCTTCTGGCTACCTCATTGTTTCCCACCACAATGTTGTCATGTAAGGGGAAACCTTTTGATTTCAAAATTAGAGCCAAAATTCCCAGCTTCATTCGAGTCTTCAACCAGCAGAGCCCTTGTCTCCGTCTCCGGTGTATATTTTGGTTCCTTGCTTTTGAAAGTTTCTTCTTCCCAAACGCGTACCCTTCATATCATTCTGAAGATAATTAAGAGAACTCGTCCCTGCAAAAGATACACAAAATACCTGAATGTGTCTATTACTAATCATCACTCAGATTTCTGGAAGACCAATTGTTGTTTGTTCCTCGAATTTGTTTTTGCATACAACTAATGCTGCTACCCTTCTCTCGGGGCATCATTTCTTAACCCAAAATAATTTTTCTTTCTAGCTATTCAAAGGGGTAGTAGTCGAACTTAGACATCAACAATTTAAATATGCTACCAATCTTAGTGTGATATCTCACTGATACGAATACGTACCAGAAAACTAAATATAAGATAGATTATTGATTGATCTAACCTATAAATCAACTAACGGTGACAATCAAACAAGACCTATTACTTTATTAATCTATTTAATCTAAATAACGCGATCTAAAATTGAATAATTGTGATAACACAATCAAGACCTATTGATTTGTTATCGAATCAAACTAGATAACTCGACCTAGGATCGAAACAATTGATAATTGAAACATCAATATCAAAGAAAAAGGAATACCCTTATTAATATAATCAGTAACTAACATTATACATTAATAAAAACGTTTGGTATATATAGGAAAACAAAATAAACCCTAAAACGTAAAAAGGAAAGTCAAAAAGTGTGTTTTGGACCGAAAACCCAGCTACTGCGTCGCAGTGAATAACCAATGCGCCGCAGCGGGAAAGTTCTAGAATCGTTTTGCTGATAAGTCCATCCACTGTGCCGTAGTCCCTAGTGATTGCGTTGCAGTCAACCTCTAGAAGTTTTTCAGCTTTTTGTTGTTCTTTCGAATGCGTAGTAGTGATATCTCGATTCGTAGCAATGACTTCCAAAGTGTCCTTAGTCCAACAAGTCCCCAAAGTCATCAAACAAACCCCTTTAGACATGGTTCCTTCAACAGCTTTATTACAAGTCATTAATTCAACGTTTTGATCATCTAAAACCATATCACTCACAAGACTTTTAATATGTAATACTTAACTAGGACATACATCGTACCCAAAATAATCAAAGAGTATGAGATAATATTTGTGATTGTATTACACAACGATAAATACCGATTTTCATATTTAACAAAAAAAAAAAAATTATCTTATATTTATTTGCAAGGAGTTTCTACGCCAAAATTGGATGAGATGCATTGTAGGGTTAACTGTATGAAAGTGTAATGAACTTTTTATTTTATTTATTTATTTTTTTTTTTTTTTGCTATTGTGTGTATTCAACTCTAAAAAGTCTTATTGTATTTATTTAACACTTATTATTTTTACAAACAATGTAACATACCGGATTTTTACTTGCGTGTAACCGGTTTAATTGTTTAAAAAATTTTCTCAAAAAAAAATCTCATTTATATAATATTTATGAAGAAAATATAAATAATAATAATTAGAAATACAATTATTACAGACACCCTATAATATAATTCTCACATTTGTCAAGAGACTTGAACCTATGACCTCCAGTTCAATAGGTCACACAAATAGGTCACGCACATAGAGGTTCTAAGAATTTAATACACAAATTAGAAAGCTAACAAAGTTCATTACATTTTCATGCATTTAACCCTATATAGCAAGTAAGACGTACAACACAACGCGTTTTTTCTTCCCAACTTGTTTCACTATTATGCTTCAAAAACCGAGTCATGTAGTTAGTTATATAGTAAGACCTGTTAAAATGAGTCTATGCTTCGAACTAGGTCTCACTCTAATAAGACATAGTTGCATAACGGGGTCCTATTTGGTTGGTTTCATAAGAGTGAGTTTAAGATTCATCTCTTACGACATGTTTCTAAAGTTTGCTTATAACTTTATATATGCACCAATATTCTTAACAACAAATAGGGTACTTTTACATATTTACATGTAACATCGTATGTTTTTTCTCTGAATTTAGCCAAGTTCCTATCACAAAAGTTACGATAAATTTGTGTGAATACTTTCGTGAAAGCATTCTCCACATTTAACGATTCAAGAGCCGATGTTTCCATGGAGAGGCAAATATTCTCTCTCTGCAAATGCCTTTGCATCATTCGTTTGAACTTCTCGTAAGTTCTCTAGGTCGGCTTTGTTTCCAATGAGCACGATCACAAAGTTTTAATCCGTGTGATAGCGGATCTTCGTGAGCCAAGTTTCAATGTTTCAAATGTCAACGTACGTGTAATATCATATACAAGCAGGCACCTTGTGTTCCTCGATAATATGTACTAATCATGCTATCATACATGTAATTCCTTTGACGTATTTAATATTTATCCTAAGTGGTGGAAAGACTAAGAAATTTAAATCTTATGTAATTAAATACCTAGAGTGGCCAGCTGAATCCCAAGTTATGGCCTTGATGATATCTTCATTGAGACTGAGATCGCGACTGAAAAAATCAGCCCCTATAGTGGATTTGACTTCCTGGTTGAATTCGTTTTTAATGAAACGCAAAACAATATTGCGTTTACCGACACCTGAGTCTCCACTGTTTGTCTTCGTAGTTGCCCCACATTTCTTTCTCTTACTTGTTAAAGGGAGTCCGAGGTTTTGTTTTGGTGATTATTAAGAAAGATCCAAAATTGGTTGATGATAAAGAAATTCAGTTTTACTTTTCAAAAGATTAAAAATAAAAGAAACAATGGGAAATAAAAAAATTTGCGAACCCTTAGCATAGTTTTAGTTTTGGGAAAAATACATTAGAATGTAACAAACTTTATCCGATTTGCTATTGTGTGTATTCAATTTTCATAACCTCTATTGTATGTATTTAACTCTTAATTTTTTACAAATGATGTAACGGACGAGATTTTTGTTGAACCGGTTTAGGTTTCTCAAAAAAATCCGGTTCTTACATCAATTGTATAAAATAAAAGTTGAATACACTCAATAGAGTTTTTAAGAGTTAGATACACACAATAGCAAAACGGTCAAAGTTTATTGTATTCTCGTTCACTTAGCCTTTAGTTTTTGGATAATCCAAATATAGAAGGTTTTTACGTAACAACAACGACTTTAAATCCTACCATGTCCAATTATTATTAGAAAATAGTAAAACATGAAACATTTGTACACAAGTATTTAGTATATAAACATTTGGCGAAACCTTAGATTTAATCAATGAGATAGTCTCCCACCAAATCGATATAATTTTAGAATATGAAAAAAGATCCGATAAAGAAAATCCAGTCTTACTTTAAAAAAAAAGAAGGAAATAATGAAAAATTATTAAATTTGCAAACCATGGTCCTTGGAATAGTTTTTGCATATTCCAAATAAAAAGATAGAAGGTTTGACATAACCACCAAACAATGTGAAAAACTGCATATATTCGTCTCGAAGCTCTAACAACAACGACATTAAATCCTACAATATGCACGAATTTTTTGAAACAATAGATACTATTATAGAGGTTACTACTGCACATGGAGAACAACCAGTTACACTACCTCCTCCTGACACAAGAATTTACCAATACTTGTTACCGTTTAAGCAAAATCATTTTTGTTTGTAATACGCGACAACTTTAAGAAACTAAGAATCATGTCTCGGTTTGAATTTACCAATACTTGTTACCATTCTAGCAAATTTATATGAATTCCACTTGTAAGTTGTAACACACGTTAAGCTCGCTCATCTAAGACCAACGCTAACAGCCCCCAGCCCCCCCCAACAGACACACACACACAATGATTTTGGTGTCTTGCAGAACATTTATCAACGAATTTGATGTCTTGCGGAATATTTTTAATTTGCAGAACACATTGCATAATGATTGTTCTCTTTTTAATTGTGATATAATGATATTATTCATAGAATCAATATGAATAATATGGTATATGAATATTATGATAGTTCTTTATACGAATTATATAATACTTAGTCTGGTATTCAGAAAACAATAAGTTTTCAACAGAATAAGAACAATATATATTATAACACAAATATATCTTATTTTATAATGGGGACTAAGCCTCTATTTATATAGAACAAGCATATTCGGTGGCCGACAATGGCCTCACTAAATGATACTACACGATCACATGGAACATTTTTTATTATTTTCTATAATTACATGGAGACAATCTTGAGATGAGAGACAATTCTCACATGACATACTTAATAAATTACATACAATGATAAAAATTCGACAAATGTAATATTATACAACATTATACAACACAACACCCTCCCATAAAGGAAAAGTGAGTTTTACTGCTACATTGTGGAGTGTAGTGAGCTGTTTCAACAATTCATTATAGGTTTGTCTTAATTTCCTGTAGAGCAATAGTCACAATTGTGTCTTGGTGCATGTTTGAGTTGTCGTCACAATAGTCTTTTGAATTCTTATGGCAATCAGGAAAGTTGTCCACTAATTCCATCAAAATTTTCTTCAAAATCTTGAATTACTTTTACTCCTTGTTCGGTGATTTTTTCTTTGTTGTTTGAATAGATTAGTAGATTTTTACTACAATAATTTATTCTAACCGAATCGTGTTGTTCGTAACTGGTACTAATTCTTATAGATGCCAGATAAACATTTGCTAGTGTTGATACTAGATTAGTTGGTTCTAGCTCGTCCTTTGTTGGATAGATTTCGTTGCTGACACCAAGGTGTGCAATAGTTATCGATGGTACTATTAGCTGACAATCTTCATTGAAGATCGGATAACTTGAATGCATTTGAATAAATATTTCTCTTCCCCTTGCAAATCGTTCTTTGTAATTTCTTAAATTCAAGTGTAGCTTAAGAGGCAATTCTTGTATTTCTTGAAGTGTCGTTCCATCTATATATAGTGTAACAATTAATCCATGAACTAAAGAGTCATAGACCATTGATGGTGATGCTTCGGATAGGAACATGACTTTTGGACATGTTCGTCTTCTTCGTGGATAGAACATCATGGTATTATGTATATCGTGGTAGTTAATGAGACTCTCCCAAATTTTTTGGAACTTTTTGGTTGTTTTTTTTTTTCATTTCTTCTTTTTATTTGGTAGTCATTATGTTATTCATTTTATTTCGTGCATCTAGTTTGGCTACGTGATTTTGTAGACTCTCGTTCAAAGATTTTTATTTTGGTGATCGTTCTACCGCTTCTGTTGTTACTGTTTTATATGTTTCTCGTATAGCTCGATCTGCATCTTCTCCGCCATTGTAACTTTTGTGTGCTACATTTTTTCATGCAATGTGTGAATTTTTTATTCCCCAATTGTTGTAAACTCCTTTGTGTGGTCCGTAAAAAATGGCATACCATTTTTTTTTTTGTTACAGTGGTTGTTCTTCGTTGTCATCTTTGATATTAATTAGTTCTTTGAAATTTGCTTCATTCTTTTTTAGTGTGGTCGATGAACTTTTTGATGTTTCTGCTTTTACAATTGGCATTGGTGTAAGTAATTTGAGTGTTTGTTGCAATTTCTCCTTGATATCGCATATTTATACATATATTTATATGCGATATTCGGCTGATTTTCGTATTAAAACATTATGATAGGTTTTTGCATTTAACCGTGTGAAAAGTGTTTTATTCAAGTGACAAATTAATATGACCGGGAAGGGGAATATTGGTCGAGTAACGCAAGTGAAAAGACGTAAAATGGTGAAACTGGCAGATAGTGCAACGCAGTGAGTGGGGAGATGCGGCGCAATCAGTCAACAAAAGTCAAACGTGTAAGAATCTTCTAGAAATCATACTGCGACGTAGTGATGTAGCTTGGTGCTGCGCAACGTGGAATTTGTGTTGGTATCAAATTAGGAAAGTTGGTCAGTGCGGCGCAGTCATGAGTTTGTGCGACGCAGTAGGAGTTATTATGGAAACCAGATTTCTTCCTATAAATACAAACCAAAACTTCACAAAATAAATATATAGCTTTTGGCATTCGATTTTGGAGTTCAACATTCGGTTTGGAAACTGCAAGGAGAGTTTGAAGCCTCTGTTTATATAGTACACTAATAGTGTTTGCAATTTTGTCTAAAACAATTTCTCCATCCGATTTTTATGATTCATGTTAAGATAAACGTGGCACACACGTTATCGGTTAGAAAAGAAATGCGTAGATTCTTATATTTTTTGTAAAGAATTTCTCCTTTTTTAGCATTAGAAATCTTTATTCTAATTTCGGATAGTTAGTCATTATAGCATTATAGCATCCTACATCCACTTTCTTCATGATTAGAACATCTTGGGTTATTCAGATGCCAAGTGTAAGTAGTGAGTGATAATAATAGAAACTAAAAAGTGTATGTGATTAAGTTTCATTTAAATGTTAGTGAAGATAAAAAAAATAAACTCACGAGTATTTATTTTTAAATAGAGCATCTAGTTATTTATCAAAACAATCTTTTCAAATACCACATGATATATTAACCATTATTAAAAATAAATAGCTTATGACTCATAATTTAACAACTAATATATAAGAATTTTGGTTGAAAAAAGATATAAAAAGTAAAAGAATAAATTAATTTAGATTAATTGGTTAAAAATAATGATTAAATTAAGAAAACAAAATATGATAGGTATTATTTTTTTGATTAAAATAAGAAAGTATAAAAAAATTTGATTGGTAAATTTAGATGGCTCGGATTAGAGTTTGTTGTCTTTGATAAAAAAATATCAATCTAACGTTCACATTGATAGATGACTTATTGTCCTTTTATTTTATTCTCCTTTTTCTCTCATTCTCTCTCTCTCTCTCTCTCTCTCTCTCTCTCTCTCTCTCTCTCTCTCTCTCTCTCTCTCTCTCTTTTTTTCTCTTTCCCTCCATCTTCAACTTCAACTACATTAACAATGACGGATGTTCCGATTCTCGATACTTTACCGAAACATGACCACATGCATATTCTAGACATGATTTACTCGGCCCTAAGAGAAAGAAGTAAAGATGTGGATGAAATTCTGTCGGAGTTCCAGAAACTTACTCAGATCGTGAAGATCGAGTATGTTGCGCAGAGGAGAGGAGATGGCTGGACCTCTAACTGAATTCATCGAAATCATCTATTGTGTAACTTAATTTAAAAAGTAAAAGAATTTTGGTTGAAAAAAGATATAAAAAGTAAAAGAATAAATTAATTTAGATTAATTGGTTAAAAATAATGATTAAATTAAGAAAACAAAATATGATAGGTATTATTTTTTTGATTAAAATAAGAAAGTATAAAAAAATTTGATTGGTAAATTTAGATGGCTCGGATTAGAGTTTGTTGTCTTTGATAAAAAAATATCAATCTAACGTTCACATTGATAGATGACTTATTGTCCTTTTATTTTATTCTCCTTTTTCTCTAATTCTGTCGGAGTTCCAGAAACTTACTCAGATCGTGAAGATCGAGTATGTTGCGCAGAGGAGAGGAGATGGCTGGACCTCTAACTGAATTCATCGAAATCATCTATTGTGTAACTTACTTTACTTTTTTTTATCTAATTAATTTAGATGGCTCAGATTGGATAAAAATTATCAATCTAAAGTTGAGATTGATAGATGGTTTATTGTGCTTTTATTTTATTCTCCTTTTTCTCTCATTCTCTCTCTCTCTCTCTCTTCAATTCTCTTTCCCCCCATCTTCAGGTTCAACTTCATTATAAATGGCGGGTTTTCAGATTCCCGATACTCTACCGAAACTTGACCACATGCATATTCTAGACATGATTTACTCGAATTTACTCGGCCCAAACATGAAGACGTAAAGATGTGGATAAAATTCTGACGGAGGTCCAACAACTTACTTAGATCGTGAAGATCGAGCATGTTGCGCAGAGGAGAGGAGATGACTGTACCTTTAACCGAATTCATCGACATCATGTATTGTGTAACTTACTTTACTTTTTTCTTTTTTATCTAATTAATTTAGATGGCTCATATTGGATAAAAATTATCAATCTAAGGTTGAGATTGATAGATGCTTATTGTCCTTATTATTTTATGCTCCTTTCTCTCTCTCTCTCTCTCTCTCTCTCTCTTCAATTCTCTTTCTCTCTCTCTCTTCAATTCTCTTTCCCCCCATCTTCAGCTTCAACTTCATTAACAATGGCGGATGTTCCAATTCCCGATACTTTAACGAAACTTGACCACACGCATATTTTAGACATGATTTACTCGAATTTACTCGGCTCAAACAGGAAGAAGTAAAGATGTGGATGAAATTTTGACGGAGGTTCGGAAACTTACTCAGATCGTGACGATCGAGTATTTTACGCAGAGGAGAGGAGATGGTTGGACCTCTAACCGAATTCATCGACATCATCTATTATGTAACTTACTTTACTTTTTTTTTTATCTAATTAATTTAGATGCCTCGGATTGGATAAAAATTATCAATCTAAGGTTGAGATTGATAGATGACTTATTGTCCTTTTATTTTATTCTCCCTTTTCTCTCATTCTCTCTCTCTTTAATTCTCTTTCCCTCCATCTTCAACTTCAACTTCATTAACAATGGCGGATTATCCGATTCCCGATACTTTACCAAAACTTGACCACATGCTTACTCTAGACATGATTTACTCGAATTTACTCGGCCGAAACAGGAAGAAGTAAAGATGTGGATGAAATTATGACGGAGGTCCATAAACTTACTCAGATCGTGAAGATCGAGTATGTTGCGTAGTGGAGAGTATATGGCTGGACCTCTAACCGAATTCAGCGACATGATCTATTGTGTAACTTACTTTAGTTTTTTATTTAATTAAGTAGATGGGCGGATTGGATAAAAATTATTAATCTAAGGTTGAGATTGATAGATGGCTTATTGTCCTTGTTATTTTATTCTCCTTTTTCTCAAATTCTCTCTCTTCAATTCTCTTTCCCTCCATCTTCAACTTCAACTTCATTAACAATGGCGGATTTTCCGATTCCCGATACTTTACCGAAACTAGACCACATGCATATTCTAGACATGATTTACTCGAATTTACTCGGCCCAAACAGGAAGAAGTAAATATGTGGATGAAATTTTGACGGAGGTCCAAAAACTTACTCAGATCGTGAAGATCAACTATGTTGCGCAGAGGAGAGGAGATGATTGGACCTCTAACCGAATTCATCGACATCCTCTATTGTCTAACTTACTTTACTCTTTTTTTTTTATCTAATTAATTTAGATGGCTCGGATTGGATAAATATTATCAATCTAAGATTAAGATTGATAGATGGCTTATTGTCCTTGTTATTTTATTCTTCTTTATTCTCATTCTCTTTCTGTTCAATTTTCTCTCCCTCCAACTTCAACTTCAACTTCATTATCAATAGCGGATGTTTCGATTCCCGATACTTTACCAAAACTTGACCACATGCATATTCTAGACATGATTTACTCGAATTTACTCGGCTCGAACAGGAAGAAGTAAAGATGTGTATGAAATTCTAATGGAGGTCCAGAAACTTACTCAGATCGTGAAGATCGAGCATGTTGCGCAGAGGAGAGGAGATGACTGGACCTTTAACCGAATTCATCGACATCATCTATTGTGTAACTTACTTTACTTTTTTTTATCTAATTAATTTAGATGTCTCAGATTGGATAAAAATTATCAATCTAAGGTTGAGATTGATAGATGTTTATTGTCCTTGTTATTTTATTCTCCCCTCTCTCTCTCTCTCTCTCTCTCTCTCTCTCTCTCTCTCTCTCTCTCTCTCTCTCTTCAATTCTCTTTCCCTCCATCTTCAGCTTCAACTTCATTAACAATGGCGGATGTTCCTATTCCCGATACTTTACCGAAACTTGACCACATGCATATTCTAGACATGATTTACTCGACTCGAACAGGAAGAAGTAAAGATGTGGATGAAATTCTGACGGAGGTCCGGAAACTTAATCAGATCGTGAAGATCGAGTATGTTGCACAGAGGAGAGGAGATGGCTGGACCTCTAACCGAATTTATCGACATCATCTATTGTGTAACTTACTTTACTTTTTTTTTTATCTAATTAATTTAGATGGCTCGGGTTGGATAAATATTATCAATCTAAGGTTAAGATTGATAGATGGCTTATTGTCCTTTTATATTATTCTCCTTTTTCTCTCATTATGTCTCTATTCAATTATCTTTCCCTCTATCTTCAGCTTCAACTTCATTAAAAATGACGGATTTTCCGATTCCCGATACTTTACCGAAACTTGACCACATGCATACTCTAGATATGCCTTACTCGAATTTACTCGGCCCGAACAGGAAGAAGTA
>CAJVGC010000060.1:51339198-51440921 GCA_910822075.1 Senecio squalidus
ATGAGTTTATCTAATCTTTTTATAAGTTTATAAATCTAATTTTTTTCGACTTATAAATTTATTAAGTTGAGTTAGTGACTTTAAATAAGTCATAAGCTTAACTTAATAAGTTTATAAGTCAAAAAGTTTAGGTTTATAAACTTTTAAAAAAATTATATAAGCTCGTGAACACGGTACGAAACCAATTCAAAACCTACTAAACAATCAAAGCCCACAAAACTCTTCATCTACCAAATCCGTCATTTCTCAGAATCATTATAAGTTATAACCATGAAGCACTTAAAAGTTAAAACGCTCAAAGTGGTAAAGCGTGTCCACGATAACAAATAGCCGTAATGATAGGCTGTATATTTGTGGCCCAGGTAAATAGCAAACCCATTCAGGCTGTATTTTTGTTTTAACTTTTTCTTATTGGATTATGTTTTGTCTATAGAAAATGATACCGTTTATATTTAAACAAAATCAAATAAAAAGATTTACAATTACAGTTTGTATAATATAAACGAATATGTAAACACATTTCCGGCCAAGGCTTGTGATAAACACAATTTCCTTAAAACAAATTCCGCGTGCTATCACACGTTTTGTTTCCCATGGTACAATGGCTAAACAGTATGTAAATTGTCGGAGTTAGCACTTGTCTGAAATTGATCGGATGTTGCTACAAAGAAAGAAAGCAGAGAGTTGAAGGTGTGTTTGTGACTGAAGGTTTGCTTCGTTTTTTATAGGCAAGGGGGAGCGTTTGAGATTAATGCTCTTTTAATAGCATTAACGAGCTCGTTAAAAAGAAATTGTAACAGCTTTCAGAATTAAACCATGCACCATCAGACTTAAACGAAAAAGCAATTCAAAAATTGGGCCGCTCGAGCCCGAGTTTTCAGAGCTGCATTCGTGTCCGCAACTCGCGCAAACTCACATGAGTTTTTGATCAATACCCTTTAGGACCAGAATTTGCACCCCTGCGCGCGAGGGCATAAGCTTGTGTGCATATAAACCACAAGCCAATTGACTAAGTGTTCAAAGTTCTTGTATATAAACAACACAAAATTTGTCTCCACAATCGATGTGGGACAAGTTTAAGCTCAAATCAGTTTCCACCAAACACCCATCTTTCTAAGGGCTACACATAAATATTAAATATTCTTCGTAAATATTAAATATGCATCACTTTATAGACGTCCAAAGTTGATGAAAAAAATCATATTTTTATCAACATTTTCCAACATTGTCTAATCGGAAGTTTCATTGTTTTTGTTTTAGGGTTGTAACCTTGGATATTTAGTTAAAGTTTTGGTAGGTTATTATTTTACCATTTATGAGTGGTTATGTTTTATTTTATGATCAACAAAATAGATCAAAAGTTAAGATCAAAATTTTAGTTAAACGTAAACCCCTTAAATTTATAATGATTCTCTATGGATCTAAAAGAAAAATAAGAAGATGAATAATATACTTAAAAATCTTGTGACGTCGACATGATCAAGTCAGAGTAACAAAAGTTGCTTTTCTTCATTATGAAGAATTGACATTTTGTATTTTATATTTTTTGACTCAAGATCATCTACCGTTTTTGCCATATGTATTTAGAGATTAGGGAAAAGAGAAGATTAAGAGAAAATTGGATGAGACTAGGATTAGGAGAGAGAGAGAGTCAATAATTTATGCGTTTTTTTCTTATGAAAAATAAGACGAGTCTTGTTTGTTATTTTACCGTAGATTAGGAATGAAATATGTTTACTACGGGAGGGGGCTAACCCCTCCAAAAATTTATATGTTGGTATTAAATTTTTAATAATTAATACTTCATTTTATACTATTTTATTTTATCCGTCACTCCAAATAATGAAGTAATCATTGAAACCCTTCGAATTATTTAGTTCAGGTTTCGTCCCTGCCATGTCATAGATGTTTTCACATTACTAAGGTCACTCTCAACTATAACACCAATTTTGATGTTATGGGATGCCACTTTACCATAACACACTCATAACATAACACCACAAAACCCCTTCAACCATAACACCAAAATCTGGGATCTACCAGTTTTATTATTTTTTATTTTCTTTCCTTTACTCATATTATTTTTAATACATTATTAATATTAAAAATACATTAATAATAAAAATAAACTTAGATTAATATTAAAAAACGATACATAAATACTTAAACGATAAAAAAAACAATACTTAAAAAACGATACATAAAAATACTTAAACGATAAAAAAAACAATACATAAAAAACTAATCGTCCTCTTCGGCGGCTAATTCGGCGAGAATTTCGGCCTTTTGCTTTTCGAATGCGGCCCGAGCCTCTGGCGTCAGATCATCTGTTGGCATACGAAGAAATTCCATTTTCCGAAAACGGAGTCTGTATTTGATCTCCATTGTTTTGTCGATCCTAAGCTCGCGAAGTTCTTTGACAACGCCGTCGTTAAACTCGTCCCGTTTTGAAGTAACATCATAGGAGGAGGAGGAACGTGCGCTCTTAGATGGTCGTGGCTTTCCTAAAGGTCGTTGAAGTTGATCATGGCCATAGAGGTCCGGTTCTGCATCGTCGTCGAGGTTGATCGGTTCGTCAATGGGTTTAGGATTAACAAACCTTGGCGAATTATGCAAAACTTCCCACGCAGCATGATGACGAATTGGGCGTCCGATTTCGGCTTCGAACATGGTTAACGCCGTTGTGTAGACGACTTTGTCATCCTCGCCGCTCGATCGATCTCGTTCGGCACGGTCATGAACATGCTATGAAATTCCGCAAATTTTTGCTCATAGCCGTCCATTTTGAACTTAGCACATTTTTTGTGAAAGGTTCCGCCAAATCTTCGTTGAAAATAGCCATAACACGAAACCAAAAAGTTAGACCATCTTGGTCGTTTCCGGTTTTCCGATCCTCCGACACACGAATCCAATTCTCCGCCAAACTTCGTTCTTGGCCTTGTGTCCACTGAACCTTAGACGATGGGGTGGCGTCTTCCACAGTCGTAGCTTTTTTCTTACCCTTGTCTTTTCTCTTACGAGAACCACTAGGTTCCGCTTGTTGTGGTTGAAACGATTGAGACGGTTTGAATGGTTGATTTTGTGGTTGTTGGAACGGTTGGTTTTGGGGTTGTTGGAATGATTGAGTTTGGGGTTGTAAGAATGATTGAGTTTGTGGTTGATGGAATGATTAAGGTTGGGGTTGTTGGAATGATTGTTGTTGTTGTTGCCATTGCCAAAACTGGAATTGTTGCCATTCGGTCATGGCTTGTTGATGGGGTTGAGGTTGTGTGTTGGTGTTTCCGGCGAGTAATGAAGTAAAACCACCGGGTTGGGTTTGGAAATTTGCGAAGCCCGGTGAGGAAGGCGAGTTGGGATCGGATGACGGAAAATCGTTGTAATGAGACATTTTTTCTTATGGGTTTTGTAGAGAGAAAGAATATGATTTGGTGTAAATATTTTGTGTTTGTGTTTAGGTATTTATAGAGTTGGTTAGGTAAAAAAAAAAAAAAAAAAAAAAAAAAAAAAAGAGCCGTTATTAAAGTTAAAATTTTATTGTTCTTTTTTAAAAAACCTCTAAACGGTCACAAAGAAAAAAAAATAAAAATTGAAAACGCGCGTTTCTACAGTAACGCGGCTGGCAAAACGCCGAAGAACACCACCCTCCCAGCCATAACGGCGTTTGGGGGGAGGGGGGTAAAACGCGGCAAACGTCTCCCGCTGAGGCCACTCTAAAGAGAAATGAAAGATAGAAAACCAAAAGTCCATCGCTTACGGGATAAAACTTATTCGTAACCCATAACCCATAAAATAACATGTGAAAACCTTTATGGTATCACATGCTTCTCTCTCTCTCTCTCTCTCTCTCTCTCTCTCTCTCTCTCTCACAGAGAGAGAGATACCTAGTTGTGTTTAACATATATGTGTTCTGTTATTCTATCTACTTCTTGCATTTCTACTTCTTTAAATAAGACATGTCTGAAAAAGAAAAACATTATGGGTCAAGATAAAGATAAAGCTTGCTCCCTCATGTGCCGTGTTACTCCGCTCCAACTGGAAGACATGTTTGTTAGTGCAATATCTGTGACAGTTGTTCTAGATTATTTAAGTGTTTAGTAATAGTCTATTTGAGTCTGTAATGGCCCAATAACATTGTATTGTTAATTGGGCTATTTAGTCTGTTATGGGTGTTAATGGACTTTGCATAGTCCTTGAGCCCATTAGTGGCCCAAGCCTGTGAACATGTCTCTATATAAAGAGACATTGAGTTTAGGTTTAGGGTTAATGGTTAGAGACAGACTGAGGGAGAGAATTCTGTGAAAGGCTATTTATTGTAATTGAGTGATTCAATTAATAAAGTAGTCAGAATTCGGTAATCGTGTTTATTGTTATTTAATGCATTCGATTATAACTTGTGTGATTTACTGATTACGAGATTCCGCCTCGTGATCAGTTTGGTTTAATCCTGTAGATCGGACCACTGGGACCTATAATTGGTATCAGAGCAAACGCATTGTTTCCTCTCTATCGAGATTTGGTTCATGATTAAATTTCAGGTTTTTAATCGATTTTGAAAATTAGGGTTCTTATTCTTCTTCGGCGGCTGTTATTGAAAAATTAGGGTTTCTGACGGTTGCAGTCTGAGAATTAGGGTTTTTGGCGACTACGTTCGTTGACCAGTTAACAAGTTCGTTGACCAAACAACTTCGTCAATTAGTTCGTAAACAAGTTCGTCAAATATTTCGTGCAACACGTTCGTAGATAAAATCTGAGTATCATATTCGTGGGCCTTAGTGCTAATATTCGTGGGCTTTACCCTTGCATAATTGGGCCTAGTATTTAGTTGGGCCTTGTCTGATTGGGCTTTAATTTTGTTTGCAGCGAATGAAAGGAAACGGGGATCACAAAACAGATAACAATTAAAAAGGGGAGACAACGATATAAAATCGAAAACAAAAGGAAAAAGGAAATAGCGACGACAGGTGAAACTACAAATAAAGAAAAGTGGGTGGCGGCGGTAAAGTAAAATCACGTTGGGGAAATTAAAACGGCGGACTTGTTTGTTCAGAATCATCTTCGTAGCGGCGATCAGAAATCATCTTCGTCGGATTTGTTGGCATCATCTTTGTGGCGCCGAATAAACAAAGGGCAGCGATTAAAATCGAAAAAAACAGCAGCGGCGAACATCAATTCTTTTCCTTCGTTAGCAGCGGCGAACTTACACATCATCTTCGTTTCAGAAACGAACATCAAGTTCGTGGAAAACAACGATTACAATAACGAACATCATCTTCGCTTTAATTGATCTTCGTGACAGCGGTGGAAAACAATTTGGGATAAAAGGAAATTCGGCAGCGGCGGCGAACATCTACTCTTCATCTTCGTCCTCAACGAACATCACATTCGTCTGGTCATCTTCGTCCAGATTTGATGTTCGTTTAGCAATCAGATTGGCTCATGTTCGTTTGGCAGTGGTGTAATCAAGTTCGTTTCGTTTAACTGCTTGTTCGTTTGGGATCTAACTTGAAATCGGCAGAGATTATTGCTCGGGATTGATATTCGTGATTCAGTATCAACGGGATTGATGTTCGTGATTCAGTTTAGATGTTCGTTGATTTTACCTGTGACTTGTTCGACCGAGTATTGGGCTTCTACAATCTTTTTGATTAAATCTTGTTGGGCTTCTACAAATCTTGTTGGGCTTCTATAATTTGGGCCTTTATTGGACCGGTCTTTTTAAGCTTAACTTGACTTATTCGTTTGGACTTGGTTAAATTGGACTTCTTAATTTGGACTGAACCGCTTATTGGACTGTTTATTGAGCTTCACTTAAACCTTTATTGGACTCGTTATTTGGACTTGGACTTTTTCTTGAATTATTATTTGGACTTAATTAATTTGGACTTAATTTATTTGGACCTAATTAATTTGACAAGTATTATTATACTTTAGTCCGTATCATTATACAAGAAATGGAATCTTCAAAGTTAGATAATCCACCTAAACTACTTAACAAGTCTCTTTATTACGAATGGGCAGACAAGTTTGAATCTTACTGTAGATTAAATGACGCTCACATGTGGTTCTTTGTTCAACATGAATACCTCCATCCAACAATGGATAGAAATGGTTGGGTGGAACTGACTCCCATCAACAGTCTTTCAGCTGAATGCAGAAAAGTGTTTGATGCTGAAAACAACGTAGGGAAAATCTGGAAATGTCTCTTCCTGAGGAACTGCAATATCTCATTGGGCGATACAAGTCAGCAAATGCCTTATGGAAAGCAGTTGAGAAGAAATACGCAAGTTCAGCTAACCAACGAAAAGCCGAATGAAATCTATTGAAAGAAAAGTTTTAGATCTTCAAAGCAACTTCAGATCATGCATTGAAGGCTTCAGTTAGTGATCAAGATACTGAGAGTACGTGTTCAGACAAAGAACAAAACGAAGTTTGCAGTGAAGCCAGCAGTACTGCAGGTGATTCTAGTACAGCAATTGAACTTAGCTCGAATGAAGAGGATATTCGAAATGTTGAAGATACTGAAAATGAATCAAAGGTTTGCAGTTGTAGGTTGGACCTATCTAACGAAAATTTTATTGCAAAAATGGTCGACCTCAAAACCGAGAAGTCAAAGGTACTTCTTGATCTTCAACCCGTAAAAGAATTATGCAAATCTTTCACAAGTGTAACTCTTCAAAACGAGAAGTTGATAAAGTTAGTATCAACCTTGGAATCTCAGCAAACTGAACTTGAGCAAAACATATCAACACAAACTTATCTAAAAGATGATTTTGCAAAGAAATATTATCGAAACGAAAAGGACAGACTGGAACTTTTGTCAAATGTTGGTGTTTTAACACATAAAATTGACACGTTATATGACTGCCTTGAAAAACAAAAGAAGAGTTTTGCTGAGAAGGTTCAAGAATTAAATAATTGTGAAATCAGATTAACTGAGCAGGAAAGGAAAATCGAACAGTTTCGCACTTCTTCTAGTACCTTAAATTCTATCTTGAGTCGTCAAAGGCTAACTGGAAATCGTACTGGTTTGGGATACAATGAAACACCTCCCCCTTTTAATCACAATTATAGTTTTCTTAAAACTGAATGTGACGTGAAGGAAAACAATGTTGACGCTTCACGTGTATCTTCCTCTACAAGGGACGATCAAACTGAGTCAAGTACTTCAACTGAGCCAAGTGTTTCGGAAACGAAAATGAGTACATTAGCTGAAAACTCAAAACCCAAACAGCCTATGGATGACTTGAAGTGTTTTAAATGCCGTGAACATGGTCACGTCGCCTCAGTATGTCCAAAGAAGAAGCAAAAGCAAGCCAACAGATCGTCTTCCCCGAAGAAAGAGCAAGTTAGCAGATCGTCTTTACCAAAGACTAAACCAATGGCTCGTTCACATTCACCTGTACGGAAACAGGTGCAGCCTGTTCGGAAATCAATGGCGCGATCATATTCACCTGTACGGAAACAGGTGCCTCAAAAATGGATTAAGAAACAGGAACACACGGGTGTTTCTAATGATTGTTCATTTCAACCGCGTCCATTTCGACCGTCTTTTAGAACTTCTAATCCATACTGCCCGAGTCAGAGAGTAAATTCCTTTTATCAGCAGTCGAGATCCTTTTGTCCACCGATGAACCATCTGAATTCTAAAGTTCAAGCTACTGTTACTAAAGATGATGCTTTCTTCAAGGAGTTTGTCTACGTAAACGAAAGAGGACAATCTAGACTTGTTATGGCACGGATTCCCACCATAACTGATCATTGCTAGCTTAGCTGAAAATTTTTGTAATCTTGTATATTTATGAAAATTAGAATCGACATGAAAAACTCAAAATTTCGTGTCGATATCTTAGAAAGAAAAAAGAAAAAAAAAAGGTTTTACTAACGTTTGTTTGCAGGTTACGAAGCGCGTACGAGACTCTACTCTTGAAAACTGTTGTTTGAGACGTTGTTCATCGTCAGACAGCTCAGGGGGAGTTTTGTTGTCATTTATGGAAGCTCGAAGAATACAAGCAAAAATGATGAACTTAGTTGAGTCAATTCGTAATGAAGACTCTGATAAACAACGAAGTTCACAACAACAAATGGAGTTGCCTAACTCTTCACAAGCATTAACGGAGAAGACTAACTCTTCATAAGCGTAAACGGAGAAGACTGAATCTTCACAAGCGTAAACGGAGAAGACTGAATCTTCACAAGCGTAAACGGAGAAGACTGAATCTTCACAATGATGAGTTAGAAGAACCTGCAAGGAATACAAGGAGTAAAAGACTATAAAGATTGTGAGCATATAACGGAATCTAGAAGCAACAGTCAAGGGGGAGTTTGTTAGTGCAATATCTGTGACAGTTGTTCTAGATTATATAAGTCTTTAGTAATAGTCTATTTGAGTCTGTAATGGCCCTATAACATTGTATTGTTAATTGGGCTATTTAGTCTGTTATGGGTGTTAATGAACTTTGCATAGTCCATGAGCCCATTAGTGGCCCAAGCCTGTGAACACGTCTCTATATAAAGAGACATTGAGTTTAGGTTTAGGGTTAATGGTTAGAGACAAACTGAGGGAGAGAATTCTGTGAAAGGCTATTTATTGTAATTGAGTTATTCAATTAATAAAGTAGTCAGAATTCGGTAATCGTGTTTATTGTTATTTACTGCATTCGATTATAACTTGTGTGATTTACTGATTACGAGATTCCGCCTCGTGATCAGTTTGGTTTAATCCTATAGATCGGACCATTGGGGTGCCACTGCAGAGATATTGTTTTTTTTTTCTCTCTCTTTCTTTCACACACACACACACACACACACACACAGATACCTAGTTGTGTTTAACATATATGTGTTCTGTTATTCTATCTACTTCTTGCATTTCTACTTCTTTAAATAAGACATGTCTGAAAAAGAAAAACATTATGGGTCAAGATAAAGATAAAGCTTGCTCCCACATGTGTCGTGTTACTCCGCTCCAACTGGAAGACATGTTAGATGATGTGGTTTACATATAGGGTTAGTCGTCCATAAGTTGACAAATAAAGTGTGTTTGGATGTCTTAAGAAAAAAAGGTTAAGTTGTCAAACACTAAAAAGTTAACGGAATGCGGTTAATTTTAACTATTTTTGGACCACGGGTGTGTGTTTTTAACAACTTATGGACCAACAATGTAACTTTTAAGACTTTAAGAAAGATATGTAAAATTTAGGATAAAACTTAAAGGGGATGTTTGTTTGAGCCTATATAAAAATTTATGGGCTTATTGGTTTTCGGTTTATATTTCATAAATCGGAATTTTATGGGTTATGTAAGGACTTATGATCTTATTGTTATTTATTAAGTCATAATAAGCTAATAAGATTTTACATAAGTCATAAAATCTCGGTTTATAAAATATAAACCGAAAACCAATAAATCAATAAATCCTTATATAAGCTCAAAGAAGCATCCCACCTTTCTTTTCTTGTTTTGTCCAATTTTAAATTAGTATATGCTTAATATTCAAATGCAATATATATATATATATATATATATATATATATATAT
This sequence comes from Senecio squalidus, assembly GCA_910822075.1. Classification (NCBI taxonomy): domain Eukaryota; kingdom Viridiplantae; phylum Streptophyta; class Magnoliopsida; order Asterales; family Asteraceae; genus Senecio; species Senecio squalidus. The sequence continues at coordinate 51,348,736 of CAJVGC010000060.1, forward strand.
ATATATATATATATATATATATATATATATATATATATATATATATATATATATATATATATATATAGATTGGGGTTCAAATGAGATCCCTAATTTTTTAGAGATCTAGAGATCCACTTTTTAACCACCCATTTTTTCTTATATCTTTTTTTTTTTTTTTGCTTTTTTTCTTTTTTTTTTTTTTTTTTTTTTTTTTTTTTTTTCTTTTTTTTTTTTTTTTTTTTTTTTTTTTTTTTTTTTTTCTTCCGAAAATCATATTTGATTTTCAATCTTACTTTTAAAAATCAAATGTGATTTTCAATCTACAAATCTTTTATGCGTAAAATCAAATGTGATTTTTAACGTACAAACTATTTTGCTTATAAAATCACATGTGATTTTCGAGAAACAAATATTTCAAGTGTGACTTTAAAATTTATAAATTTTGGTTTTTGAAAATCACATGTGATTTTCGAGAAACAAATATTTCAAGTGTGACTTTAAAATTTATAAATTTTGGTTTTTGAAAATCACATGTGATTTTCCAAAAAAAAAAATTCACGTGTGATTTTAAAATTTATAACTTTTGGTTTTGAAAATCATATGTGATTTCAATTTTTTACAAAAAAATCACATGTGATTTTGAAAAAAAAAAAGTTAAAAAAAAAAAAAAAAAAAAAGTATTAAGGGGAAAATGTGTGGCTGAAAAGTGGATCCCTTAATTCCTAGCAAATTGAGGATCTCATTTGAACCTCACCTTTAGAGCCTTGTACATAACCTTTAGAGCCTTGTACATAACCTTTGGGACATTTTTACTTAAAAAGATAGGGAGTAAATAAATGTATTAAAAAATGTTTGTTCACACCTCTTTATAATGATGATAAGTTTAAGAAATAATAACATTCCGAAATTCCGAAAATAAACCGAATCTCGAAGATTATAGCTTCAAAATCCAATAACTATAATACGTGAGAGTTATGAATAAATGTGTCCCTCCCCATCACCAATGCAACTTGGTACCCCTTTTTATAGACCAACTTTCGCCAAGAACCCTCGATCTCCCCTCCCCATAACATTAACACTTACTACAATGTATACCTATACGTATATATTTATGTATCTATATATCTATATGTATAAGTTAAGGCATATATTAGTCAGTCTTGATGTTTATGTAACATTTTGATCATCATGATCATAGTCTTGTTAATGTTAGTGGTGCCACAAGTTCTAGGTGGCGAAACTCGTGGCTGCCCACCGCAAAAATGTGGAAGTTTTGACTCCATACCCTTCCCGTTTCATTTAAACAATGGTTCGGGTTGTGGGGAGTTACTTTCGGATGCTTTTCGTGTTTCTTGTTTTAATTCAAGTTTGTTGTTTATTAGTATAGGGTCATATAGATATCAGATTCTTAGTTTTTTTCCTGATGGTGGTGGGTTGTTAGTGGATTTTCCAAATGATACGGTTAGGTATTCTTCGTTGTGTCGAAGCTATTATGATTTGAGGTCGTTTAGGTTTCAAGCGAATAATTATTTTGGGATATCTAGTGATAATGTGGTTGGTTTGTATGGGTGTGGGGATTCTTCGTTGTGTAGGAGTGATTGTGGTGGATGTCATGATACTAATACCACCACTACTTTTGCGAGTAGCGGGTGTTGTTACCCGCTCTCTGATGATCGTGGTGGTGTTTGGCATGTGGGTGATAGTTTTAATGTGTTTGAAGAGTTTGGGTGTAAGGGTTTTTCGTCTTGGGTTGGCTTGAGTTCTAAGAATGATTCGATAAAGCGTGGGGTTAAGTTAGAATGGGCAATCCCGAGTGATCAGGCTAATAAAGAGTGTGATTTGAATGCTCAAACTGTGAACGCAAGCTCTGTCATCTTCGGTATGAAGTGCAAATGTGTTGACGGATTTGTAGGCGATGGATTTGTAAAGGGAACCGGTTGCTTGAAAGGTGACTTCTTTTTATTTGGTTAATTTCTTTGTTATTGTGAAAATACTATTTTATAAAGCGATCACTTATAATTTATCATAATGTTTTCGTTTAACGTATTATAGATTGCCTCAAGAACGGAGCAGAAGTGTATGGTGAGCCTTGCTATGTTAAGCGACGTGGTCGAAGTAAACTTATGCTTGTTGCTGGTACGTAAAACAAATTAGCTTGATACACAATATCGTACACAATACTTATTTTGTTTAAACGTTTGGTACTAGTAGCGTAGCGCCCCTTTCTACACCACCCTTGATTCAAACTTACCTAATATTGATTACTGATCCATTTAGCTTGGCTTTGTTTAACTTACAGGAATTGTCGCATTAGGACTCTCGATCGGCACATTGACCGCACTCTTTTGGTTATTAAAACGACAGAATAAGCTACAGACCCTAGAGATTGACCAGTCTCGCAGCCAAAGCAACGTCTCGTTTCATAAAGGACGTCGAACTCGTTTATTTACTCATATCGAACTAGAACAAGCCACCAACGGATTTTCAGTCGATCAAAAACTCGTCAACATGGGGGCCGGTGGCACCATATATTCTGGCGTCCTTGCAGATGGACTCGGGGTAGCCGTCCATAAAGTACATTGCACAACAGAAACAGACCTCATTCATGTTTTATCACGAGTCAAGATTCTATCAGAAATTACCCACACCAACATGGCACGTATCCTTGGCTGCTCTATTGACTCCGGTTACACTCCATTGGTGGTTTACGAGTTTCCTAGAAACAGTACACTTGAACAACATCTATGTCAAAAAATTGGTCTCGAATGGCATAACAGATTGAAAATCGCAGCTCAAATATCAAGTGTACTTGCATACCTCCAATCTGAAATCTTCCCTCCTGTGTTTCACCACGGTCTCCAGTCGGGATGCGTTTTGTTAGATCAAGATATGTCTGTAAAACTTGTTGGGTTTGAGTTACTGGATCATGGTTCAAGCGCACCATTTTCTAACAAAAACGACGTTTATGGTCTTGGTGTGGTGCTCCTGGAGATTTTAGCAGGTGGGAAATCCACGGAACAAGCGACAGTGGCTTTGCGGAAGATTAGAAATGGTAAGGTGGAAGAGGTGGTGGATCCGATGTTGTACTACCATGAACAACCGCCATACAGAAAAGAGGAGATGGGGATAGTGGCGGATGTGGCCACTCGATGCTTGTTGTTTGGCGGTGATGGAACGTTGGGAATGATCGATGTAGCGAAAGAATTGGTGCATGTGACGAAAGAGAGTATTGATCATGTTGGTAGTAGAAGAGGACCTGCAGGACTTGAAGAAACTTTCTCTAATTCAAGTCTTTTGCAAATGATATCATTGTCTCCTGACTCCATTTATGTACCCTAAATGTAATATCAGTTAAATTATGTAATAAGAATCTTACTAATATAAATACAGCGTGCATAATTGATTAATTTTTCCGTTATTATTTCCTTCAACTTCTCAAAATGTCACTGGAATTCTAACTTACAAAATCTTATTCAGTTTGTAGATTCTACAGTTCTAATTTTCTTATCTGTTTCGAAATTCTCAGCAGCTTCTGCTGCAGCGGCTGCAGCCTTATCTAACCCCATCTTCTGCAGTTCCTTTGTAAATCCATCGACCTCGGATGGATTAATTTTGTAAGGGCTATGTGCTGTTCCTGGAAATGAGCGGTTTTCGACTTGTTGCTTATATTCTGATAAAGCTTTGTTGATTACTTCTCCTACTTGAGCAAACTGCTTACAGAACTTTGGAGTGACCTGTAGAAATAATGTATAACAGAAGCATCTGAAGTAAATATGTGAACGGTCTAGAATACCTCTTAATAATATAAGGAAACAGAGTTCTACATATGAAATCAACGTTTTTTATTTATATTGATGACAGGGGGCAGAGAGGATAAATTAAGAAAAATGTTTGACTGCTAACAAAATCTCTAAGATACATTTCTGTTATAGAAAAATAAAGTAATCAGATGGACGTAAATCGATAGTAACAATTTCCATAGAGAAACATCTAATAGACCAGTAAATAGTGACAAAATTAAAAAATCATTTACACCCAAATCAACATCAAAATACTTTCCATTTGAATAAAGCTCATCAAAAACGTGTTTGATACAAACCTTTGCATGATGTGGATGCTGCATCATTCCCAAAAGATCATGATAAACGAGGACCTGCATCAAGTAATACATAACATTGAGGGACATCCATAGCTATTGTTAGGATTTTAACCTTCACTTAAAATCTTCCATATTATATACATCGAAGGATGATCGACTCCTTTTATATCGAAGGACGAACCCTATGATCTTCGTTGGGTAACAGTTTTCTTACAAATTTTAAGCTTTTTATTCTACATTTAGTACTCTAAATTATTAAATTAGCTTAAAAGACTCACTAACCTGACCACTGCAATAAGGGCCGGCCCCGATACCAATGGTGGGTATCCGAAGAACAGAAGTGGCGGCAGCAGCCACTGGTGCAGGCACACATTCAAGAACAACAGAGAAACACCCGACTTCCTGCAATGCTAGTGCCGTCTCCACAACCTACATTAGAAATAGCAATATTACATGATTAAATTATGACTACTCGTGTACATGTATCAGATAGAGGTGACATTTAACTTTTGAGGACTTTTCAACTCTCTAAATGATATGGATTCTTTTGAATTTTAAGAAATGTTTATAACTTATCTAAAAATTTAACAGGTTCTTCAAGCGGGCGGGCATTAAATATGGAAACTAAAAGGCTAAATGTTGTGTTCAAAGGTCAAACTGTACATGCTTTCTATGAAAAAAATTGGAGTGCAGTTCTTAATATAAAATAGAAGCCGATCTATCTGATCAGGACTAAGTAACTTTATAGGTCCAAAACGCTGTTGCAATTTGACTTTAAAGGTCAAATATGGGCTTTATCATTTCAAAATTGTTAGTAGTTTCTTCGGCCTCTCGGAAAAACTTTGATTAGATAGAGTAAACTATATAACAAGCTACAAATGAAAAGGTTTTCGTAGCAATTTGAGGGAAAATCCATATCAATTTTGAATCAAATAAGTCGTGAGTTTGACCTCAAAAGTCATATGGTACCTCTTTTCTTTAAATCGAATAAGGGTGGGAATACCTTGACTGCACTAAGAACGTTCTTCCCTTGAGGTCTAAATCCACCAAGAACACTAATGGTTGTGGGGTCAACCCCACATGACCCATAACCGCAATTCCAGCTTCAACAATGTGTTTTGCAGCCGAAATCCTTGATGGTGCACCGCCTTCTAACTTGATTGCATCCATTCCTCCTTCTTTCAATACCCTGACAGCTGTATCAACCGCCTACAAAATTATCCACTACAATATCATATATGTTGGATTTTTAAAACCTGACATACACACATGATTATTAAAGATTAAATCTTTGAGGTTAACTCACTAGTACTTGTTATTATCACTAATGTTTATTGGTAAACAATTAAACTTTCACTTTAATTTACTACGTTTAAAGCAAAAGGTTTGTAGTATGGCGACACATGACCTGACCCATAACGTAAAGGTTATGGGTTCAAGTTTCGTAGGGGACAAAAAGTATGAATAAATGTTTTATGTGATTTAATACTTGCCTTTCAAAAACAAATTACTACGTTTAAAGTTATAAATTTCTCGTTGAAGCATTTCATCAAACACGTCTTCATTACCTGTTGAGAACTAGATTCATAAGTACCAAAAGCAAGATCACCAACAAGCAACGGTCGTTTCGCACCTCTAGCAACCGCACGACAATGCATCAACATTTCCTCCAACGTAATGGGCAATGTAGTATCATGCCCATGTACCACCATAGCCGCGGAGTCTCCCACAAGTGCAATATCAATCCCAGCACTATCCAAATGAACCGCAGACGGGTAATCATAAGCCGTCACCATCGTTATCGGTTCGCCTTTCTTATGCTTGCCACGTAGAGTGGTTAACGTTACTCTTTGATCGTAGTTTTGGGGTTTTGGGCCGCCATAGACTGTGTTTTCCGGCATGTTGCTCATGTTCCTGATTTTGAAATTGAAACCGAAATTGTGGGGTTTGATTGTTGAGAATGATTTTGTTAAGCGGGTGAAGATTGCAGCAGCCATGGTGGATTAGTATGAATTTGGAAATGGGTTTTTTTTTGGGGGGGTTGAATTTTGAATTGAGTTTCGTGGTTGAATGGTGGATGACTGGAGAGTGATAACGTAATTGGGCGGCGCCATTTTTGAGAAAGTGATTTTTAGTTTGGTTAAAAGTAGGTGAGAGGTAAGTTACACGAATAGATTTTTCTAATGTGTAACTTCTTAAACCTCTAGGCACAAATACATTAGATTTTCTATTGAGATTAATGGTTACTCGATATACTATTAAAATAAATAGGATTTTATCTTTGTAAATAAACATGTTTCTTTTTGGGGCTTTTGAAAACTCAAAGACGAACCTAAGACACAAATAAACATTGTTTTTTATCATCTAACCCTACCATTCTTGTCTCTTACCCCATCGGAAACCAAATCCTCCAAACCGACTGCCAATAGAACGATGTCGGTTGGGAAACCGAAGCCCCCATTGGCACCGCCTAAGGAATATATAATGCTGGAGTATGGACTCCAATACTTGAAGACCAAAGGTCAGAGACATGAGAACCGAAAGGTAAGGTAGGGACGAAAGATATAACAACAGCCAAAACAAGAGAGTATCAAAAAGAGATTAGAAAGTACAAACAACATTAAATGCAAGGCACGGACATTTAATGCAAAGGTATGGTCCACCCCATGCGCCATTAATGCGCTAGTTCTCGAGACCACCAAACACCTGTTGGTCAAGATGGCACCCACATGACTAGTATGACACAAAGTAAGGAGGACCGGTCCGATACGCTTTAAGACCACATGTAAGAACCAAAGGAGGGGAATATAAATATCCCCTCCATAATAAATGGACATACAATTTTACAACTACCAACTTAACTCCTTAACTGATTTCCGTACCATATCATGAATCTCCCCATAAATATTGTTTATCACACCCGAGCCTTATCAGAGGGAATATCCCCATAAGTCCTTAGGTTTTCTTGTTAATTGCAGTTACAACAAGGTTTGGTTACGAATGACGAAGGACGAAGTCTGTTCACAGTTTTAGACTCATTGGGACAAGTAGACAATTTGTTTCAACATTTGGCGCCATCGGTGGGACTTGGAATAATTGGAGGTAGGGAGACCGAAGAAAACACTCAGGAAACGCGAGTCCCATTCACTACTGAACTCACCCACCCATCAATCAACGCTACAGAACACCTTGCATCCGTAGGAACGTTACCACCGTACGAACCGAGACAGGCACCATTACACCAGAATTCGTTAGCCGTAATTACGGGAGGCTTCAAGGTATGATGGAAGGACAAGAGGGTCGAATAAAGGGATACATCCGGAAGAGCATGAGGGAGTTGTTTGTGAAGATAGCTCGGAAAGAGACTTTCCCCTCCGACCTAACGAGGGAATATCGCGAGAAAGCCACATTTTAACCGAACCACGGAGCTATAGGAGAGGAGTCCCACAACAACAACCCCACCTCGACCCTGGACCCTATTCCAACCTTTTTCCCCACTCGGAAATCAAAACCTACTGGGGAACTTCATGAGTCAAGCAAATTTCCACCAGACACCTTGGGGGAATATACCGGGCACGAGACAGATTCATCCACAAGACCTTGTACCGAGACCCCAGGGCAATATGCCTTGGACAGGAGAAGGAAGGCAACAAACTAATCCGGAAGAAAGAAGGAGGTACCCAATATTGGGAAAAAGTGTGTATGACTAGGTTCTGGAGAGGCAAAATATCACACAAGAATACGACCCTCTCCGATGGAAGCTCCCGCCTAACTATGCAAAAATGGTGATGGAAAGGAACGAGGCGAAGACTTAGCCAAACCATACTATCGACAGAAGGAAGCCAAATTCGCGAGGAGAATAGCGGAATTTGAACTTCCCCAAAAAATCAAAATGCCCTCAAACATCAAGATGTATGACGGAACGCAAGATCCGAATGACCACTTGAGCATCTTTTCCGGAGCAGCCGAAGTAAAGCAGTGGTTGATGTCAGTGTGGTGTCACATGTTCGTACAAACTCTCATAGGAGCGGCGCGGTTGTGGTATGATAGTTTTCCATCCAGATCCGTGACAAATTTCGAAGACCTACAACAGAAATTCAGAATTAACTTCATGCAACAAAAAAGATATGAAAGAGATCCGGTGGAGATACACAACAACAAGCAAAGAGAACATGAAAGTCTCAAAGCCTTTATGGAAAGGTACAATCGGGAAAGCTTAGAAATAAAAGGAGCCAACGAAAGCATGAGGGTCTCTGGTTTCATGCACGTGATTAAGAACAAACATCTCATAGAAAGGTTGAATAGCCAGGTACCACGTACGGTTGAAGCTATGATGGAAAGGGTCCAAGATTTCATCAGATGGAAAGAAGTTGCTGCCGTGGGGGACGAGATTTGTCCAAGTAGAGCAGGAAAGGAAGAAAGGTTCAGTCCGAACAAATACGAAAACAAAAGGGAGAGGCAAAGCTCGAGATTCATCCCAAGGAACGAAGGGAAAATGAATCATCCCTATTTAGTTCCTGAAGTACGACCGAAGAATGTATATCCGCTTATTACCAAAACCCTATGCGAGATCCTCTCGACGGAGTCAGCATGCGCCAGATTCATAATTTCTCCTCAAATGTCTTGAAACTCGGAACGAAAGAACCAAGACCGATACTGTGAGTTTCATCAAGACAAAGTCCATAACACAAACGACAGTTACCACTTGAAAAAGCACATAGAAGAATCTGTGTGCTCCAGAAGGCTAGCCCACTTGGTTGTAGATGTAAAAGCCAGACCAAGGACAAACAATCGAGGATAGAATAAGGAAAAAAGGGCCGCAGAAGGGGAAACAAAAAGAAATATGTTATGGGGAGAAAGAAGAGCCAGAGAAAGAAAAAGAAAGGAGTTAGAAACCCCACAATGGATGAACCAAGGGATATTCTTCCCCCCCCGATAAACGAGTGATGTCCTTCTTTCGAGCCGGTAGTTGTAGAAAGACGGATGGGAAATGAAAAAGTTCCTAAGATACATGTAGATACGGGTAGTTCGACTGAAGTGATATACGAACATTTCTTCAAAAAGCTTCGTCCTATCGTACAGGCCGAGATGAGAAGGCCAGAGTCACAATTACAAGGATTTGACGGAGAAGTATCTTAGCCATTAGGAGAAATTGACTTACCTCTCAGAATCGGAGAATACCCCAGAATGAGGACGAAAATGATGAGTTTTGTAGTAGTCAGAGCTCCTTCACCCTACGACGCTATACTGGGAAGGTCAGGCATACTCAAGTTGGGAGCTGTTCCGTCCACCATTCATGCTATGATAAAATTCCCCACCCCCTATGGAATCGCAACACTGAGGTCGGAACGAAGGAAAGACAAAAGGTGCAGATTGGTACGGAAAAATACGGACGAAGCCAAAGAGATGATAGAAAAGTTGGTCATTAACCTAAAGTATCCATAACAAACAATCTCCATTGGCTCCACACTATCTCGACATTGTAAAGAGCAACTATTAACGTTGCTTAGCATAATCCGGATGTGTTCGCATGGAAGCCAGCGGACATGTCTGGAGTCCCAAGACACGTAGCCGAACATCGTTAAAAAGCATACCAAGGCACATAGCCCATTAAGCAGGAAAAAAAAAGGGAATGACACCGGAACGATCTAAGGCCATCAAGGAAGAAGTAGAGAAGCTAGTAAAGGCAGGGATCATGCGGGAAGTAAGGTACCAGATATGGATAGCTAACCCCGTGTTAGTCAAAAAAAGTGACGAGACATGGAGAATGTGCGTGGACTTTAAAGATATCAACAAGGCATGCCCAAAACACAATTACCCTCTGCCGGAGATCGATTGGAAAATCGATTCGCTAATGGGTTTCAAATATAAATGTTTCCTAGATGCGTACAAGGGATATCACCATATCCAAATGGCCAAACAAGACGAAGACAAAACGGTATTCCACACCGATTATGGCGTTCATAAGATAAAGAAAATAAGGAAAATGAGAAAAATGAAGGTATTTATAGGTGGTCAAAACGGTTAAGAAACCAAGGAGCGGCCCTCGAAAATCGAAAAGGCGGGTGTAAGCGTAACACGCGTAACGGCCGACAAGGATGGGATAGCTTGTAAACGCTTCCCCTCTTTAATGCAATTAGTGAGAGTAATGATGATACCTATAAAAGTTGAACCTATAGACGCTGACTAGGATTTCCACTAAGCATGAAAATCCAACCGAAGGATTAATCTAGTTTAGAGCACCTACGGTTCACATTACTAGACTGGAGGGAGGAATGTTGGAGTATGGACTACAATACTTGAAGACCGAAGGTCAGAGACATGAGAACCGGAAGGTAAGTTAGGGACGAATGATATAACAACAGCCAAACAAGAGAGTATCGGAAAGAGATTAGAAAGTACAAACAACATTAAATGTAAGACACACACATTTATTGCAAATGTATGGTCCACCTATGCTATATTAATGCGCCAGTTCTCGAGACCACCAAACACGTGATGGTCACGACGGCTCCCACATGACTGGTATGGCGTAAAGTAAGGAAGATCGGTCCGTCATCCGGAGGACTGGTCCGATGCGCTTTAAGACCAGCATGTAAGAACCAAAGGAGGGGAATATAAATACCCCCTCTATAATAAATGAACACACAGTTTTCCAACTACCAAGTTAACTCCTTAACTGATTTCCATACCATATTATGAATTCTCTCCCCACAAATACTAATTTTCACACCTGAGCTTTAACAGGGGAATCTCCCGATAAGTCCTTAGGTTTTTCTTGTTAACACGAAAAACAAACTCTGTTCACAATTTTAGGTTGCGTTTAGTTGTAGAAAGATTTTCTTAGTTTTCATTTTCTAGTTTTCTTGAGAATGGAGGAGTTATTCTTTCTCTAGAGAACACATGAAAATGTGTTCAAATGAGGTCGAGGTTTTCCAATTTTGAAAGGAAGAAATTATAGGGAACCAACAAAAGTAGTTTTCTAAATATTAGTTTAAATGTAGAGAATTGGTTTTCTGTTTTTCCAAGAAAACTTTTGAAAAAACAGTAACTTGAACACTTTTTTCATTTTCTTGTGTTTCCAAAGAAACTCACTTTAAAAAACATCCATATTTTTCTTTACTAAACACGACCTTAGACTCATTGAAACAAATGGACAATTTGTTTCAACATATCACTTACATGCCGTTTCTATGTTATGTCAAACACTTTTAAATATATTAGAATATCTTAACCATTAATACTATAATGACTACGTTTAACAAAGTCTTTAGAAAAATTAGAAATTATATTTTTGAAACAATTTTGTTGAATTCTATGAGTAAAACCTAAAAAAGATATCAAATGTTTTACTTTTTGTATTATTTTGATATAAGTATTATTATTAATAACTTTTAAACAACAAAGTAGTTAAGTTAGTTAAAAAGATATCAAATGTTTTACATGCTTAATAAACAACAACAAAATGTACGAGGTAGAGGAACTACATTTAAAAGACTTATCACTAAACTAAATTAATGGTTTTCAATGTCCTTTCTATTAATCAATAATCTCAAATCATAATCAACTCCTTCTTCAGTAATTTCTTCCCAAAATTCATTATTGCTCATTTTGGAAGGGCACTACTAAATAAACCAACATGGGACCCCCACATAATTAATTTTTGTTATAAAATTCAACAATTTTTATGGTCATAGTCAATTTTTGTCTTGAAATTCTCTCTTTCAACAATTTGTATGGTCAAGTCAATTTTTGTTGAATATGATTTATTGGAAATAGAAATCTACCTATATTGTAAATTTTTCAAAAAATTACAATTTTTTAAAATCTAGAAAATTTAAGTTTATTGGAAATAGAAAACTCAATTAAATTAACCCCTAACTAATATTTATTAAACACTTATACTATTATAAATAGAAGAGTTGGAATAGCTTTTTAACTAATAACATATTTGGATTTTCTTCTTTTATCTGGTATGTTTACTTTTTAAAAGTTTAACATTATTATTATTTTGTTATGAATTCAAAAGAGAAAAAAAAAAAGCATTCCATAAAAGTCATATCTTTTTTTATTTTCTTTTTTTCAATGTGGATTAAATGTTATTTTTATTGATTATCATTATTATGGAATGCAACATATTTATTTGAACCCTTTGTAATTTATAGTATGTGTAATTTATAGTATGTAAATTAGGGCTGAGCAATCCCGACCGAAACCGAATGGCCCGACCGAAACCGACCGAAACCGACCAAAACCGATCCGATACCGGGTAAGTCGGGTCGGTATCGGTATTGTAAAAAACAAGAAGTCGGTGTCGGTATCGGGTCGGTACTAAAACCGATATTAGCCCGACATAGCCCGTCAGCCCGAAGTACACTATATTACCCTTTTCTTTTCATTGGCCATACAATCTTTTTCATCCACTATCCACCATATCCTATCATTTGTCTTTTTCATTCATTGTCTTTTTCATTCACTATCCACCATATCCTACCAGTGACCCCAAATCAAACCATAATCAATAAAATAAATTCAAGAACCCATATCACCACCACCATCGTTCCATCACACGAGCTCATAAGGTAACAATCTTTCCAAAAACATTTAAACAACAGTAATGAGACGATAGTAAGTCTCCTCACAATTCCAGGGAATCTTGTGGCGTCAATTTCCAGCCATCTGTGAAAGTCGGACCATTCAACATGAATTGGGGTTTGATGTTGTGTGAAAAGTCGGGACTGATACCCCAATACCGAAACCGATCCCGAGTAGCCCCGACTAATACCGAAACCGACCGACTCCTATTCGGTTCGGTTTCGGTCCTGAATTTCGACATTAGTCGGTATCGGTCTTAATCGGTATCGGGTCGGGTCGGGACGGTATTGGCCCGATGCTCAGCCCTAATGTAAATTAATGTTGTTAGGATAGAATAACATATACAGAAAAAAAAATACTAATTAGAATAGAATACTATTAGAATAGAATACTATTTATTATAGTAATTACCTTTAGTGTAAGTAATTACCTTTACTATTGATTATACTATTAATTAGTATTTCTACACTCCGTTATAGTTTTAATAAGTTTAGTTTACTTTTATCACTAATTTTTATTTACCTCATATACATAAAATGTCATTTAATTTAAAATAGTTGATTAATTTAATATATGTAGTATATTAATTTATTTATTTTAATACTAGCAACTTTATAGGTAGATATTATCTTTTTTTAATAGATAGGTATTTTTATGTTAGCAACTTTAATTCATTGACAAAAATAATATCTTTTTTTTGTCAGGAAAAAGAATATAATTCTTTATGAGGACATCGGAATTTGCCACTAATCAAGTACAATATATATCATTATATTTATATAGGTTTTTTTCTTCTAAATTACTCATATAGATATGTTAACATAATAAAAACTACTTTATAGGTGTTCGGATCACGTGAAGAAATGATGGATTGGGTACAAAATATTTGATACCTACATGAAAATATTTGCCATTGATATTAATACATTGTACGAATCTTTGTGTTTCAAAGGGTCTCCTGCACCGAGACGATACTGGATGTCTATGCTCGAAGTGGGTGTTCTTGCTGCCAACAAGTTTGGCGTAATTGTCCATTGTTTAGACAACAGAGGCTCAACAACTATTTTCCCTTTTTGGAAGAGCCCAGAAGAGTTCCAGCACCATCACGTTATAACAATTGCACTTGTATCTAGTCATACTCATTACGTGATGGTGCAATTACAAGGAGAGTATCCAATGCCGTTTATTACGACCTATTGGAATTTTCATAGAAACTCGTCTGCAGCTAGATGGGAAACAATGTATCGGTCTCGTATAGAACTATTTAATCACTGTATCCATCGTGAAATAACTTTTATGGATTTAGGTGATTAAATGTAATAATTAATCTCATTTACTATTTTATATTAATTTTATCATTTCTCTTTATGTTTTAGTACTATTTTATATTACTTTTTGTCATTTTTTTTTATGTATTAATATATTGTTTTCATGTAATATTATATTTATAAATAAATAATATAATAACATTATATGTTTACTTATTAAAACAAAAAGAAAAAAGAAAAAAACATAATCATTATCTCATTTACTATTAAAAAGAAGAAAACATAATGATTAGGAAATAATATGAGATAAAGATAATGATTAGTAAATAATGTAGGCCCGTTGGTTTATTTAACAAAAAGTGTTGGTGTATTTAACATACCAATTAATAGTATAATCAATAGTAAAGGTATTTCTACACTCCGTTATAGTTTTAATAAGTTTCTTTATATTAGATTGTTATAATAACAAAGAATCACGCCAACATATATCTTTATGTATTTTACCATTTTAGAAAAACATGGTATTACCCCATATGTTGTTGGTCCACCTATATGCTAGCACATTATTTGACTATGAAAACTATTGTCGTTTTCAAATTCAATGAAGACTCAAATCAATGAGATGGTTTTCCTAAATGTAGCAAATAGTTATTTGGTTTCAAATTCATTATACATGTATTTTTTTTTTCTTTTTTATTTATAATGTACGTGTATTAAAACTAATATATATAATAAAAGATGGGTCTTAAATGTTATATGACGAATTAATGTCCATTGAGAGGGTGTTTGTTTTAGCTTATAGAAGGGGCTTATTAGTTTATTAGCTTATGTAAGAGAGATAAGCCCATTTTAGATGTTTGTTTGAGCTTATTAGCTTAGCCTAATGAGCTTATGTAAGGGGGTTTTCATAAGCTTCTTTTGTGTGGCTCATGAGCTTATCAAACATTTTTGGCTTGTCATAAGCTAATAAACTACTCCAAACACTTCATAAAAATCTAAAAACTTATATTTTATAAGTCATAAACTACTTATAAAACATAAGTCTAACCTCAAAAAATAAGCTTACACAAACACCCACTGAATAGGTTAACTTATTTGATCTCCTCCGTTAGATGAGATTGATGATTTCATAAAATACTATTTTATTTTTACATCCTCTTACAATACATTATTGCTTTATCTCTTTTATTACATCTAGGGGTGTCAAAAAAAACCCGAACCCGACAGACCCGACGGACCCGACCCGACCCGAACCCGAATAAGCATATTAGGGTCGGGTTAATTCGGGTTGTAGTCAAGTTTCAGGTTGATTTGGCCCGACCCGAGAAACCCGATTCTTTATAGGGTCGGGTTTCGGGTTGCTTTTATCTCAAAATTCGGGTTTCGGGTTTACCCGTTTAACCCGAAATATTGAATAAATATTTTTTTTTTTTAAATAATACCCACCCTGACATATGATATATATCGGCTAGAAGTATGAAAGAGTTTCATACATGAAGCGATGTGGGGCAACTAAAATAGGGAAACCAAAAGCATATGATATATATAGGCTAGAAATATGAAAGAGTTTCATACCTTAAGCGATGTGGGACAACTAAAGTAGGGAAAATAAATGAAGAGTTGTCCCACATCGCTTTAGGTATGAAACTCTTTCATACTTCTAGCCTATATATATCATGTGCTTTGTTGGGTTCTATTAATCTTGAATTTTTTCAATATATTTGCTTTTTACATTTGCTATATGCAATATGTTTATTGTAGATTTTTTTGAACTTTTTTAATTGTTGTGGACCCGGACCCGAAATAACCCGACCATTTTGGACCTGACCCGAAAATGACCCGAACCCTAAAACCCGAACCCTTATTAGGGTCGGGTTAGGGTTATAAAATTTTAGTTAAAACCCGAATAAACCTGATCCGAAAGTTGCTTATTAGGGTCGGGTTGACCCGAATAACACCCCTAATTACATCTCCACTTAAATAAAAAAACATATGTCTTTTCTTTTATTTTGTTATTCCTAATTATATCTATATAATCGCTTAATTTATACTATAATTTACGATATAATTATTCTAAAATCTACTAATACATTATATTAAAACAAGTGAATAAAAGTAAGGTTATATTCGTAATTATAACGATAACTCTAAACAATACGTGTATAAGCATAAAAGTATATATATGTTATTATACGTGTAACATTGTCTTCTAATAATAACTTACAGAACATTTATCTAAACATAAAATTTACGATTTAATTTATTATATATTTGTTTCGTTATCGTGGAACTCTCTATCTTATCCTATGCATATACTAGTTTTTAATACCCGTTCGATGTACGGTAACTGAAAATTTTACAATAAATATGTAAAAAATATTGTGACATATTTTAAACTGACCATTAGAGTGTTATCACATTACTAAATTAGAGTAAGGTTTTATTTAACTAATTTGATAAATTTTTATATTACAAAAATAAATAACAAATATAGATGGATTAAATTTTTATAAGGAATAGAATAAGAGTTTTTACTTATACTTATAATAGAAAATAAAGATTAATTTGTATTATTTATTAGATAATTAAAAATACACATTTGATAAATTAGACTTTCACACATGGTCTATATTGAATGATTAAAACTACTCTATCACAAGACTTTAAATTTTGAATTATCCCTCATGTTCAACCACATAAGCGTCCATAGCATTTGATAGTATGATGATAACAAATAAAAGACAACGATATATTCCAAAAAAATAAAATAAGAACCGCGCATGAATTATAATTATTACATAATCAACTCCATTACGTGTTTATTATGTTCGAGCATAGTTAAAAAAAAAACATAAAGCATATACTATCTGAATAACATATATTGATATATGTTAGAAATCATCCAAGAACGCACAAAATAGAAAGGATGTTAATTAATCGAATGAAGAACATATTAATATGGAAGGATTTGCATAATTTATTATATTTTTAGTTTAAAAATAAATAGTGAATATATATATGGTCAAAATTTCACAAAACAATTATAAAGCTTAAATATATCTACCAATTAAAAACTCAATATAACAACACATAGAAAACATAGTACAATAACAAAATAAGACTAATTGTTTGGAAATGGATCGAACTTTACATCTAAAACTATTGTATGCATCCATCTTTAAATTGGTCTATTGTATGTATCTAAATTTCAAAAATCTCTATTGAATGTATCCAACTTTCAAAAATCTGCTATTGTATGTATTCAACAATACGTGTCATCCATATAATGTGCCACGTAAGTTGCCACATCATCCATCATCGTTTTGCTAAGATTTTATCGGTTGGATATATATAAATATCGATTTTTGAAAGTTAGATACATACAATAGAACAATTTAAAGATGGATGCATACAATAGTTTTTGATGTAAAATTAGATGCATTTCCAAACAATTAGCCCTAACAAAATACAAACTAATGGAACAATAACATACCAATAGTAACAAATGAATTTTCGAATCTTAAAAAGTGGAACAATAACATACCAATAGCAACAAATGAATTTTCGGATTTAAAAAAAATGAATTTAACAAACGTGACTCTCAAAGGATTTGCATAGTTTATGTTATTTTTTAAAGAGCAATGAGAGTCCATAGACATTTATAATTTAACAATAACAAACGCTTATTAATGAATCTAATTTATTTATTTCAAAAAGTCACAAATCCTTATTGTTATATAACTAAACTAGCTTATTGACCCACGTAATACGTGAATAATTATATCGAAAAAATATAATGTTAACAAATAATATAAAACCTATATAAAAAGATTAATAGAAAGCTATTAGTCATGTAAATAAAATGATTAGGTTAACAAATGTTGAGTTAAAGAAAACATTTACGGCGTAATTCGCGAAAAACCTTAAATATAAAATAATTATAATATGTAAAAAACTAAAAATCATGAGTAAATCGAAAGAAAAAAAAATATAAGATTTTTTTATATGATATATTTTCTGTTTATACGTAAAACACTCGTAAAATAATAAAATAATTTTATTTTCGTTTTATACCAATAATTTGTATTTGTATGAAAAGAATTATTGAAATTATTAAAATTAAAATGGTTAATATGAAATTATTAACGATCAAAATGATCTAATGATCTAAATTAAAATTACAAACTTATCTAATGATTACCATTTTAACAAATGATATTTTAAACCTATCCTTTTATTATATATTAAAATTTCGTATATATAGATAATTGCTATTACTACAATCATAATTATAATTACTTTTATTTAAAAATGCCATATGTCAATTCAGAAACAACGACATGGCACACCTTAATAGGGGTGTAACCGAGTCAAGCCGAGCTCAAGCTTGACAAGGCTTGAATTTGGCTTGAAAGAAAAATAATAAGCTTGAGCTTGGCTTGATAGTTTGTCAAGCTTTAATCATCTAGGCTTGAGCTTGACTTGAGTGGATTCAATCAAAGCTTGAGCTTGGCTTGAAAGCTTGAATGTATACAAAATCATTGTATGTAATAGCCAAACGTCCAAACTTATCAATAAACATATGTATAAAGTAAAACAAATAAAAATTATAACTGAACACCATTAATAAAACCAACAATAACATTCTCGTACCAAAGTTCAATATTAGAAACAAACACAAGCTAAAGTACTAATTAACGTTCAAACGTACAAAACAATAACTTTCCGCCTAACTTACAATTTTTCTAAAAAAGGTAAAAAGATAAGATGTGAACAATGATCGGAGAAGAGACTGAAGGCCTAATGAATTGGAAAGTGAAAAAAACTATGAAGAACTAGAGAATATCAATCGTTAGGTAAAACTTAAAACTTCTTCTAGAATACTTAATCACATATTTTCGAATTGAGTCCTTATAAATTAACCCCTAATTATTTATAAGAATTTGTTATGAAGACATATATACATTAAAGCTTGAAAAAGCTTGATAAGAACTCGAGTCAAGCTATATAAAGCTTGAGCTTGGCTTGTTAAGGGTTTCGAGCTTATTTTTTGGCTTGAGTTTGGGCTTGAGCTTGATAAAAGCTTGACTCAATCGAGTCAAGCTCGAGTTCGAGCTCAAATTATTTGATAAAAGCTTGATTTGATTACACCCCTACACCTTAATTGTTTAATCCGTATTAATTATATATTTTATTTGAGTAAATTACATAGATCGTCCCTAAGGTTTATATGGAATTATGGATTTCGTCCCTAAGTTTGAAAAGTTGCATGGATCGTCCCATTGTTTAAACTAATTACTCATTTCATCCCTAATTTGGACGTCCGTTAATTTCCACCGTTAGCCTTCCCTCACGTGTTGGGTATTTTGGTCTTTTCCCGGTCTGATTTTCATTTCAATTCCATTTTCATTTCAATTCCCCCAAATCAATTCCCGTTTTCATTTTCATTTCATTTCAATTTCAATTCAATTCCCCCATTTGAATTGTAATCCCATTTTCATTTCAATTCCCCCAAATCAATTCCCGTAATCCGTAATCCCATTTTCATTTCAATTCCCCCAAATCAATTTCAATGGTGAACAGAGATGATGAAGTGAAGAAGACGGCGGAGGATGGGTGGAGATGACGGCGGAGGATGGGTGGAGATGACGGCGGCGACGGATGAGAAACTTACCCGGTCATCTCTGTCTTTTCCGTCGCCGGTGATTTGTGCGGCGGTGAAAAGTGGGTCGTCGAATAATCAACCGCTCTCTGGAGTTGTGTTTGAGCCGTTTGAGGAGGTGAAAAAGGAGCTTAATCTTGTTCCGTCTGTTGCTAATCAGTCTCTTGCTAGACAGAGATTTGTTGATGAATCTGAAGCTTCCATTAATGAACAGATCAAGTAATTTTTCATTTTCTTTATTTTTTAGGGATTTTGTAATTGAAACCCTAATTTGATCAGTATGAAGCTGAATTGGTGTAATATGAAGTCATTATTGAAATTGTTATGAATATTAGGCAATTTTTAGGATTAAGATGAAATTGGATGATTGTGTAGGATGAAGTGAAGAAGATGAAGTTTGAGAGAAATTAGGTTAAAATATTAGGGATACTGCGAAAAGACGAAAATACCCCTCACGTGTTTAACACGTGGGACAGACTAACGGTACTATTTGACGGACGTCCAAATTAGGGACGAAATGAGTAATTAGTTTAAACAATGGGACGATCCATGCAACTTTTCAAACTTAGGGACGAAATCCATAATTCCATATAAACCTTAGGGACGATCTATGTAATTTACTCATTTTATTTTTATCAATAATCGCGTGAATCGCGACACACCGAAACCAATCTTGAAGATGCAAACACTTTCAGTTACACTAGGACTCTTTCTTCTTCATAAACCATTAATACCAAAAACACCCTCAAAACAAACACTTATTCACTTCCGCAGATCAATTTCCATCGTCACCGCCACCACAATGGACCAAAAATCGCCGCAACACGTAACCGGAACATGGTACTCTGTCCCGGAACTCCGTCTTCGAGACCATCATTTCACTGTCCCACTCGACTACTCACTACCTCAATCCCACAAGATCTCCGTTTTTGCTCGAGAGGCGGTTGCCGGTAATTCATTTTAGTTTGCTACTTATATCTGATTTACTCATTATCATATTTGTAAGTGGATGATGTATTAATAGGGACCGGAACGGATACACTCAACTTGTCGAACTACGTGTTTTTTTAGTGTAGAAAAACTCATGCATACTCTTTTTTTTTATGTTAATTTAATATGGTATGTAAAAATCATTGTTTTTGATACCCGCCAAATCATATAAGCCCTACTACTAATAACCAACTAACTTAACTACTTTATATGGTAACTAATAACTACAGATGTTAAAGTTTGATCAGCTCAATTAAAGATAGTCCCACGAAAGCAATATAATTTTAGAATATGATCAAAGCAAGGGAAATGCAATCAGAGGACAACGTTTTCGTTCTGAACTTACTTCTTTTACAATAGTCAACATCTCAATTTATAAAGCTCTAAGGCTGTAGCGTTATAGCCTCTGAGCCTGAGGAGGCGCGCCTTTGACAACTTTGCTTCTAAGACCAGATTTTTGACAGATGGTGATGACACATCAGCTTTACCGATAAGGAGCAGGGTCACCCTTCTCTTCAAAAAATAACCAATTCCTGCCAAAAACATGCAGAATAACCAAAATGCCCTTTGGTTTTTTAGAAAGACGGTTCCTTTGATGACATGTCACCATGTCATAGGTTGATTTTGTTTGTTTAAAAAAAACTGAAGGTCTTTTGGGCTGAAATTGGTATGAAATGAAACCTAATACATTTAGGTGACTTATAATGAGTTTGAATACAAATAAAAAACGGTTTATACTTGGGTGACTTCCAAATGCATTATCTGTTTATGTCAATTCACCGAAAAACTTGTTGGTTTTTACTTATACCGATGGGGATAATGTTGTATAGTTGGAAAGGAAGATCAAGCTATGCCATACTTGTTATTCTTACAAGGTGGACCAGGTTTTGAGTCACCGAGACCAACTGAAGCAAGTGGGTGGTTGAGTAAAGCATGTGAAGAACATCGTGTTATTCTATTGGATCAGGCATGTTCGTTTTTTCACTATAAACGTACATTTTACTACATTTGTTATTCTTTTTATTATCTTCTGATATCTTAAAATGCAGCGAGGAACAGGACTGTCAACTCCTCTAACAACATCGTCTATGTTACAACTAAAATCTGCACAAGAATTGGTTGATTACTTGAAGTACTTTCGTGCAGATAACATAGTGAACGATGCTGAATTTATTCGGAAACTTCTTGTTCCTGATGCTGCTCCTTGGAAAGTCTTGGGTCAGGTATAACCCATCCCTATTCTGTTTTTTTTTATGTATGTTTATATTTATTTAAAAGTTTGCTACATTAATAATTCGTTATTTTCGTGCTTAGAGTTTTGGTGGTTTTTGTGGAGTGACCTACCTGAGTTTTGCACCACAAGGGTTAAAAGAAGTCTTTTTGACGGGTGGAATTCCTCCGATTGGAGATGGATGCACAGCAGAATCTGTGTACAAAGCTTGCATCGGTCCAATTGTCATCCAGAATGAAAAATACTACAAGAGATACCCACAGGATATAGAGATAATTCGAGATGTCGTAAATCATTTGGCTGAGTCAGAAGGAGGCGGGGTAAGGTGTTCTATAAAAAAATTGTTGAATTGTGTTTTTATAACATAAGTAATCCCGTTAAGTGTTTTTGTGTGTGTTATAGGTTCCTCTTCCATCTGGTGGTATATTAACCCCCAAGGGCCTACAACTCCTTGGCCTTACGGGCTTGGGGTCTAGCACAGGCTTCGAGCGTTTACACTACTTGTATGCTCTACTTTTAGTCACTTCTATTCATAAATGCATTTGTTGGTCCAAAATAAATGTAACCTTTGACTTTGGCAATTAAGTTTTACTTGAAACCTTGACCAAAGGGAAATATGCGTTTTAATACTACGCCAAAAAATGGATTTCCGCTTTAATGTTGGATGAAAGTTTCTTATCATTATAAATTGGTCTATGAATGAGTTGATTGTTGTTTTTTTCTTGTATAGGTTTGAGAGAGTATGGGATCCGGTAATAGTTCCCGGGGCAAAGAAGCAAATCAGCTATTACTTTTTGAATTCCGTAAGACCACTTAGTTTTATATCTCTATCTCTTCACATGTGTATAGCTACAAAAATGTCTCTAGGAAAACCTTTACGGTTTATTAGTTGTTAAATATTAGACCCTTAGTTCAGTTTGATGTGTTTTGTATCTATGCAATTTATTTGTGCATATTTAGTTTCTGACAAATATCTCACAAATATGCAGTTTGAGAAGTGGCTGGCTTTTGATACTAATCCATTATATGCTCTTATGCACGAGTCTATATATTGTCAGGTAATGTACTTGGATTCACCATGAAACGAGCACTAGGAATAAATAAGTTTCTTATTTTATTCTAAAAATATTGATCGTAACTTAAAGGGAGCTGCATCACGGTGGGCTGCACAAAGAGTAAGGGAAGAACATGAAAGTAAACTTGATGCGGTAAAAGCTGCCAAAGAAGGCCGACCTGTTTTTCTCACAGGGGAGGTAAGAAAGACACTTTTATTGCAATATATATTCAAAATCAAATACATTTGACTATTATGCCCTTTGTTTATGCAGATGGTGTTCCCGTGGATGTTTGATGAAATTCATGCATTGAAACCATTTAAGGAAGCAGCTAATTTGTTGGCGGAGAAGAAGGATTGGCCTCCTTTATATAACAAAACAACACTGAATAATAATAAGGTACCCGTTGCTGCGGCGGTTTATTATGAAGATATGTTTGTTAACTTCAACTTGGCAAGTGAGACGGCTGGACAGATAGCAGGTATCAGGTTGTGGGTAACTAACGAGTACATGCACTCTGGTCTCCGAGATGGTGCGCACCATGTTTTGGATCACTTGATGCGATTGTTAAACGGAAAGAAACCACTTTTTTGAAAACCAAACCTCAGATAGTTTTCTTGTTTATGTTTCTAGTTCTTCAATTCAGAATGGGTACGTATTTTTTTGCCATATAATTTGAGGATATACATTTGCTTACAACTTTTTGTGTGATCATTTTGACGTTTACAAGTGAATATGTATCATATTCCCCTTGTGGTTGTATTACGTTTATAGAGTTCTGGTTCTTGTGAGTAGAAATGGAAATCTGGGTTGGGTTAGTTATGGGTCAAAACGTAATAGATAGTTACTGGGTTATATTCAATTAAAGTGCAGTATTTTTGAATAAAAAGGTAAAAGCAAAAAGGAGTTTGACCTGTTAGAGATATCAAACGAACCAAATTTGTGGCAGTTTTAAGTTAATTGATCGGTTCTAACCTCCATTGATACGATAATTGATTAACAAGTAGTTGTGGAAGCGTTGAAGCGTTCTCGCTTCGAGGAGCATGAATATAAGGGTGAGTTCCTATACTAATTTCATTACCGTTGATGTCTTATGTACATGGATAAGTACAATATTCTTTGAAATACCAATACTAGGATCAACCCCCCTTTCATCATCAACGAGTATTGATCCGGCTGAAAGAAGACTAGTGATATTTGGTCACTAAATACACTCAGCTCAGACCCCAAAACCATAGCTGTCGTCTGCAACTTCTGGAAACCATTTTTGAACGGTTATAACTTCCGATAACTACAAAAAGTTTAGGAATTTTATATATCAAGATGAACAAACATAATTTATGACATAAATATTAAACTTGCACCTAAAATTTACTACGTAATCCAAACTACAACTAATTACTTACATGGTTAACGTCAAAGAAAAAAGAATCCAATCCTCATGAGTAACATTGAACACTCAAATCAAAAGAAAAAGACCCTAAATTTGGGGGAGATCTTGAGACGGTTCAATATTCATAATATCTTTTGCAGTGCGATCGGCGTTGGAAGAAACTTCTTTTACATAGAAGAACTCAATTTCTTCGAATTCTTTAGTAGCATCCTCGAATTTGGCTATTGCAGCAGGATCACTATTTTCCAGCTCCTCTGTATGGTGATATGCTTCTTGGAAGGCCTCTAAAGATTGTTGACGACCCAACCTAATAGCAAATCTTTGAACTTTAGCTAATGTGGAACAATATCTTGGAAGTTTACGAACAACGAGTGGTAATTAACATCTTCATGTCCTTGTCTAACACGACCAATGAATGAACGTTTTTCATATAGATATCGAATAAAAGGTCATAAGACTTGACCAATTCGGATTTCTCATCAATCAATGCTTCTGGCTACCTCATTGTTTCCCACCTCAATGTTGTCATGTAAGGGGAAACCTTTTGATTTCAACATTAGAGCCAAAATTCCCAGCTTCATTCGAGTCTTCAACCAGCAGACCTCTTGTCTCCGTTGTATATTTTGGTTCCTTGCTTTTGAAAGTTTCTTCTTCCCAAACGCGTACCCTTCATATCATTCTGAAGATAATTAAGAGAACTCGTCCCTGCAAAAGATACACAAAATACCTGAATGTGTCTATTACTAATCATCACTCAGATTTCTGGAAGACCAATTGTTGTTTGTTCCTCGAATTTGTTTTTGCATACAACTAATGCTGCTACCCTTCTCTCGGGGCATCATTTCTTAACCCAAAATAATTTTTCTTTCTAGCTATTCAAAGGGGTAGTAGTCGAACAATGAGGTTGTGGTGGGTTGTGGGGAAAAAGGTGATGACGTGGCAGTGAGAATGAGGGTTGTGAGTTGTTATGATAGGGAGGGTTGTGGAGAATGTGGGAGTTTATTTTTTTTTTTTTTTCTTAAAAGATTTAAAATAAAATAAATAATACATTTATTAAATTAAAAATACAATACAATAATATAAAAACATTTAAATAAATAATATATAATCAAATTTAGGATTAGAAAACAAATAACTAAAACTTTAGGATTAAAACACAAATAACTAAAACTTTAGGATTAGAAAACAAAAAAAACAACAAACTTCATCTTCCACCTGCTCTTCCTAAAAACCTGCAACAAAAAAAAAAAAAACAAACCGAACGTTAATCAAATCGAAGAACAAATCGAAGAAAAAAAATAAGAAATCGAAGACAAGAAAAGAAAGAAAAGAAACAAGAAAAGAAAGAAAGAAAATTAAAAAAGAAAAAAAAAAACCTTTTCTTCGAGAATTGCCCGTTGTGGGCACAACGAGTGCCTCACAACGAGGCCAGAACGACGCGGGGCGGTATGGACAACGAGCACAACGCTCGTTGTCAGTTGACAACGAGCCGAGAAATGGTTCCACTCCGTGTGCTCTTAGACATCAACAATTTAAATATGCTACCAATCTTAGTGTGATATCTCACTGATACGAATACGTACCAGAAAACTAAATATAAGATAGATTATTGATAGATCTAACCTATAAATCAAACTAACGGTGACAATCAAACAAGACCTATTACTTTATTAATCTATTTAATCTAAATAACGCGATCTAAAATTGAATAATTGTGATAACACAATCAAGACCTATTGATTTGTTATCGAATCAAACTAGATAACTCGACCTAGGATTGAAACAATTGATAATTGAAACATCAATATCAAAGAAAAAGGAATACCCTTATTAATATAATCAGTAACTAACATTATACATTAATAAAAACGTTTGGTATATATAGGAAAACAAAATAAACCCTAAAACGTAAAAAGGAAAGTCAAAAAGTGTGTTTTGGACCGAAAACCCAGCTACTGCGTCGCAGTGAATAACCAATGCGCCGCAGCGGGAAAGTTCTAGAATCGTTTTGCTGATAAGTCCATCCACTGTGCCGTAGTCCCTAGTGATTGCGTTGCAGTCAACCTCTAGAAGTTTTTCAGCTTTTTGTTGTTCTTTCGAATGCGTAGTAGTGATATCTCGATTCGTAGCAATGACTTCCAAAGTGTCCTTTTGAGTCCAACAAGTCCCCAAAGTCATCAAACAAACCCCTTTAGACATGGTTCCTTCAACAGCTTTATTACAAGTCATTAATTCAACGTTTTGATCATCTAAAACCATATCACTCACAAGACTTTTAATATGTAATACTTAACTAGGACATACATCGTACCCAAATAATCAAAGAGTATGAGATAATATTTGTGATTGTATTACACAACGATAAATACCGATTTTCATATTTAACAAAAAAAAAAAATTATCTTATATTTATTTGCAAGGAGTTTCTACGCCAAAATTGGATGAGATGCATTGTAGGGTTAACTGTATGAAAGTGTAATGAACTTTTTATTTTATTTTATTATTTTTTTTTTTTTTTGCTATTGTGTGTATTCAACTCTAAAAAGTCTTATTGTATTTATTTAACACTTATTATTTTTACAAACAATGTAACATACCGGATTTTTACTTGCGTGTAACCGGTTTAATTGTTTAAAAAATTTTCTCAAAAAAAAATCTCATTTATATAATATTTATGAAGAAAATATAAATAATAATAATTAGAAATACAATTATTACGGACACCCTATAATATAATTCTCACATTTGTCAAGAGACTTGAACCTATGACCTCCAGTTCAATAGGTCACACAAATAGGTCACGCACATAGAGGTTCTAAGAATTTAATACACAAATTAGAAAGCTAACAAAGTTCATTACATTTTCATGCATTTAACCCTATATAGCAAGTAAGACGTACAACACAACGCGTTTTTTCTTCCCAACTTGTTTCACTATTATGCTTCAAAAACCGAGTCATGTAGTTAGTTATATAGTAAGACCTGTTAAAATGAGTCTATGCTTCGAACTAGGTCTCACTCTAATAAGACATAGTTGCATAACGGGGTCCTATTTGGTTGGTTTCATAAGAGTGAGTTTAAGATTCATCTCTTACGACATGTTTCTAAAGTTTGCTTATAACTTTATATATGCACCAATATTCTTAACAACAAATAGGGTACTTTTACATATTTACATGTAACATCGTATGTTTTTTATCTGAATTTAGCCAAGTTCCTATCACAAAAGTTACGATAAATTTGTGTGAATACTTTCGTGAAAGCATTCTCCACATTTAACGATTCAAGAGCCGATGTTTCCATGGAGAGGCAAATATTCTCTCTCTGCAAATGCCTTTGCATCATTCGTTTGAACTTCTCGTAAGTTCTCTAGGTCGGCTTTGTTTCCAATGAGCACGATCACAAAGTTTTAATCCGTGTGATAGCGGATCTTCGTGAGCCAACTTTCAATGTTTCAAATGTTAACGTACGTGTAATATCATATACAAGCAGGCACCTTGTGTTCCTCGATAATATGTACTAATCATGCTATCATACATGTATTTCATTTGACATATTTAATATTTATCCTAAGTGGTGGAAAGACTAAGAAATTTAAATCTTATGTAATTAAATACAGTGGCCAGCTGAATCCCAAATTATGGCCTTGATGATATCTTCATTGAGACTGAGATCGCGACTGAAAAAATCAGCCCCTATAGTGGATTTGACTTCCTGGTTGAATTCGTTTTTAATGAAACGCAAAACAATATTGCGTTTACCGACACCTGAGTCCGAGGTTTTGTTTTTGTGATTATTAAGAAAGATCCAAAATTGGTTGATGATAAAGAAATTCATTTTCACTTTTCAAAAGATTAAAAATAAAAGAAACAATGGGAAATAAAAAAAATTTGCGAACCCATAGGATAGTTTTAGTTTTGGGAAAAATACATTAGAATGTAACAAACTTTATCCGATTTGCTATTGTGTGTATTCAATTTTCAGAACCTCTATTGTATGTATTCAACTCTTAATTTTTCACAAATGATGTAACGGGCGGGATTTTTGTTGAACCCGTTTAAATTTCTCAAAAAAATCCGGTTCTTACATCAATTGTATAAAATAAAAGTTGAATACACTCAATAGAGTTTTTAATAATATAGTTTTTAAGAGTTAGATACACACAATAGCAAAACGGTAAAAGTTTATTGTATTCTCGTTCATTTAGCCCTTTAGTTTTTGGATAATCCAAATATAGAAGGTTTTTACGTAACAACGACGACTTTAAATCCTACCATGTCCAATTATTATTAGAAAATATTAAATAATGAAACATTTGTACACAAGTATTTAGTATATAAACATTTGGCCAAACCTTAGATTTAATCAATGAGATAGTCTCCCACCAAATCGATATAATTTTAGAATATGAAAAAAGATCCGATAAAGAAAATTCAGTCTTACTTAAAAAAAAAAAAGGAAATAATGAAAAATTATTAAATTTGCAAACCATGGTCCTTGGAATAGTTTTTGCATATTCCAAATAAAAAGATAGAAGGTTTGACATAACCACCAAACAATGTGAAAAACTGCATATATTCGTCTCGAAGCTCCAACAACAACGACATTAAATCCTACAATATGCACGAATTTTTTGAAACAATAGATACTATTATAGAGGTTACTACTGCACATGGAGAACAACCAGTTAAACTTATTAGATTACAATTGTTATTAGATTACAATTAGTATTGCTAGGGCTTATCCCAATTTTATTGCCTTGTATTTGTGTATATATAGAGATGTTTAATGAATGCAAAAGGCAACAATTCAATCCTAATTATTATTCATACCATTTTATGGTATCAAAGCCATAAAAGGCTCTTTCCTAAAAATCCTCCTAAAAATATTCAAACCTAACCAATTTCCAAAAACCAAAACACATCCAAACCTGCAACTCATCGATCCCCCCTCTGTTCCCATTCGTTCTCTTCTTTTTTTATATTAGCAAATTTATTTAAGCAATTTAATTAAGCAAATTTATTTAAGCAATTTAATTAAGCATGGCTAGTGGTGGAGCAAGCAGTTCCGAAGATGATAAAATCTTTGGCATCACCAACATCAAAGCGTTCATTCCAATCACCCTTGATATGGAAGAACACAATTTCAATCAATGGAAAATTATGTTCGAAATGCATTGCAGAACATGGGACGTAGATGGCTTTCTTGATGGCACTGTCCTTCCTAAAGGACCGGAAGACAAAGGATGGCGAAAACGCGATAACCTTATCAAGATGTGGATCTACAATACCATCAACAAATCCATTCTTCAAATGGTAATGAAGAAAGGAGAAACAGCTAGGCAACTCTGGAAGGCATTGGACGATCTTTTTCATAGCAACAAAGATTCGCGGGCACTTCAACTCCATGATGATCTTCGTACCATCAAACTCGGAGAGATGTCTATTAATGATTACTGTAACAAACTTAAAATTATTTTTGATCTACTTGAAAATATTGACCAACCAATTGATGAAAAACACCTTGTTATGCATATGATTAACGGTTTACCGGAGAAGTTTGCAGGAGTGATCACACTTATTCGTCATCAGCAGCCACTTCCGAGCTTCAAAACCGCTCGTACCATGCTTCTTCTCGAGGAAAGTAGCTTTAGCAAAAATCGTGATCGGGTTGTGGACACCTCATCATCTCCCACCATCCTCTATGCACGAGGTAACACTAATCCTAATGGAAATCGAAATTTTGGTCCTAATATTTGACGTAATTTTGCGAGGGGACACTGTCAATATGGAGCTAATTGCAAGTTTATTCATGCTAATAACAAAAACCACACGGACAACCGCCGCCAACGCCCACCCAATTCAGCGCCACCTGGAAACCGCGATCAAAAATCATCCGCTGGTCACCCTGGTCCGCAGCAGTACCCCGGTTACCCCTCCCCCGCAACCCAGCAAACTGGTCCGTGGCACCTGCCACCTGGCCCGTGGCCTCAGCCTTCTTACCCGAGCAACTACTCTATTCCACCTGCTGTCCCTGGTCCGTATCCCGGTCAGTACCCCCAACCACCACCTGACTTCGGAGCTCCATCCGCCCCGCCACAGCAGCCCCATGCCCCGAGCTCAGCGCCTACCCAAGCAACACCGGGTCATACTCCCGGATACCCAGGCTCCTACCCGACAGGTTCTGCACTTTACTCTAATGTCGGTCCCTCTTCTGATCAGGCCACTACACTCCCTCAGGCATTCAGTAATATGACATTCAAGGAACCTACTGATCAGGCGTGGTACATGGACACCGGAGCAACATCGCATCTCACCGCGGATTCAGGTAACCTAAGTAAAGTTTTTAATAAATGTAATATACCATCTATTGTTGTTGGTGACGGAAATTCCATACCCGTCACCAACTCGGGCAAAACTGTTTTACCTTCTCTTTCCCGACCACTATACCTTCAAAATGTCCTTGTCACACCACAAATTATTGAAAACCTTATTTCTGTTCGTAAGTTTACTAGAGATAATGATTTGTCTCTTTAATTCGACAAAGAGTTAATTACACGGATGGTCCTTAACCTTATACCCAAATGGCACTTTCAGTCCTAAATTTTGGATAATTACATGGCTAGGCCTTTATTTGGAATCTTTGCACACGGACAGTCCTTTTGGTTAACGGACGTTTGAAGATACCGTCAATTAAACCACGTGCCTATCACACGAGGGTAAATTAGTATTTTCCCTACTTCTATTGTCCTCTTTAATAATCGAACTGCCATGGTTAACATTATTTCATGAATCAATCGAATAACAAATTCAAAATTAACAGATACATATACACAGTTCTAATTTGATTATAAACCCTAATTTTCATAATAAAACAAAAAAGTTCAAAAATTACTCGGTGAAGTGATAGGCGAGTAGTAATGGAGTGAGACGCCGTGAGATATACGACGGAGGTGAATCGATACGACGGCGAAGCGACGGTGATTAAGGAGAAACTGACCGGAGATAGATGAAAGAAAATAAAAACCAAACAAACTAACACTCTTCTTTACCTCTCAAAATTCCCATTTTCATCCCCATTTGATTCTTCAACAAAAATATATAGATACAGATTCTGTATATATAGGTCAGTAACAAGAAAAATATATAAGAAAATGAAGTGTGTGAAGGGGAAGTTATTTAAGAAGCTCAAAACTATTAAAACAATCAGCTACTTGAAACCCGAAATAATTCTTCAAGTTCGTGTTTTATACCATGAACGCGATTTGTCTATGCATTTGGATTTTAGAGATGAACTATGGCGGATATTAGGAGGAAAAGTGGTGCCACCGAAGCTGTTTATAAAGGGGAGGTACATTGGAGGAGCAGAGGAAGTATTACGGTTGCATGAACAAGGGAAATTCCGACCGCTTTTGGCTGGACTTCCGTTGAAGGGTGTGCCGGAGTTCGGTTTGTAGTGTTGATTTAGGGTTGAATTGTTGCAGGTCTTGATTTAGGGTTGAATTGATTTTAGGGTTGAATTGATTTGGGAGGACGTTGGTTATTAAAGAGACAATGAAGTACAGTTGGGAAAATACCAATTTACCCTCGTGTGATAGGCACGTGGTTTAATTGACGGTATCTTCAAACGTCCGTTAACCAAAAGGACTGTCCGTGTGCAAAGATTCCAAATAAAGGCCTAGCCATGTAATTATCCAAAATTTAGGACTGAAAGTGCCATTTGGGTATAAGGTTAAGGACCATCCGTGTAATTAACTCTTCGACAAACTTGGCTTTTCTGTGAAGGAACCTCAAACCCAAACCCAACTACTCCGATGTGACAGTGATGGCGATCTGTACCCGCTCACCAATCTTGCATCCCCCCATTTTGCTTTTTTTGTCTTTAAATCAAGACACGTGGCACCGCCGTCTAGGTCACCCACGTGAAGATGTTCTTAGTATTCTTAGTTCGCAGGGTTTTATTTCAGTCAATAATAGTCGCAAAACAAAACAGTTGTGTGATGCTTGTCAACTTGGTAAACAAGTTAAACTTCCGTTTTTTAGTTCTTTGTCTTCTGTCAATTCTGCATTTGATATTATACACTCGGATATTTGGACTTCTCCTATTTCGAGTGTTAGTGGAATAAAATACTATGTTTTATTTTTAGATCATTTTACGCATTTTTTATGGGTTTTTCCCCTACGTAGAAAGTGTGAAGCATTTACCAAATTTCTGCAATTTCGTACTTATGTTAAAACCCAATTTAATACTGAAATCAAAGCTTTTCAATGTGATCATGGGGGTGAATTTGACAACAAGGAAATGCATTCATTTTTTAACAATCATGGCATTCTTTTTCGGTTTTCGTGTCCCAAAACCTCCCAACAAAACGGTAAGTCGGAACGTATGATTAGAACGATTAATAACTTGATCCGCACTTTACTTTTTCAAGCCAAACTTCCCCCAATTTTTTGGGTGGAAGCTTTGAACATGGCAGTCCACTTACTCAATATTTTACCCTCTACTTCTATCGACAATCACATTCCTTTCCACAAATTATTTCAAAAATCACCATCTTACAATTTGTTAAAAGTCTTTGGTTGCTTATGCTATCCGTACCTTTTTCCAAAACACAAACTTGAACCTCGCTCTGCCCCATGCATATTTCTTGGTTATCCATCTAGTCATCGCGGCTACAGGTGTCTTGATTTAAAAACAAAACGCATCATTATTTCCCGACATGTCATTTTCGATGAAACCTCTTTTCCATTTTCCACCACACCAAACACCAAAAATAATTCACCAACACCATACCACTTTCTTGATGACAACTTAACTAATTTCTTACCTGCTGTCACTAATTCGCGTAGCCGAGTCCAACCTTCTGCTCAGGCCCAACCCAACTCCACAAATCAGGCCCATCACTCTGATCCATTACCGCCACCCACCCACTTACCAGATCCGCCTGCCCCGCCCGCCCAACACTCTGCTCCACCCGCTGATCCTCCCCACCCACCTGCTCCTCCACCCGCTGATCAGCACCCTGCTCCACCCGACCCGCTACCCGCTGCTCCCAATCCTCCACCTGATCCCGCAACTCCCCCAGCAGCCCCTCACCTTACACCGACACACCCCATGACCACTCGGTCTCGTCATGGAATTTCCAAACCTATCCAACGACTTAATTTACATACCACCACTATATCGCCTATACCCCGCTCTTACCTCACCGCCCTTAAAGATCCCCTTTGGAATAAATCCATGATAGATGAATATACTGCACTTATTAAAAATAATACTTGGGCTCTTGTTCCCCGTCCGGTGAATGCTAACGTTGTTTCTTCTATGTGGCTTTTTAGACATAAATTTAATGCAGATGGATCGCTAAGTCGTTATAAAGCTCGTCTTGTAGCCAATGGCCGCAGTCAGCAACAGGGGGTCGATTGTGAGGAAACATTCAGTCCCGTTGTCAAACCTGCAACCATTCGCCCAGTTCTTAGTCTAGCTGTTTCTCGATCTTGGCCAATTCATCAACTGGATGTTAAAAACGCTTTTTTACATGGTCATCTCGAAGAAACGGTCTATATGCAACAACCCCCTGGATTTATTGACAAAACTCACCCTGATTATGTTTGTCTTTTGCAGCGTTCTCTATACAGTCTTAAACAGGCCCCACGTGCTTGGTTTCAGCGATTTGCCTCATACGTTCTCCGTCTTGGTTTTACACACAGCAAGATTGACACCTCCTTATTTATATTTAAGCATGGGACTGATACAACCTATTTGTTACTCTACGTGGATGATATTATTCTCACAACTTCTTCTACTACCTTGTTACAGCCTATTATCAAGTTACTTAGCAGTGAGTTTTCCATGACTGATTTGGGGTCCTTAAGCTACTTTATGGGTATCTCGGTCACTCGTACAACTAAAGGTATGTTTTTATCTCAGCAACAATATGCCACGGACATTCTGGAACGCGCAAATATGATGAATTGTAATCCCTGCAAAACTCCCGTTGACACTGATACGAAACTTGGTCCGAGTGGTCCGCCTGTCTCTGATCCAAGCTCCTACCGTAGTTTTGCGGGGGCATTACAATATCTTACCTTCACCCGTCCAGATATATCTTATGCTGTACAACAAATTTGTCTACATATGCATGATCCACGTGAGCCTCATCTACATGCCTTGAAGCGCATCTTACGCTACATTAGAGGATCTTTATCTCTTGGGTTACACTTATATGCTTCGTCCACCACTCAGTTAACCGCTTATTCTGATGCTGATTGGGGTGGATGTCCTGACTCTCGACGTTCCACCTCCGGGTATTGTGTTTTTCTTGGCGATAATCTTCTTTCTTGGTCCTCTAAGCGCCAGCTAACTGTGTCTCGTTCAAGTGCTGAAGCCGAATATCGTGGGGTTGCCAATGCGGTTGCTGAAGCCTCTTGGCTACACAATTTACTTCGAGAGTTACAATAATCCGCTTTCTACCGCTACCGTTGTTTTTTGTGATAATGTTAGTGCCGTCTACATGTCTGCTAATCCAGTTCATCATCAGCGCACTAAACATATTGAGATTGACATTCACTTTGTTCGTGATAAAGTAGCTGCTGGTCATGTTCGTGTTCTCCATGTTCCATCTCGCTATAAGTACGCCGATATATTTACGAAGGGGCTTCCATCTCCACTGTTTTTAGATTTTCGGTCCAGTTTGAGTGTGCGTTCTACACCCGCTCAAACTGCGGGGGCATATTAGATTACAATTGTTATTAGATTTCAATTAGTATTGCTAGGGCTTATCCCAATTTTATAGCCTTGTATTTGTGTATATATAGAGATGTTTAATGAATGCAAAAGGCAACAATTCAATCCTAATTATTATTCATACCATTTTAACACTACCTCCTCCCGACACAAGAATTTACCAATACTTGTTACCGTTTAAGCAAAATCATTTTTGTTTGTAATACGCGACAACTTTAAGAAAATAAGAATCATGTCTCGGTTAGAATTTACCAATACTTGTTACCATTCTAGCAAATTTATATGAATTCCACTTGTAAGTTGTAACACACGTTAAGCTCGCTCATCTAAGACCAACGCTAACAGCCCCCCCCCCCCTCCCCCCCACACACACACAATGATTTTGGTGTCTTGCAGAACATTTATCAACGAATTTGATGTCTTGCGGAATATTTTTAATTTGCAGAACACATTGCAAAATGATTGTTCTCTTTTTAATTGTGATACGATGATATTATTCATAGAATCAATATGAATAATATGGTATATGAATATTATGATAGTTCTTTATACGAATTATATAATACTTAGTCTGGTATTCAGAAAACAATAAGTTTTCAACAGAATAAGAACAATATATATTATAACACAAATATATCTTATTTTATAATGGGGACTAAGCCTCTATTTATATAGAACAAGCATATTCGGTGGCCGACAATGGCCTCACT
This sequence comes from Senecio squalidus, assembly GCA_910822075.1. Classification (NCBI taxonomy): domain Eukaryota; kingdom Viridiplantae; phylum Streptophyta; class Magnoliopsida; order Asterales; family Asteraceae; genus Senecio; species Senecio squalidus. The sequence goes on from CAJVGC010000060.1 coordinate 51,384,467, forward strand.
AAATGATACTACACGATCACATGGAACATTTTTTATTATTGTCTATAATTACATGGAGACAATCCTCAGATGAGAGACAATTCTCACATGACATACTTAATAAATTACATACAATGATAAAAATTCGACAAATGTAATATTATACAACATTATACAACACAACACCCTCCCATAAAGGAAAAGTGAGTTTTACTGCTACATTGTTGAGTGTAGTGAGCTGTTTCAGCAATTCATTATAGGTTTGCCTTAATTTCCTGTAGAGAAATAGTCACAATTGTGTCTTGGTGCATGTGCGAGTTGTCGTCACAATAGTCTTTTGAATTCTTATGGCAATCCCGAAAGTTGTCCACTAATTCCATCAAATTTTTCTTCAAAATCTTGAATTACTTTTACTCCTTGTTCGGTGATTTTTTCTTTGTTGTTTGAATAGATTAGTAGATTTTTACTCCCTTGCAAATCGTTCTTTGTAATTCCTTAAATTCAAGTGTACCTTAAGAGGAAATTCTTGTATTTCTTGAAGTGTCGTTCCATCTATATATAGTGTAACAATTAATCCATGAACAAAAGAGTCATAGACCATTGATGGTGATGCTTCGGATAGGAACATGACTTTTGGACCTGTTCGTCTTCTTCGTGGATAGAACATCATGGTATTATGTATATCGTGGTAGTTAATGAGACTCTCCCAAATTTTTTGGAACTTTTTGGTTGTTTTTTTTTCATTTCTTCTTTTTATTTGGTAGTCATTATGTTATTCATTTTATTTCGTACATTTAGTTTAGCTACGTGATTTTGTAGACTCTCGTTCAAAGATGTATATTTTGGTGATCGTTCTACCGCTTCTGTTGTTACTGTTTTATATGTTTCTCGTATAGCTCGATCTGCATCTTCTCTGCCATTGTAACTTTTGTGTGCTACATTTTTTCATGCAATGTGTGAATTTTTTATTCCCCAATTGTTAGGGGTGAGCATGGGTCGGTTCCGACCTCAACCCGAACCCAAACTGAAATTTCGGTTCCTGAAAGTTCCAAACCGTTTGGTTCGGTTTCTACATTGGTTCGGTTCCTCTCGGTTTCGGTTTTTTTCGGTTCGGTTTGGTTTTTTATTTCGGTTTTTGGACATGGGCAAATTCATAGATCTGTCAACGAAAACTTGTGAAATAAATCTCAAATGGAAGTCTATGTTACGCAATAATTGGCGGAGCAGTTCACAACTTATAACATGAAGTTGTGCATATTACTAGAACATAATGATATGAGTCGGAAAACTTTAAACACAAAATTAAGAAAAAAGAAATACTATATGTGGCTTAGTAAACTATAGCCTACATGGCAATAAAAAAAAAATCAAAATTGAAGAAATAAACCTATATGTTGCTGGGTAATGTGGCCTACATGACACCAAAAGATTACATATTGATAAGTATGAGATTGGTAATTTAAAAAAGAAAACTTTGAGTCTTCACTATTAGTATCGAGAGTTTGTGTGTTTAGGGATGTGACAACCGTCAAAACCCAGGTACTTACTCTGTTGTGATTTAAATTCGGAACGTTAGTTACTTCCTTGTCTCGTTCACTCTATTTTGGTTCGTTACTTTTGAATCTATACTTATCGGAACTAGCGTCGAAATAATTCCGGAATCAAAATTATAAGTCCTAATACCAAGAAAATACCAATTGAACTTTCCTAAGTTCATAACTTATCATACTTAACAACTTATATTTAACAAAAAGGTCCAACGAAGCAATAACGCAAAAACGAAAATTCAAAGTGACCAAAAATGGCCCGGTGCGCCGCACCCCGTGAGGTGGTGCGCCGCACCCCTTTGCCAGATTTTCAAAATATTTACAGAATTGGTCCTTTACTCGTTTTTACCACTCACCACCCACAAGGGCCAATCAAAAACGTCTATTACTGATCATTTGCTGTCCCAAGACCAGACTTATTCACCCTATGCTCAATTTACTTTAACTTTTCCATTTTCTTATTCATTTTTCACTAAAACAAAACACACACACACACTTGGTTTCTCTCAACTTCTCTCAAAGAAAACCTCCATTTCCAGAAACTTTTCTTCAGTAAAACCCATAAATAAACCATACAAATCGTTCTAAACATCAAGCAAAGCAAAGGGTATCACTTTTATCAAAAAGGACCACGGTTGTAAACGTTTTTGGAGCTAAGATCCGACCAAAAACTCATCATCCAAGCTTTTGCTCCGGTAGATTACTTTCTTTTTACTATTCTTTCACTAATATTCATTTGCATGTAAGATCTAACGGTTAAAAATCCGATTTTTCATAAATCTATGACTTTTTACGGTCAAAAACGTTTTTTAACCGAAATACTCTTTAGATCCACGAATCTATGGATAAAAACAATTGTGAAACTGTTAAAATGTTGTTTTTAATAATATTTACTGATTGCATGTTCAATCTAAACAACAAGGAAAGCTTTATGAAGCTTTTAAGTCACTTTTCTTACAAAAACGATTTTTAACTAAAAAGTGATTAGATCTACATTTTTGTGGTTAAAAGTTGTTTAGAAACTGAGAAAAACATCATATTATAAGTATCTACTGGTTGCATGTCGAAATCTTTAAGTCACAAAACGTTTTTAGCAAGAAAAACACAAAACAAGAATCGGGACAGCAGCTGGTGCGCAGCACCAGTGACCTGGTGCGCAGCACCGGGCTGCTGTTCCCCCGAAATTTGTCGTTTTCACTCGTTTTAAGATCATGGTTATATTCTGGACTTTTACCGCTATCATTTTCAGACTGAGATAAATAAAACTAATAACATTGGTGACTAGTATTGGACTCTTTGGACTATTTTGAACTATATTATGTATGTTATTGTGTTTTAGGTGATTTGTGGGCGGAAGTGACGATATAATTTTTGGGCATGAAATTTGGGCGCGGAAGCGCTGCCCAAATTTCCCTAGAAATTATAAAATCACTTCAGTAAGCAAAAGCACTTAAGACGTAATAATCAAAAACATTAAACTTTCTACGTTAATCACTTTGGACCAAATCTTCGGACAATATTGGACTTAACACTTAATTACAATCAAAAGTTACATAATCTCTTATATCACACATAAGAACATAATAATGTAACAACTCATTAAACTACCTTGGTATTATTAGGCAATCTGTGATTCCCGGCTTTCATACTCCGACCGAGTTTCCGAGTTCTCGATCTCTTCGCAACCCGTGAGTTACACCCCTCTCTACTCTTACATTTTAAGTACTCTTTTTGGGGGAAACATGAGATCCAACCTTTTGTGAACTTATATGACTATTTTGACTTTTAAACTTGTGGAACAACTTTGACTTTTGACTTATCAAACTTTGACTTTATCAAACTTTGACTTTGACTTTATCAAAACTTGACACTGAAACGTCTACTTAATTTCTTATGCGTAAAACATCTCTTTCTCTATGTATAATTGTTGCTTATCTCTTTATCTCAACTATTTATTGATACTTGTATGCGTAACCGACCCTTGCTCTCTCTTTTTAAAATTGATAAGCTTTCATAGTGCCCATTCATGTTTTAGTCTCCCTCTTACACACTATTAGCTACTTAAGCCGTATAGTAATTATGGGTATCGATACTTAGGAAATAACCGTTCCTTGCTTAGATGGCAGTCTAAGTACATATTACTGAATTTCTCTCTTTTAACTTTCCGTTTGAGAGGCGGGAAGTTGGGGGCCGCTCGGTTGACAATCGGTTTAGTGTGAACACTTAGTTATAGATGCCAAGTGGTTGATACAAGAAATCTATTTAGTTACTTACGCATAAACTTATAAAATTTTAGCGACTGAATCCGCTGTTATTATTTGACTAATGTGGTTCTATTAGTCTTCACAAGTTAGGGCACAATTCGCCCGATACTTAAACTTATTTTTATCCGCTTTACTATATGACTAATGTGGTTCTATTTAGTCTTTACAAGTTAGGGCACAATCCACCCGTTACTTAAACTTTACAAGTATATAAACTTTTTAAGCGACTTTTCTCCGCTAATCTTCCTTATGGGAAACCCTTACTTTTATATACTTTACTTACACTTCGATCGTACTTAAACTTATTTGAAATTAATTTATTCTTGAATTTTAAGTACTTGATCTTATCTTGAAACTCTTTGATCCCGAACGACTCTCAAACCTTTATAAAACCTTGAATTCGTTTCGGACTTTTATAAACTTTTAAATGGAACTTTTCTCCAATTCATAAACTGTAACTCACTCACTACGTTTTCGTAGTTGACACTTTATCTCATGTTTCAGGAATTAAGCATAAGTTATGAAGCGCATTGCTCAGGCGGGTCAAGCTAGTTATGTGAAGAGTAATACGGGAAAAGACCTTGGATACTTGGGAACTTTATTAAAAATACTTTATCATGTATTTGTCTTTCTATACTTACGAATCTTGGTTGTATTTTTCAAACATGATTACCTTTTAATCTCAATATATATGACTTGAACCGTTGACTTTTGGTATAACTCGTAATGCTCTTCACACTTCCGTGTTTCCGCTTTAGCGGGGTGTGACAGACTTGGTATCAGAGCACGGGTTATAGTGAAAACGGTTTTAAAAATTTTTCAAAAAAAAAAAATTTTCGAAACCAAAACTATAACCAAGGCTTTTCAGAAAAATCATTTTCGGGTTCAAACTTTAGTATATTATTTTCCGCAATTGCATGATTATCTTTTTCAACTATGCGTGACTTGATCAACCACCCGTAGTTCAAAATGAATTATGCAAGAACGAAAAAGGAATTGCTATCGTTAACGGTTTTTGGGTCAAAAATTCCCGGTCTTATCAATTCCCGATTCTCACATAACTGACCCGTGCATGCAAATTTACTTATGTGTTTCCTATTTCTAGTTTCCCCCCGTACTTGTGTAACTCGATATTCGCAGATTCGTCACGTCTCAGTACTCCCGTTCGCGATCACTTTTTCGATCTCAGTCACGATTCCCTCCCGAGCCGTTTCCTCATTGCGCGAACCTTCAAAGGGCCACACGGCCTCCAAGAGTCAACGTTACCAGACGACCGACCCGACGGAGGATACGTCGATGGCGAGCAGCAGCAGTAGGGGATCCAGTCCGAGGACTGCATTACCACCCCCTCCACCAGCGCCGCTACAACATCGCCACCGTCCTAAGGGCCTCACCCTAGGTTGACCGCGCATATACGGTTCATCCACCCTGGCCGTCTGCCTGATCGGATTACCGGATAACAATCCTATCCGTCTCAACCCACTCCTCTCCTTATACCGACCATGGATTGGTACCATCGGGAACGCCAGTTCCTAGAGGAAAGGCGACGTGCCTATGAGACCAGACTCTCCCGACCTATGATTTCACCCTTCCTTCAGCCTCCCTCGCCGGCCGCATCCTTCCACTTCCACCGAGAGGTTCGGAGACTTGCAAGTAGACCCAGTAACAAGGGCTCCTCAACAGCGAAGTCACCGGAGTTGCGCATCAGTCGTCCGAGCAGTCGTTGCGAATCATCGCCTCGACCCGAGCCACGACACGAACTGTGCAGCGTCTCGTTGGGACGTGTTTAATCATGGGGACTCTATTGGCGGTCATTGCCGCTAAGATGCTTCCAGGAAGGCATCATCAATCGGATTTCCTTGGTATTTGTACCAAAGGCTTGAGTTGTAACATTCCCCTGAACACAACCCAAGGCCGTTCTTATCATTGTTTCCTTGTATCATACTCGTACTCTCTCTTCCTTATTCCGAACTATGTTATCGACCCCTTAGTATTATTATTGATAGAAATTCTCTACCTCTATCGTCTATACTCGCCATTCTCGTGTGAACCCTGACGTCGTCGCTGGACCCTTCGATTGTTATCACTTGAAATCGTCATCATGCATGTGCCAACTATCCGATCGTATTACTCCTGTGCATCGGTCACTATTAACCCCTGAGTTAAATTCTTATCGCAATTCCCTATTCGTACGCCCTAAACTAATTCCTCCTTTCCATTGTGGAACCATACCGCCCATATGGCTGAGCAGATAACTGCGCAGTTCAAAGCGGCACTCCCAAGCACGGTTGCCCAAACCATCGATGGGATCAACAACGGAATCTTCGGGGACGACAACCCCAACGTCGACTACCCGAAGTACAACCCTGACCATAACCTCTCCTTCTTCCCAGCCACCATCGAGCAAGAAGAAGGTGAACCCCTTAGAAACAGTAAAACCCTCCTCCCTCCTGTATCAACCCAACAGGATGAGGACGAATACCTTGGAAACCAACAACCTCCTTTTCCCTCCAACCCGCATCCAGCGAAGGAGGAAATGAGAAAAGGAATATTCATCATTAGCCACAAGGAGAAACAATAACAAGCAACCAACACATCCGTGGGACTCGCCCCATAGCGAGTACCACAAAAAGCTTTCTATACTCTCGAAATCACAGCCAAGGAAGCACGTCCGGACCCCAGTACCGTTACGTGTACGTTTCCCTATCAACTTCCATCCTTCTTCCAGGCTATTCGATGCCTTGTCTCCTTAGAATTTAGACCCCCCCTTTACCTAGGGACTAAAGTTCTTAAGGGAAGCTCACCATCGAATATGCCAACGGTCAAGAGCTCGAAGCCATGAACACAATCTTAGGATGTTCACCATGCCTACCCGACGAAATTTTCCCCATCAAACTAATTCCTATCGAGCTGAAAAGCTGTGATACTATCATCCAATTGCACCAACTAATTTATTTTCGAACCGAGACCGTTTATTTCGGCAAACTCGTCTGTATTCCCCTTTTTACAGGGAGTAAAATTCTCGTCGTCCAGGAGGACAAACCTGGATGACGACTTCGCAGCCTGTCTTCCCTAAACATGTGCAAGTACCTCGAGAAGGACTACGACGCACCCTTCGCCCATATCACCAGAGGTAAACCTAAGGAAAGCCGAGTCCAAGACATTCATGTAGTCAAGGACCATCCAGGGTCTTTCCTGAGGATTTTCCTGGGCTACCGCCGCAATGACAAGTCGAAAGCTCCTGGCATAACACCGGAAGCCATGACACCATGTCGTCTGGCACCACTCAAAATGCAAAAGCTGCCAAGCAACTGCATGAACCCCTAAACCATGACTCCGTTCGCTCAAGTTCGCCCCCTGGCGAGCCCCAAGTTTCCACTCTCAAAAAGAAAGGCAAATTCCTCCGCCTGTACACCCATTATAAGCGAACCTGACGAACTGACCGACAAGAACCGATAATCACCCCCGAGGATCGACGACCTATTCGAATAAGTTGCTGGAGGCAACTTGCATCTCAAAGGTAGACCTCCGCCCAGATTATCATCCGGTTCGTGTCAGTAAACCGGCATCTCTAAGACCGCATTCGAACTCGATACGGACATTACGAATTCCCGTCATGCCCTTTGGACTAGTCAACACACTAACAGTATTCATGAATCTAATGAACAGAGTGTGTAGGCCATACTTGGACAGATTCGTAATCGTATTCATAAATGACCTTCTCATATACTCCAGGACCTTAAACTCATTCTAGAACTTCTCAGAAGTCGGAAATCGTACGCCAAATTCTCCAAGCGTAAATTTGGACCCCCGAGAAGTACATTTCCCTGGCTATGTCATCAACCATGAAGGAATTCGGACTCAGGCCAGATGTAACCCACTACAATGATGGCCGAGCATGAAATCCAGAATCCGAGAATCTTCGTAAACCCCTTTTGACGCGGGCCACCGATCTCGGTGTTCCATCCACCCGGAATCCGAAGTGTTTCACGAGGATCCCCGTGAATATTGAAGGTGGCCAGGCGCGAAAGAGGATACCGCCTTGCACATAACCGAGTGCCTCACTCACCCCCAAAGCCAAGGCAGAATATCTAAACCCCTCTCCTCATCCCCGCCGATAAGGATAGTCGATCTGTGCCCCGTCCTCTTTGGAGTGCCCTCCAGGGAATCGCTAGGGACACGACTAGGCCTCATCACCACGTTCCACCCTCTGACCGATGGTCAGAACGAATGGACGAAATGCTGAGAGCGCGGTTAGTTGTCTTCGAAGGAATCCGAGATACTCACCTCTCCCGAGTACACCTATGACAACGACCTCATGCCAGCATCCAGAGCCAACCTTTCAATATCTATTTGGACGCAAGTGTCGGTCACCGCCCCGTTGGCTGGAAGCTAACGATTGACGACTTGCAAGGTCCGACGTCTCCCTTCAACCGTGGAAGACTGGAATCATCCTGTACCCGTCAGAAAAGCTACGTAACCAACCGGAAGAAAACCCCCGAGTCCCGAGATGGCAGCAGGGTACCTCCCAAGGTATCGCCACAGGAAAGGGATAGCCTGCTTCTGGATACGCGGCAAACTGAGCCCTGGGTACGCCAGTCCAAACTAAGTCTTAGGACGTGTTAGTCCGATCGCTCATCGCCTTCAGAGCCACCTGATTCCTTCGAACGTTAATGCATACATTTTTCCATGTCTCACCCTCGAGAGGCACCTATCTGATGAGACCTTCGTCAACCCCTCGACAAGGTCAAAATCAATGCCGAACTCAAACTCTTTGATGAACCGCCTAAGTTTGTTGACAGGAAGGTCAAACAACCCAGGCAAGTCTTTCATCTATCATCAAGTCTCAGTGGAGATTCTCGACGTGGTCCCGATCTCACATGGAGACGTGAGGACAAAATCCGTCAGAAGTATCCCCATCTGTTCGAGAACTCTTCTACCTGATAAGACGCACTAAATTTCGGGACGAAATTTCTTTCAACCCGGGGAGAATGTGACAACCGTCAAAACCCAGGTACTTACTCTGTTGTGATTTAAATTCGGAACGTTAGTTACTTCCTTGTCTCGTTCACTCTATTTTGGTTCGTTACTTTTGAATCTATACTTATCGGAACTAGCGTCGAAATAATTCCGGAATCAAAATTATAAGTCCTAATACCAAGAAAATACCAATTGAACTTTCCTAAGTTCATAACTTATCATACTTAACAACTTATATTTAACAAAAAGGTCCAACGAAGAAAAACAAAAATTCAAAGTGACCAAAAATGGCCCGGTGCGCCGCACCCCGTGAGGTGGTGCGCCGCACCCCTTTGCCAGATTTTCAAAATATTTACAGAATTGGTCCTTTACTCGTTTTTACCACTCACCACCCACAAGGGCCAATCAAAAACGCCTATTACTGATCATTTGCTGTCCCAAGACCAGACTTATTCACCCTATGCTCAATTTACTTTTACTTTTCCATTTTCTTATTCATTTTTCACTAAAACAAAACACACACACACCTAGTTTTCTCTCAACTCTCTCTCAAAGAAAACCAACATTTCCAGTAACATTTCTCCATTAAAACTCATTTTCAATCCATAGAAATCGTTCCAAACATCAAGCAAAGCAAAGGGTATCACTTTTATCAAAAAGGACCACGGTTGTAAACGTTTTTGGAGCTAAGATCCGACCAAAAACTCATCATCCAAGCTTTTGCTCCGGTAGATTACTTTCTTTTTACTATTCTTTCACTTTTGCATGTAAGATCTAACGGTTAAAAATCCGATTTTTCATAAATCTATGACTTTTTACGGTCAAAAACGTTTTTTAACCGAAATACTCTTTAGATCCACGAATCTATGGATAAAAACAATTGTGAAACTGTTAAAATGTTGTTTTTAATAATATTTACTGATTGCATGTTCAATCTAAACAACAAGGAAAGCTTTATGAAGCTTTTAAGTCACTTTTCTTACAAAAACGATTTTTAACTAAAAAGTGATTAGATCTACATTTTTGTGGTTAAAAGTTGTTTAGAAACTGAGAAAAACATCATATTATAAGTATCTACTGGTTGCATGTCGAAATCTTTAAGTCACAAAACGTTTTTAGCAAGAAAAACACAAAACAAGAATCGGGACAGCAGCTGGTGCGCAGCACCAGTGACCTGGTGCGCAGCACCGGGCTGCTGTTCCCCCGAAATTTGTCGTTTTCACTCGTTTTAAGATCATGGTTATATTCTGGACTTTTACCGCTATCATTTTCAGACTGAGATAAATAAAACTAATAACATTGGTGACTAGTATTGGACTCTTTGGACTATTTTGAACTATATTATGTATGTTATTGTGTTTTAGGTGATTTGTGGGCGGAAGTGACGATATAATTTTTGGGCATGAAATTTGGGCGCGGAAGCGCTGCCCAAATTTCCCTAGAAATTATAAAATCACTTCAGTAAGCAAAAGCACTTAAGACGTAATAATCAAAAACATTAAACTTTCGGACTAAATGCAACGTTAATCACTTTGGACCAAATCTTCGGACAATATTGGACTTAACACTTAATTACAATCAAAAGTTACATAATCTCTTATATCACACATAAGAACATAATAATGTAACAACTCATTAAACTACCTTGGTATTATTAGGCAATCTGTGATTCCCGGCTTTCATACTCCGACCGAGTTTCCGAGTTCTCGATCTCTTCGCAACCCGTGAGTTACACCCCTCTCTACTCTTACATTTTAAGTATTCTTTTGGGGGAAACATGAGATCCAACCTTTTGTGAACTTATATGACTATTTTGACTTTTAAACTTGTGGAACAACTTTGACTTTTGACTTATCAAACTTTGACTTTATCAAACTTTGACTTTGACTTTATCAAAACTTGACACTGAAACGTCTACTTAATTTCTTATGCGTAAAACATCTCTTTCTCTATGTATAATTGTTGCTTATCTCTTTATCTCAACTATTTATTGATACTTGTATGCGTAACCGACCCTTGATGGAACTATAACACGTTTCTAAGTGATGTGAATCTCTCTCTTTTTAAAATTGATAAGCTTTCATAGTGCCCATTCATGTTTTAGTCTCCCTCTTACACACTATTAGCTACTTAAGCCGTATAGTAATTATGGGTATCGATACTTAGGAAATAACCGTTCCTTGCTTAGATGGCAGTCTAAGTACATATTACTGAATTTCTCTCTTTTAACTTTCCGTTTGAGAGGCGGGAAGTTGGGGCCGCTCGGTTGACAATCGGTTTAGTGTGAACACTTAGTTATAGATGCCAAGTGGTTGATACAAGAAATCTATTTAGTTACTTACGCATAAACTTATAAAATTTTAGCGACTGAATCCGCTGTTATTATTTGACTAATGTGGTTCTATTTAGTCTTCACAAGTTAGGGCACAATTCGCCCGATACTTAAACTTATTTTTATCCGCTTTACTATATGACTAATGTGGTTCTATTTAGTCTTTACAAGTTAGGGCACAATTCGCCCGTTACTTAAACTTTACAAGTATATAAACTTTTAAAGCGACTTTTCTCCGCTAATCTTCCTTATGGGAAACCCTTACTTTTATATACTTTACTTACACTGCGATCGTACTTAAACTTATTTGAAATTAATTTATTCTTGAATTTTAAGTACTTGATCTTATCTTGAAACTCTTTGATCCCGAACGACTCTCAAACCTTTATAAAACCTTGAATTCGTTTCGGACTTTTATAAACTTTTAAATGGAACTTTTCTCCAATTCATAAACTGTAACTCACTCACTACGTTTTCGTAGTTGACACTTTATCTCATGTTTCAGGAATTAAGCATAAGTTATGAAGCGCATTGCTCAGGCGGGTCAAGCTAGTTATGTGAAGAGTAATACGGGAAAAGACCTTGGATACTTGGGAACTTTATTAAAAATACTTTATCATGTATTTGTCTTTCTATACTTACGAATCTTGGTTGTATTTTTCAAACATGATTACCTTTTAATCTCAATATATATGACTTGAACCGTTGACTTTTGGTATAACTCGTGAAATGATTCTTTGCTCTTCACACTTCCGTGTTTCCGCTTTAGCGGGGTGTGACAAGGGAGTAATTAATTATGATGATTTAGAATTTTAGACAAAGGAAAAAAATAAAAAGAATAAAACTTAAAATATCTACTAAAAGTGAACATAGACATACATATAATGGTTCGGTTCGGTTTTTTTCGGTTTGGTTTTACCCTCCGACCCAAACCGAACCGTCTTTTTCGGTTTCTCAAAAATCGAAACCCAAACCATCGGTTTTTGTATTCGGACCGGTTTTACGGTTCGGTTTTTATCGGTTTTTTCGGATTTTGGGTTTTCGGTCCGGTTTTTGCTCACCCCTACCAATTGTTGTAAACTCCTTTGTGTGGTCCGTAAAAAATGGCATACCATTTTTTTTTGTTACGGTGGTTGTTCTTCGTTGTCATCTTTGATATTAATTAGTTCTTTGAAATTTGCTTCATTCTTTTTTAGTGTGGTCGATGAACTTGTTGATGTTTCTGCTTTTACAATTGGCATTGGTGTAAGTAATTTGAGTGTTTGTTGCAATTTCTCCTTGATATCGCATATTTATACATATATTTATATGCGATATTCGGCTGATTTTCGTATTAAAACATGATGGATATGATAGGTTTTTGCATTTAACCGTGTGAAAAGTGTTTTATTCAAGTGACAAATTAATATGATCGGGAAGGGGAATATTGGTCGAGTAACGCAAGTGAAAAGACGTAAAATGGTGAAACTGGCAGATAGTGCAACGCAGTGAGTGGGGAGATGCGGCGCAATCAGTCAACAAAAGTCAAACGTGCAAGAATCTTATAGAAATCATACTGTGACGCAGTGATGTAGCTTGGTGCTGCGCAACGTGGAATTTGTGTTGGTATCAAATTAGGAAAGTTGGTTAGTGCGGCGCAGTCATGAGTTAGTGCGACGCAGTAGGAGTTATTATGGAAACCGGATTTCTTCCTATAAATACAAACCAAAACTTCACAAAAAAAATATATAGCTTTTGGCATTCGATTTTGGAGTTCAACATTCGGTTTGGGAACTGCAAGGAGAGTTTGAAGCCTCTATTTATATAGTAGACTAATAGTGTTTGCAATTTAGTCTAAAACAATTTCTCCATCCGATTTTTATGATTCATGTTAAGATAAACGTGGCACACACGTTATCGGTTAAAAGAGAAATGCGTAGATTCTTATATTTTTTGTAAAGAATTTCTCCTTTTTTAGCATTAGAAATCTTTATTCTAATTTCGGATAGTTAGTCATTATAGCATTATAGCATTATAGCATTATAGCATCCTACATCCACTTTCTTCATGATTAGAACATCTTGGGTTATTCAGATGCCAACTGTAAGTAGTGAGTGATAATAATAGAAACTAAAAAGTGTGTGTGATTAAGTTTCATTTAAATGTTAGTGAAGATAAAAAAAAATAAACTCACGAGTATTTATTTTTAAATAGAGCATCTAGTTATTTATCAAAACAATCTTTTCAAATACCACATGATATATTAACCATTATTAAAAATAAATAGCTTATGACTCATAATTTAACAACTAATATATTAGAATTTTGGTTGAAAAAATATATAAAAAGTAAAAAGAATAAATTAATTTAGATTAATTGGTTAAAAATAATGATTAAATTAAGAAAAAAAAATATGATAGGTATTATTTTTTTGATTAAAATAAGAAAGTATAAAAAAATTTGATTGGTAAATTTAGACGGCTCGGATTGGAGTTTGTTGCCTTTGATAAAAAATATCAATCTAAAGTTCACATTGATAGATGACTTATTGTCCTTTTATTTTATTCTCCTTTTTTATCTCATTCTCTCTCTCTCTCTTTAATTCTCTTTCCCTCCATCTTCAACTTCAACTTCATTAACAATGGCGGATGTTCCGATTCCCGATACTTTACCGAAACATGACCACATGCATATTCTAGACATGATTTACTCGGCCCTAAGAGGAAGAAGTAAAGATGTGGATGAAATTCTGTCGGAGTTCCAGAAACTTACTCAGATCGTGAAGATCGAGTATGTTGCGCAGAGGAGAGGAGATGGCTGGACCTCTAACCGAATTCATCGAAATGATCTATTGTGTAACTTACTTTACTTTTTTTTTTTTATCTAATTAATTTAGATGGCTCGGATTGGATAAAAAGTATCAATCTAAGGTTGAGATTGGTAGATGGTTTATTGTGCTTTTATTTTATTCTCTTTTTTCTCTCATTCTCTCTCTCTCTTCAATTCTCGTTCCCTCCATCTTCAGCTTCAACTTCATTATAAATGGCGGATTTTCAGATTCCTGATACTTTACCGAAACTTGACCACATGCATATTCTAGACATGATTTACTCGAATTTACTCGGCCCAAACATGAAGACGTAAAGATGTGGATAAAATACTGACGGAGGTCCAACAACTTACTTAGACCGTGAAGATCGAGCATGTTGCGCAGAGGAGAGGAGATGACTGCACCTTTAACCGAATTCATCGACATCTTGTATTGTGTAACTTACTTTACTTTTTTATTTTTTATCTAATTAATTTAGATGGCTCAGATTGGATAAAAATTATCAATCTAAGGTTGATATTGATAGATGCTTATTGTCCTTGTTATTTTATGCTCCTTTTTCTCTCATTCTCTCTCTCTCTCTCTCTCTCTCTCTCTCTCTCTTCAATTCTCTTTCCCCCATCTTCAGCTTCAACTTCATTAACAAATAATGGCGGATGTTCCAATTCCCGATACTTTAACGAAACTTGACCACATGCATATTTTAGACATGATTTACTCGAATTTACTCGGCTCGAACAGGAAGAAGTAAAGATGTGGATGAAATTTTGACGGAGGTTCGGAAACTTACTAAGATCGTGAAGATCGAGTATTTTACGCAGAGGAGAGGAGATGGTTGGACCTCTAACCGAATTCATCGACATCATCTATTACGTAACTTACTTTACTTTTTTTTTTATCTAATTAATTTAGATGGCTCGGATTGGATAAAAATTATCAATCTAAGGTTGAGATTGATAGATGACTTATTGTCCTTTTATTTTATTCTTCCTTTTCTCTCATTCTCTCTCTCTTTAATTCTCTTTCCCTCCATCTTCAACTTCAACTTCATTAACAATGGCGGATTATCCGATTCCCGATACTTTACCGAAATTTGACCACATGCATACTCTAGACATGATTTACTCGAATTTACTCGGCCGGAACAGGAAGAAATAAAGCTGTGGATGAAATTCTGACGGAGGACCATAAACTTACTCAGATCGTGAAGATCGAGTATGTTGCGTAGTGGAGAGAATATGGCCGGACCTTTAACCGAATTCATCGACATGATCTATTGTGTAACTTACTTTACTTTTTTATTTAATTAATTAGATGGGCGGATTGGATAAAAATTATCAATCTAAGGTTGAGATTGATAGATGGCTTATTGTCCTTGTTATTTTATTCTCCTTTTTCTCAAATTCTCTCCCTTCAATTCTCTTTCCCTCCATCTTCAACTTCAACTTCATTAACAATGACGGATTTTCCGATTCCCGATACTTTACCGAAACTAGACCACATACATATTCTAGACATGATTTACTCGAATTTACTCGGCCCAAACAGGAAGAAGTAAACATGTGGATGAAATTCTGACGGAGGTCCAGAAACTTACTCAGATCGTGAAGATCAACTATGTTGCGCATAGGAGAGGAGATGATTGGACCTCTAACCGAATTCATCGACATCCTGTATTGTCTAACTTACTTTACTCTTTTGTTTTATCTAATTAATTTAGATGGCTCGGATTGGATAAATATTATCAATATAAGGTTAAGATTGATAGATGGCTTATTGTCCTTGTTATTTTATTCTTCTTTATTCTCATTCTCTTTCTGTTCAATTTTATCTCCCTCCAACTTCAACTTCAACTTCATTAAAAATAGCGGATGTTTCGATTCCCGACACTTTACCAAAACTTGACCACATGCATATTCTAGACATGATTTACTCGAATTTACTCGGCTCGAACAGGAAGAAGTAAAGATGTGTATGAAATTCTAATGGAGGTCCAGAAACTTACTCAGATCGTGAAGATCGAGCATGTTGCGCAGAGGAGAGGATATGACTGGACCTTTAACCGAATTCATCGACATCATCTATCGTGTAACTTACTTTACTTTTTTTTTTTATCTAATTAATTTAGATGTCTCAGATTGGATAAAAATTATCAATCTAAGGTTGAGATTGATAGATGTTTATTGTCCTTGTTATTTTATTCTCCCTTCTCTCTCAGTCTCTCTCTCTCTCTTCAATTCTCTTTCCCTCCATCTTTAGCTTAACCTTCATTAACAATGGCGGATGTTCCTATTCCCGATACTTTACCGAAACTTAACCACATGCATATTCTAGACATGATTTACTCGAATTTACTCGACACGAACAGGAAGAAGTATAGATGTGGATGAAATTCTGACGGAGGTCCGAAAACTTACTCAGATCATGAAGATCGAGTATGTTGCGCAGAGGAGAGGAGATGACTGGACCTCTAACCGAATTCATCGACATCATCTATTGTGTAACTTACTTTACTTTTTTTTATCTAATTAATTTAGATGGCTCGGATTGGATAAATATTATCAATCTAAGGTTAAGATTGATAGATGGCTTATTGTCCTTTTATATTATTCTCCTTTTTCTCTCATTATGTCTCTATTCAATTATCTTTCCCTCTATCTTCAGCTTCAACTTCATTAAAAATGGCGGATTTTCCGATTCCCGATACTTTACCGAAACTTGACCACATGCATACTCTAGATATGCCTTACTCGAATTTACTCGGCCCGAACAGGAAGAAGTAAAGATGTGGATGAAATTCGGACGGAGGTCCAGAAACTTACTCTTATCGTGAAGATCGAGAATGTTGGGCAGAGTAGAGGAGATGGCTTGACCTCTAACCGAATTCATCGACATCAACTATTGTGTAACTTACCTTACTTTTTTTTATCTAATTAATTTAGATGGCTCAGATTGGATAAAAATTATCAATCTAAGGTTTAGATTGATAGATGGCTTATTGACCTTGTTATTTTATTCTCCATTTTCTCCCATTCTCCCTCTCTTCAATTCTCTTTCCC
Source organism: Senecio squalidus (assembly GCA_910822075.1). Taxonomy (NCBI): domain Eukaryota; kingdom Viridiplantae; phylum Streptophyta; class Magnoliopsida; order Asterales; family Asteraceae; genus Senecio; species Senecio squalidus. The sequence continues at coordinate 51,401,437 of CAJVGC010000060.1, forward strand.
TCCATCTTCAACTTCAACTTCATCAACAATGGCGGATGTTCCGATCCCCGATACTTTATCGAAACTTGACCACATGCATACTCTAGACATGATTTACTCGAATTTACTCGGCCCGAACAGGAAGAAGTAAAGATGTGGATGAAATTCTGACGGAGGTCCGAAACCTTCTTCAGATCTTGAAGATCGAGTATGTTGCGCAGAGAAGAAGAGATGGGACCTCTAATCGGAATTCGTCGACATCAACTATTGTGTAACTTACTTTACTTTTTTTTTATCTAATTAATTTAGATGACTCGGTTTGGATAAAAAATATCAATCTAAGGTCGAGATTGATAGATGGCTTATTGTTCTTATTATTTTATTCTCCTTTTTCTCTCATTCTCTCTCTCTTCAGTTTTGTTTCCCTCCATCTTCAAGTCAAACTTAATTAACAATGGTGAATTTTCCGATTCCCGATACTTTACTGAAACTTGACAAAATGCATATTCTAGACATGATTTACTCGAATTTACTCGGATCAAACAGGAAGAAGTAAAGATGTGGATGAAATTCTGACGGAGGTCCAGAAACTTACTTAGATCGTGAAAATTGAGTATGTTGCGCAGAGGAGAGGATATGATTGGACCTCTAACCGAATTCATCGACATCATCTATTGTGTAACTTACTTTACTTTTTTTATCTAATTAATTTAGATGGCTCAGATTGTATAAAAATTATCAATCCAAGGTTGAGATTGATAGATGGCTTATTGTCCTTGCTATTTTATTCTCCTTTTTCTCTCATTCTCTCTCTCTTCAATTATGTTTCCCTCTATCTTCAACTTCAACTTCATTAACAATGGTGGATGTTCCGATTCCCGATAATTTACCGAAACTTGACAACATGCATATTCTAGACATGATTTACTCGAATTTACTCGGCTGGAACATGAAGAAGTAAAGATGTGGATGAAATTCTGACGGAGGTCCAGAAACTTACTTAGATCGTGAAGATTGAGTATGTTGCCCGGAGGAGAGGAGATGACTAGACCTCTAACCGAATTCATCGAAATCATCTATTGTGTAACTTACTTTACTCCTTTTCTTATCAAATTAATTTAGAAAGCTCAGATTGGATAAAAATTATCAATCTAAGGTTAAGATTGATAGATGGTTTATTGTCCTTGTTATTTTATTCTCCTTTTTTCTCATTCTCTCTCTCTCTCTCTCTCTCTCTCTCTCTCTCTCTTCAATTTTGTTTCCCTCCATCTTCAACTTCAACTTCATTAACAATGACAAATGTTCCGATTCCCGATACTTTTTCTAGACATGATTTACTCGAATTTACTCGGCTCGAACAAGAAGAAGTAAAGATGTGTATGAAATTCTGACGGAGGTCGAGAAAGTTACTCAGATCGTGAAGATCGAGTACGTCGGGCAGAGGAAAGGAGATGGTTGGACTTTAACCGAATTCATCGAATCATCTATTGTGTAATTGACTTTACTTTTTTTTAACTAATTAATATAGATGGCTCAGATTAGATAAAAATTATCAGTCTAAGGTTGAGGTTGATATATGGCTTATTGTCCTTGTTATTTTATTCTCTTTTCTCTCACATTCTCTCTCTCTACAATTCTCTTTCTCTCCATCTTCAGCTTTAACTTCATTAACAATGGCGGATGTTCCGTTTCCCGATCCTTTACCGAAACTTGACCACATGCATACTCTAGACGTGATTTACTCGGCCCGAACAGGAAGAAGTAAAGATGTGGATGAAATTCTGACGGAGGTCCAGAAACTTACTCAGATCTTGAAGATCGAGTATGTTGCATAGAGAAGAAGAGATGGCTTGACCTCTAACCGAATTCATCGACATAAACTATTGTGTAACTTACTTTACTTTTTTTTTATCTAATTAATTTAGATGGCACGGATTGGATAAAAAATATCAATCTAAGGTCGAGATTGATAGATGGGTTATTGTCCTTTTGATTTTATTCTCCTTTTTCTCTCATTTTCTCTCTCTTCAATTCTGTTTCCCTCCATCATCAACTTCAACTTCATTAACAATGGTGGATGTTCCGATTCCCGATCCTTTATCGAAACTTGACAACATGCATATTCTAGACATGATTTAGTCGAATTTACTCGGCTCGAACAGGAAGAAGTAACGATGTGGATGAAATTCTGACGGAGGTCCAGAAACTTACTTAGATCGTGAAGATTGAGTATGTTGTGCAGAGGAGAGGAGATGGATGGACCTCTAACCGAATTCATCGACATCATCTATTTTGTAACTTACGTTAGTTTTTTTATCTAATTAATTTAGATGGCTCGAATTAGATAAAAATTATCAGTCTAAGGTTGAGATTGATAGTTGGCTTATTTTCCTTGTTATTTTATTCTCCTTTTTCTCTCATTCTCTCTCTTTTCAATTATGGTTCCCTCCATCTTGAACTTCAACTTCATTAACAATGGTGGATGTTCCGATTCCCGATACTTTACTAAAACTTGACAACATGCATATTCTAGACATGATTTACTAGAATTTACTTTGCTCGAACAGGATGAAGTAAAGATGTGGATGAAATTCAGACGGAGGTCCAGAAACTTACTCAGATCGTGAAGATTGAGTATGTTGCGCAGAGGAGAGGAGATGATTGGACCTCTAACCGAATTCATCGACATCCTCTATTGTGTAACTTACTTTACTTTTTTTTTTATCTAATTAATTTAGACGGCTCGGATTGGATAAAAATTATCAATCTAAGGTTGAGATTGATAGATGGCTTATTGTCCTTGTTATTTTATTCTCCTTTTTCTCTCATTATTTCTCTCTTCAATTCTCTTTCCCTCCATCTTCACGTTAAACTTCATTAACAATGGCGGATTTTCCGATTCCCGATACTTTACCAAAACTTGACCACATGCATATTCTAGACATGATTACTTGCATTTACTCGGCCCGAAGGAAGAAGTAAAGATGTGGATGAAATTCTGACGGAGGTCTAAAAACTTACTCAGATCGTGAAGATCGATTTTGTTGCGTAGAGGAGAGGAGATGACTGGACCTCTAACCGAATTCATCGACATCATCTATTGTGTAACTTACTTTACTTTTTTATTTTCATCTAATTAATTTAGATGGCTCGGATTGGATAAAAATTATCAATCTAAGGTTGGGATTGATAGATGGCTTATTGTCCTTGTTATTTATTTTTTTCTCATTATCTCTCTCTTTAATTCTCTTTCCCTCCATCTTACGCTTTAACTTCATTAACAATGGTGGATTTTCCGATTCCCGATAGTTTACCGAAACTTGACCACATGCGTATTCTAGACATGAGTTACTCAAATTTACTCGGCCCAAACATGAAGAAGTAAAGATGTGGATGAAATTCTGACGGAGGTCTAGAAACTTACTCAGATCGTGAAGATTGAGTATGTTGCGCAGAGGAGAGGAGATGACTGGACCTCTAACCAAATTCATCGACATCATCTATTGTGGAACTTACTTTACTTTTTTTTTTATCTAATTAATTTAGATGGCTCGGATTGGATAAAAATTATCGATCTAAGGTTAAGACTGATAGATGGCTTATTGTCCTTGTTATTTTATTCTCCTTTTTTGTCATTCTCTTCTCTTCAATTTTCGTTCCCTCATCTTCAACTTCAACTTAACATACCAAAATTTGACCACATGCTTATTCTAGACATGATTTACTCGAATTTACTAGGCTCGAACAGGAAGAGGTAAAGATGTGGATGAAATTCTAACGGAGGTCCAGAAACTTCCTCAGATCGTGAAGATCGAGTATGTTGCGCAGAGGAGAGGAGATGGCTGGACTTTAACCGAATTCATCGACATCATCTATTGTGTAACTAACTTTACCTTTTTTATCTAATTAATTTAGATGGCTCGGATTGGATAAAAATTATCAATCTAAGGTTGAGATTGATAGATGGTTTGTTGTCCTTGTTATTTTATCCTCTTTTTTCTCTCATTCTATCTCTCTTTCTTCTAATCTCTTTCCCTCCATCTTGAGCTTCAACTTCAACTTCATTAACAATGGTGGATGTTTACGAAGTCCTTCCGATTCCCGATACTTTACCGAAACTTGACCACACGCATATTCTAGACATTATTGGGGAGGAACTTACTTAGCCTGGACTGGAAGAAGTAAAGATGTGGGCGAAATTCTGACGGAGGTCCATAAACTTTCTTAGATCGTGAAGATCGAGTATGTTGCGCAGAGGAGAGGAGATCGCTGGACCTTTAACCGAATTCATCGACATCATCTATTATGTAACTTACTTTACTTCTTTTAGCTAATTAATTTAGTTATATTATCGAAATATCATATCTAATTGTTAATCAATTAAAATCTAGGATCTATGGAAATTCATATTAGAGAAGTTGGATCATAACATGGCTTTGCGGATGAAGTAACAAAGAATGCAGAGAAGACCGTTAAGGAAGTGACAGAGAAATGCGATTTATGTGTGATGAAAACCGTGGCCGATTGGAATAATAAAGTTACAAGCTGGGGAAACACACAAATAATAATTTTATATCCAATATCAACTAGTGTCGCACATATCAAATAACAATTATTATATGTCAATATATGCAATTTACTTTTTACAATATCACAATATCTAATTATATTTATTAAGTTATGAATGTAACTTAATAAACCTAATTTTCATAAAAAATAAATATAGCACACAGTTAATAAAACATAAAAATTTGCGTTTAAGGTTTAAGATCTAATTAACTTTTAATAAAAATAAAAAAACCCAAACCTCGATCCTCCACAATTTTTGATGTTTTAACATTATCCAAAATAAAATACTATGTTTTGGCTCTCATACCACTATAGGTATACACCTCGAGTCAAATTCTCACACAATTACATGCAGCGGAAATTAGGATTACATAGTAAATAATAAATCGGATAAACTTTGTGTACCTTATTAAGCAAGCGAATTTACCAAAACCTAAAGCAAGGTTTTACTACGATTGCGTACGCGACGCCTTCTTTATCAACCGACTAGTATGCTAGTACACGTTTAATACTTTATACAACGATTGTCTAGCAACTCCTTCTTGATTACGAAAGCAAAACGAAACACACTTTGGTTCTCCAATAAACCGATCGGCTATTAGGGTTAGAAACCTTTTAGTCGTTGTGATGTATTAGGGTTTAGGGTTTGTGTTTTATTTATAGCTTTGTAAATCTTAGAGTCCAAGTTATATTACAATAAGGAAACTTCCTTATTTACGTAATAAACCCCTCCATTTAATAAACATTACACTTAACATATTAAGTAATATTTAAGAAATATATTAAACTAGTAGTCGTGTCTAAATGTCGATGTGTGCGCTCCCGTAGTCTCACACATTTACAGTCACATATATATTCGACACTATTCAAATACCTACAACTCCCACTTTTGAATAAGTTCAAATAAACATGATAACATTGTTTAATGTCTAGCAACATATCAATGCTCACATAAATGCACGAGTGAAGTTTCTCTAAAGTCATTGTGAGTCTATAGTTGGTTCATATCCCTTTGTTTCAGATACTCTAGTTAAAATATATAGATGGATCAAAATCATTCATTTTAACTACTGTTTCTCATTTAACGAATCAGTTAAAGATTACCAAATACTATCGAGACACATCTAGATTTATGTGGGTCCGACCATACAAACATCTTAAGTATCCATGAGCGTCCCAGTATGTATCTAACTTCAGTTTTCACTGAAGGAACAAATCCTATCTTGAATACAACTGGTAGTCATCGTGTTTCACAACATTATCAAAAATAGCCTTTTTTGCTACCCTTATCCAGGAATAGTATTGACTATGATCAAATAATGCACTACGTACATGAACTTGTATCTCAAGTCTAAGGATAATTTAAACCTTATGAATTATACTTAATGACAAGGATCCATAAGTAATAATTCATGTGGGATAATCCAGTATGCATCATAATGGATACCATGTGAGTATGTGAGCCAAGCTGACTAAACACTCAGATATTGCCTTAATTCAATCATATTCCCATATGATTAATTGACAACGAATATTTATAATGATATTACACAATATTATTCAAGGATAAAACAAGAAAAATATGATACAAATATTATAATAAATGAAAACAAAATATCACCAATATTATTTCATTCATAAATAAATTTTTTATTACATCCATATATCCAAATACTAAATTCACGGATTTACATGTGATTACTAGATAAACGAAGTCCCATCCCCTCAACTAAGTGAGTTAACTTCGCCTTTGCCAGTGCCTTTGTAAAAGGATCTGCTAAGTTATTATCCGTGTGAACTTTGAGCACTTGAATTTCACCTCGTTCAACTTGTTCACGAATATAGTGAAATTTCCTATGAAGTGTCTAGCTCCCTTCTGAACCCAAGGTTCATTGGCTATGATTATTGCACCAGTGTTGTCCAATACATATCCAAAGGAGACTTGGTTGTGGGAATAACACCAAGTCTAGAAATAAATTTCCAGATCCAAACAGCTTCCATTGCAGCTTCAGCAGCTGCTATGTACTCAGACTCTGTTGCAGACATGGATGTAGTGGATTGCTTCTTGGTCTTCCATACTACTGCTCCCCCATTGATGGTGAAGACATATCCAGTTTGAAATTTGGTGTCATCATGGTCAGTCTGAAATCCGGCATCACAATAATCATTAACTTTTATATCATCCTTAGGATTTCCACCGTACACCAGAACCATATCTTTAGTAGCACTAAGGTACTTCAATATGTTCTTTACAGCAATCCAGTGTCTTTCGCCTGGATTCTGTTGAAACCTACTTACTATATTTTGCGCAAAAGCAACATCAGGTCTTGTACATCTTACCACATACATAATAGACCCTATTGCTGAAGCATAAGGTATCCTTTGCATATGCTCCACCTCATCAGGTGTAGAAGCACTGTCCTAGATGCTGAGTTTAAGTCCATCTTGCATTGGTAAATTTCCACGCTTGGAATTTTCCATACTAAATTTCTTTAGTATTTTATCAATGTATGCCTTTTGACTTAACTCAATTAACCGCTTAGATCTATCTCTCGAGATCTTGATTCCCAAAATAAATGTTACTTCACCTAATTCTTTCATGGCAAAATATTTTCCAAGATGAGATTTAACATCTTCAAGCATTGGAATACTGTTTCCCATTAACAATATGTCATCTACATATAAGACTAAGATAGTAACATTACTCCCACTGAATTTTTGATACACACATGGCTCATCGAAATTCTGAACAAAACCAAACCTTTTGATTTCTTCATCAAATCTTTTATTCCAACTTCGTGATGCTTTCTTAAGTCCATAAATGGACCTTTTTAGCTTGCACACTTTGTTGGAATGTAATGGATCAATAAAACCTTTTGGCTGATTCATATAGACGTCTTCGTCAAGATAACAATTCAGAAAGGCTGACTTGACATCCATTTGCCATATCTCATAGTCATAGAATGTTGCTATGGCTTAGAGAATTCTAATAGACCTAATGTATGCCACTGGGGAAAAGGTTTCCTCATAGTCTATGCCATAGACTTGAGTAAAGCCTTTTTCCACGAGACGAGCTTTATAGATGTGTATATTCTCGTCCATGTCGGTCTTTATTTTAAAGAGCCATTTACAATCCACCGTTTTGGTATTTGGAGAACGATCCACCAAATCCCAAACGTTGTTGTCTTTCATGGACTGCATCTCCACATTCGCAGCTTGAAGCCCTTTTTCAGCGTCAGGCCCTGATAATTCAGCTTTCAAGTTTCGAGGTTCATTAAGATCCCCTGATACATGATCCTCATTATCTAAAGCTACGTTTAGGTTTAGTTTTTGAGGGACACATATTCTCCTTTCGGACCTACGAATTGGAGCATCAACAATTTGATTTGAGACTGAGTCATTTCATGAAGCTCAATCGCAACTTGAAGATCAGATTGAGGCATATCATGAGGCTCAATTCTATCCCCCCCAAATTGTTGATCACAAGTGTGAGTAGAAGGTGATGTATCTTCCTCTTTAACCTCGTCAAGTTCTACAACTCTCCCACTGTTTCCTTGAGCTATAAGTCGTGTTTCGAAAAACTCAGCATACCGAGAAATTTTCACAGTATTCTCGGAAGGACTATAGAAGTAGTAACCCATCGTTTCCTTTGGGTATCCTACGAAGATACACTTAACAGATCTTTGCTCGAGTTTGTCAGGCGAATCGCGTTTAATGAACGCCTCACATCCCCAAACCTTTAAGTAAGACAGATTAGGGGCTTGCCCATGCCATATTTCATATGGTGTCTTATCTACCTTCTTGGTTGGAACCATGTTGAGAATGCGTACAACAGACTCTAAGGCGTAATCCCAAAAAGATAATGGTAAAGTTGTAAGGTTCATCATAGATCGTATCATGTCTAGCAAGGTTCGATTTCTCCTCTCCGATACACCATTGTGATGTGGAGTACAAGGAGGAGTAAGCTGTTGGACAATTCCACGTGCTTTGAGATGATCCTTAAACTCTAGGCTTAAGTATTCACCACCACGATCCGATCGGAGAATCTTGATGGTTTTACCGAGTTGGTTTTCTACTTCGTTTTGATGCACTTTGAATGTTTCAAACACCTCATGTTTATGTTTAAGCAAGTAAACATAACCATAACGAATGAAATCATCCGTAAATGTTACGAAGTAATAAGCTCCTTTCATAGACATATGCCTAAAGAGACCACATACATCACTATGTATGATTCCTAGTAGGTCAGTTGCCCTTTGATTCTCATGCGAGAAGGGTTTCCTTGCCATTTTTCCCGATACACAAGACTCACACCTATCAAATAAATCATAGCTTGATTTCAAAAGTTCTTCACGTTGAAGTCTTTCGATTCGGTGTTTGCCTATGTGTGCAAGACGACAATGCCATAGGAAGGATGAGTCTAAGTTAGACTTATCTCATTTAGTGCTTACATTAAAAACATAAATATTTGCATGAGAAAGATGGTCATGCATATCAATTTCAAATATACCATTAATTTTAATACAATTAAAACAATGCATATTATTCTTGGAAACTGAAATACCAAAATTCGTAAAATTTATTATCATAACCACAATCTTCTAATACCGAAACTAAAACAATTCCCCTAACTATTGAAGGAACATAATGACAATTGTCTAACACAATAATTATTCCAGAAGGTAATTGTAAGTCAAAAATTCCAATGGCTTCCACTGCTACACGTATGCCATTGCCAACGTACACGTACAAGGATCCATTCTTCAGTTTCTTCTTTGCTCTAAGCCCCTGTAATGAGTTACAAATATGAGTTCCACAACCAGTGTCATAAACCCAAGTATTTGTTTTAGCAAAATAAAATAATTCGATAGTGAAAATACCTGAAGATTCGGCCAAGCTGTTCTTCTTATTTATCACCTCGGCAAGATACTTAGGGCAATTCATCTTCCAGTGTCCTTTCATACCACAATGGTGACACCCATCATCTTTAGCGACCATTTCCTTTTTGGCTGGAGGAGGTTGCTTAGGCTTGGAAGAATAAACAACAACTTGTTTATTTTTACCAGCTTTAGCAACTTTCCTTTTAGCACTTAGCGGTTGCTTTTTCCTTTTCTGGCCCCGACCACCACCAATCACAAGGATTTGGTTGTTATTCACCTTACGCTTGGAAATACTCTTTTCGAATTCCACTAGCGCATTGCATGGAGTTCGTTAAGACTCTTTTTCATGCCTTTCATATTGTAGGTGCGAGTAAATTCCTCAAACTCCGGTGAAAGAGAATTAAGAATTATACTCACAACTCAGTGATCATTTGATCCTGCCATTTCGCCTCAAATTGCTTAACCAGCTCAGGAGTTATACTGCCGAGCATGAGACAAGCAACTTCATGATGCTTCTTATAAGTTTCCTTATAACTATCTTGTTCAGATTGAGGAGCATTTTCAGCTGGCTTATAGGTGTTGAAAAGACTTCAAGCCTTTCTATCACTCTTAGGAAAATCCTCAGTGATCGAAACCGGTCGTTAAAGTTTGGTCCAGAAAGCAAGTTTCTTCTTAATGTTGTTTTGGTTTCATCTAAAATCTCTTTAGAAGCGGTTTTTGTTCCATTTCTACAAAACATAAGAAAGTTCTCATTAGTACTTTCGACATAATGATTTCTTAACAAAAATATAAAACCCATGGTTTACTTTCCGTTAAGACTAGGACCCAAATGACATATCACCGTTCCATCAGTTGATCTGTTGGGAACTAAATGATACTCAAAAGGTAAGTGACGTTCAGTAATTACATTTACCAATGCAATTCCTAGATTATGGGACTTAATGTCATGACTCGATCAAGCATCAATATGGTGATCGTGACATCATCATGTTTCGTCGCATCTTATCGCTATCGGCGTTTACAGTCTCACTGCATAACCCGATATAAGTCATCCAATTAAAGGCTGTAGATAGTCCACCACAGTCTCACTATGAGTGGTAATCCACCTTGGATACCCTTCACCTACGTCTCACGTAGAGTGACGAACAAGTACAAGTTGTCTAAGCAATACGGATAGCAATATGACTTAATTTTGTGGGTGACAAAATTTATGTACGAAGAGGCATGCATACAACTTCGTCTCATAATTTTTTTTTTTCAAATAAACATTTTTATAATTTTAAAACTTGTTTCTATGATTGTCTAATTCCTATACACTAAGTGTATATAAAAACCAAACGTACCATCGTCATCATAAAGACCCTTTCGGTAGCTCTACAACGGGTACGACCAGGAAAGCAAATGAGGGTGGGGGAGACAAAGCATCACTTAAAGCCTGACCTCATTAGGGGTATAATACCACCGCAAACTTTCATAGACATCGTCCTTTATGTAGGTGAGCCTATTTGTGAATTTATACACTAAGGATGTACATTTAATTACGAATTACCAATAACACCCTTTTAAAGGTTTGATTTTTAATGTATTTTGCAATTTAATACGTTCCATCGCAGGATAAAATTACAGTATAAACCAAACCTAATGCGTGTAGAACGTATGAAAGTGCCAAAATAAATTAAAAATACGTTTCATAATTCTTTAGTCATATTAACTTATTACTTTCAAAACAATTGACATTAATCATTAATATGAATATAAGAATTAAACTACGCAACAAAATTGGGTGAGCCCTAAAGCATATAGTCTATATGGTCATTGTCCACATATTGAATAACTCCCGTTTTAAAAAGAAACAGACCACATGCATCCGTTCAAACAAGACAAGTTTGGATTGCGTAAGTTATTCAATATGTGTCCAATACATTTTATCAAATAAACCACAAATAATAATTTTATATCCAATATCAATTAGTGTCGCACATATCAAATAACAATTATTATATGTCACTATATGCAATTTACTTTTTATAATATCACAATATCTAATTATATTTATTGAGTTATGCATGTAACTTAATAAACATAATTTTCATAAAAAATAAACATAGCACACAGTTAATAAAACATCAAAATTTGCGTTTAAGGTTTAAGATCTAATTAACTTTAAATAAAAAAAAAACTTTTTTTAATCCCAAACCTCGATCCCCCACAATTTTTGATGTTTTAACATTATCCAAAATAAAATACTATGTTTTGGCTCTCATACCACTATAGGTATACACCTCGAGTCAAATTGTCACACAGTTACATGCAGCGGAAATTAGGATCACATAGTAAATAATAAATCGATAAACTTTGTGTACCTTATTAAGCAAGCGAATTTACCAAAACCTAAAGCAAGGTTTTACTACGATTGCATACGCGACACCTTCTTTATCAACCGACTAGGATGTTAGTTCACGTTTAATGCTTTATACAACGATTGTCTAGCAACTCCTTCTTCATTACGAAAGCAAAACGAAACACCCCTTGGTTCTCCAATAAACCGATCGACTATTGGGGTTAAAAACCTTTTAGTCGTTGTGATGTATTAGGGTTTAGGGTTTGTGTTTTATTTATAGCTTTGTAAATCTTAGAGTCCAAATTATATTACAATAAGGAAACCTCCTTATTTACGTAATAAACCCCTCCATTTAATAAACATTACACTTAACACATTAAGTAATGTTTAATTAATATATTAAACTAGTAGTCGTGTCTAAATGTCGATGTGTGCGCTCCCGTAGTCTCACACATTTATAGTCACATATTTATTCGACACTATTCAAATACCTACAAGTAATGCTTTTCATTTTATAACACGCAAGCCATTTTCTGGAGAGAATTCGTGTTGCTGTTGAGGAAGACGAGTGACAAGCATTTGGCTGCTGCCAACACTGGTGCCGCTAAAAAAGCCAATGCAACTGCTGAGGAATCTCGAAATGATACGGTTAGGTGTTCTTCGTTGTGTTGAAGCTATTATAATTTAAGGTCGTTTAGGATTCAAGCGAAAAAATATTTTGGTATATCGAATGATAATGTGGTTGGTTTGTATAGGTGTCGGGATTGGTCGTTGTGTAGGACACCACCACTACATTTGTGAGTAGCAGGTGTTGTTACCCGCTTTCTAATGATCATGGTGGTGTTTGGCATGTGGGTGATAGTTTTAATGTGTTTGAAGAGTTTGGGTGTAAGGGTTTCTCTTCTTGGGTTGGTTTGGGTTCTAAAAATGATTCGATAAAGCGTGGGGTTAAGTTAGAGTGGGCAATCCCGAGTGATATGACAAAACAAGAGTGTGATTCGAATGCTCGAACTGTAAATGCAAGTTCTGTGATCTTCGATATGAGGTGCAAATGTGTTGATGGATTTGCAGGCGATGGATTCGTAAAGGGAACCGGTTGCTTGAAAGACGACTTCTTTTTATTTGGTTAATTTCTTTGTTATTCTGCGAATATGATTTTACAAAGCGATTACTCATAATTTATTGTAAAATTTCCGTCTTAGATAGATTGCCTCAAGAAAGGAGCAGGAGTGTACGGCGAGCCTTGCTATGTTAAGCGACGTAGTCGAAGTAAACTTATGCTTGTTGCTGGTATGTAAAACAAGTTAGCTTAATACAAAATATCGTTCACCATACATATTTCTGTTCAAACGTTTTGTACTAGTAGTGCACCCCTTGCTAACACCAACCTTAGTTGCAAATTACCTAATGTTGATTACTGATCCATTTAGCTTGGCTTTGTTTAACTTACAGGAAATGTAGCATTAGGCTTCTCGATTGGCCCATTGACCGCACTCTTGTTTATTAAAACGACGTAACAAGCTACAGACCATAGACATTGACCAGACTCGCAGCCAAAGCAACGTCTCGTTCCATAAAGGGCATAGAACTCGTTTGCTAATATTATCCTTGATAAAAGATGATTTATGTAATAAGTATAGAATTGAAAAATTTATAAAAGTACACCTTTTTTTGAAACCTCGATCAAAACTACCCGTGTTTTCAAACCACCTTCAAAAATACCCCGTTCGCACCTACTAGGTGCGAACCCTGTGAAGATCTCAAAATTAGCACATGGGTCGCACCTGCTACGTGCGACCCCTGTGAAAGATTAAAAAAAAAAACGTTTAGAGGGGTCGCACGTAGCAGGTGCGACCCCTGTGAAGGGAATAAGCCATGCAGGTTACGTAGAAAATTTGCCTATATATACCATACACAATATAATACTTACACAATATAACACATACACAAAAACACAACACAACACAACTTAAAACACACCAACATACACAACTTAAAACACAAACTCAAACACTTTTATCTAAACCATTTATAAAATAATGATTTACGAGGTTGGAAATATTGTCGAAGTTTCGAAGAAAGATAAGTTTGATAACATATTTTGGCGTTGTGGTCGAATTGTTTTCGTTTATACTCGGTCATACATCGTTGATTACAACGTGTATCCAAATTTTAGTCACAAGCCGGATGTGGAACAAGTTGGCGCCGAATGTATTAGACCAATTCCTCCGATATTAGAAACTTACAAATCTCAGGAACTTGGTGATATTGTTGAAATTTTTCATGATTTCACTTGGAAGATGGCAATTGTTTTAAAAGATTTCGAATGGGAATCTTATCTTGTGAAATTACCTAAATCTGTCGAAGAGTTTAAAGTAATCGAATTTCAACTTCGTGATAGACAGACGTATAAAAACGATGAATGGATTGTCGTTGACGACGATTGTAGTGATCAAGAAGATGAAACCGATATCAATAATGAAGACCGATTCCTCCGATATTGTAGCGATTCCTCGAGTTCTAGTGGTAGTTGTAGCAATAACAATAAGTTTGAATCTTGTAATGTTAATCTTTCCGAAAGTGACGCAGAGTCTGCTTGTCGTCACTAGTCGTTATTGTAATTTTTATGTTATGAAGTTAAATTTTGAATAAAATGTGTTTTATTTTTAATTTTTGTTATATTTTACCTTAGAATTAGATTTTGATAAATTGTGTTTTTTCACAAAAAAAAAAGTTAATTATTTTTAATATGTTATATACAATAAATTGTAGATTATATACATTTATGTATCAAAATATAACAAAAATGTGTGTTGGTGGAGTGGTAAAGTTAATTAAATTGTGAGTGAGAGGTAAGGGGTTCGAATCTTGTATATTTTTTATTTAAAACACTTACATGGGTCGCACCTACTAGGTGCGACCCCTGAACCTTCTTCTTAATTATTTATAGAATATATATGTTTATGTAGCAAAACATAACAGAAAATGTGTGTTGGTGTGGTGGTAGTGGTAGTTTAGTGTAGAGTGAGAGGTCAGGGGTTCGAATCTTGCAACTCTTTTTTTTTTTAACTTATACATGGGTCGCACGTGGTAGGTGCGACCCATGAACAACAATTTTTTTTTTTTTTTTTTATTTTAGTTATAATAACGAAATTTTTAAATAAACGAATTTTGTTTTATTTTTGTTTTTTAATTTTTTTTTTTTAGTTATAATAACGAAATTTTTAAATAAACGAAATTTTTTTATTTTAGTTATAAATCGGAGTACAAAGAACTAAATGAAATTTAAATACAAAAAAGTTCATAAAATAAAGATTAGTTATTATTACAAGTTGAAATGTTATGACCCGGTTGATTGCAAGCGGTACACCTTCGAGGGGCATCTATAGGTTGAACGTCCATCTCATTACGTATTCTATTCGTACGTCTGCGTCCTCTTGACCTTGAGAAACGAGAGAGATCCGCTTGAATATTCCAACCCGGATTTACCCAATAATTAACGTGCGGAAGTGGTTGAAAATTGGAACGATACATTCTTTTGTACGTTTCTGTTTTGTAAACCTTGTTTACGTGATCAGCAAGTTGTTCACCTCTATGTCGAATTGCTGCCATAGAATGTGAACATGGAAATCTATGTGTTTGCCATTTTCCACACGTACAAGTTTTTCTTCTCCCTCCAAAATTCACAGTGCAAACGTTTCCGCCCGTATCGTTTGGATTGAACCGTGACTCGACTCTATAAACCCCCGTTTCGTAATTAAACTCGGTAATATTATGCCGTTGTGCATATACCTCACGTTGGGTGAACATTGCCCACATACTAGGGGGCAACGGTGTATCACAGTTCCTTGCGATTTGGGCGTGTTTTCTAAAGTGATCGACGCACTTGTTGAATGTAAAATCAATGAGGGCCTTTATCGGCAAAAGTCTCGCTCCCCGTAAAACATTGTTGAAACACTCCGCAATGTTCGTTGTCAACCAAACCCACCTTCGACCATTCTCATCATAAAGAAGTGTCCACTTGCTTCTGTCAATTTCGTTAAGATAATTCCATGCTTCTGTGTCGAGATGCACCATATCATCTATACTTTCGACATACTTTCTTGCTTGTGTGGTACTTCCTATCGCCCAACAAAGTTTCTTCATTGCAGTAGTTTTATATTTCTTTGTGAAATTACTTCTCACGTGTCGCAGACAAAAACGATGGTATCCAAAAGGCCGCATCCACCCAATAAGATTTTCCATAGCGTGGATTATTCCATTGTGTCTATCGGATATGACACACAACTTTCTGTCCGCAACAACATGAGTCCTTAACTGCTGAAAAAACCAACACCAGCTTTCCACCGTTTCCTCATCGACAATGGCAAACGCGAACGGCAATATGTGATTATTAGCATCTTTTGTAACAGCCGTTAACAACTTACCCTTGTACGATCCTTTCAGATGTGTACCGTCAACACACATAACCGGTTGGCAGAATTTAAATGCCTCAACAGCAGGTCCAAACGCCCAAAATACATATTTGAATACGTATCCATCGGCTGAATATTGTGGTTGATGTTGCCACTCCACGATGGTATCAGGGTTTGTAGCCTTTAATGCTGCAATGTACGAAGGCAACTCTGAGAAATTACTCTGCCAACTCCCGTGTATACTCTCAATTGCCTTTTTCCTACCATGCCAGGCCTTTTGGTAAGTAACGTCGACATTCTGAGAGTTTTTTATATCAGCAATAATGTGTTTTATCGGGTAGGCGACATCTATCGTAACTGAGTGCTTGATAAGAGAAGCAATCATTTGTGAGGTAATGGATCGGTTGTTATTGCGAGTGACCGTACCATAACAGTTGTGAGAGGTTACCCAACGCTTTATATGCCAGTTGTGATGGTTAAACTTCTTCACCGCACGTACATACCAATTACAAGCAGGTGCCCCGGCTACTTGAGTAAAACCTGGTTTACGACTACGACACCTTGCATTGAATAATCTGGGTTCACTTTTATTAACCCAAATCTCCCTGTTTTGAGAAACAGACCAAAGCCTTACCGCATGTTGGACTTCTTTTTTATTTTTGAAAGTCATTGCAACCCGGATTTGATTCTCTTCTTGGCTAGTTGGCTCCAAACATCAAGTGGTTCCTCGTCCTCAAAGTCTGGCATGTAATCATCTTCGGCTTGTTCGTATTCGCCACCACCAACTTCGTTTTCATGAACTGCATCATTTTGCTCATCTTCTGATTCGTCACCACCCACTGGTTCTTCCTCTGTATCTTCACTGTGTTCTAAGCTACATGCATCTGAGTTCTCAAAACCAGCTCTATCGACATCGTCTGTGGCAGTTTGTAGTGGGTTGGTTGATGTTGTTGGTAGTTCATGATAAGAAGGTTGACTTTGCATTATTGACGGATACTCTTGTAAGGAAGGTTGATTTTGGATGGTTGTCGGATATTGTTGGAAAGAAGGTTGACTTTGGAAGGTTGACAGCTGAGATGTAAATAATGGCTCCATTTTAACATGAATTTGACCCCAAAAATTTTCATCTCTGTCAGCTAAAAAAAACATAGTTGCTAAACTATCATTGCCCCATAATTCGGTAACTTGAGGCATATTTAGGTAAACATAAGACAGTAATAACTCCAATTTAAAGGAGTTTTTGTCGACTCGAATATAATCGTAGATTAAATCAACGAACTCTTCAAAACACAAACGGCGAGACATAACAATCGTGGTAGTTCTTGTTAAATCATCGCCGTAAATAAAACCGTTTTCATATCTTACATTACCTCCCCAATATAAATTCACCATAAATGGACGAGATAAAGACATTTTTTAAGAAATTTGATATGAATTTAGTAGAAAATTGGAAACGGAAATGTTATACGACATATAAAAAAAACGACGTTATCTATAAATAAATTTTCGTCAATATTTTCAATATTCCAATAATTGAAAAGTTAAAGTTGCATTGACCAAGAAGTACATGGATCGCACCTAGTAGGTGCGATCCATGAACATATATTGAATAAAAACAAAAACTCAATACCAGCTTTAACTTTACATTTGTCAGACAAGTACATGGATCGCACCTAGTAGGTGCGATCCATGAACATATGGTGAATAAAACCAAAACCCTAATACCAGCTTTGAATCTTGCGTTGTCAGACATTTACATGGATCGCACCTAGTAGGTGCGATCCATGAGCATATATTCCATAAAACCAGCTTTAAAACCAGTTAAACTTGCTTTTGTCAGAAAGTACATGGATCGCACCTACTAGGTGCGATCCATGAGCTTACCTACCAAACCCTAACCCGTGAATTTAACATTTACAAATATCACTATACCAATCAAAACAATTAACTCATACCTACCAAAACATTCATCTCATACCTACCAAAACATTCATCTTAAACAACAAAAATAAGAATAAAAATGTTATATAAAGAATATTACAAAAAATATGTTATATAGAAACAATGATAAAAACATAATTAAAAAAAACACTAATAATAAGAAGATAATTAAAAAAACACTAATATAAAGAAAATTACAAAAACATAATTAACAAAAAAACTAATAATAAAAAGATAATTAAAAAAACACTAATATAAAGAAAATTACAAAAACTTACTTAAAAAACATAACTAAAAAAAACTAATAATAAAAAGACAATTAAAAAACACTAATATAAAGAACATTACAAAAACACTAATAATCCACCCAGCCGTTCATGCTATCGTTTATTTTCAACCAATAGTTTTTATGAATTAAGTAACAACATGTGGCAAACTCATCTTTTTCCTCTTCTTTTTTCATATCCTTCTCAACAACGGTCGGCAACTGTGCGTTGATTTTGGCAGCTTCTTCGTTGCTCGGTGGAGACACAATCTTGTCATCATCGTCTTCGTCATCAGGGAGAACTATAACGTCGTAAACTGGAACATTAGATGCTACTGAACTAGTGCTTGAATCTTCACTGTCTTCAACGACGGATTTGCGTAAAAAGAGTGGAGAATGGTATGGTCGGTTAGAGAATGGTAAATATATTTTTGGTGTTAAGAAATCTGCAGGAATGAGAGACATTATCGATTGGTTTCTTGATTTTTGGTGTTAGAGATAGAATGGTAAATATATATGGAGAGTATAGAATATATATAGATAATAGTTATGTTAGAGATAGAGAATGGTAAATATATATGGAGAGTATAGAATATATATAGATAATAATTATGTTAGAGATAGAGAATGGTAAATATATATAATAATAATATGTTATAAGTTTATGTTATAAGTTTGTAAATAATGTTATAAGTTTATGTTATAAGTTTATGTTATAATTTATGTTATAATTTTATGTTAGAGTTTTTTACTAACATTTACAAAAACATTGTTTAAAAAAATACTAATATAAAGTACATTACAAAAACATAATAAAAAAAACACTAATATAAAGAACATTAGAAAAACATAATTAAAAAAATACTAATATAAATAACATTACAAAAACATAATTAAAGAACATTAAAAAACATTGTTTAAAAAAACTCTAACGCCGTCGACGCTGTTGATGAGCTTGAGGATTCAGGTAACTTGGGGTATAACAATCTGGCGGATGATGATCTCTTTGCGGATAGCGGCGATTACCATCTGCATCTTCGAAGTCATAGTCTTGATAGTTTACAGGTGTAAAATCAACGTTTGGATGACTCGATTCACCCCCTCGAGGTTGCATCGCTGGTGGGGATGTCAAATAGTTATAATCATAACCCCCGGACGGAGTGGTATAACTTTGATTCGGAGGGGTATACTCAAAAAGTGACATAAAACCTCCAGGAGGGGTATAACTTTGATTCGGATATTCGAAGGGATCCTGACTCGGGAATGGCATTGAATCTTGAGTCGGATAGTGCATCGAAGTATCAAAGTTAACCCCAAGCGATGGTTCCGGGTTAGAGGGACCGGCCTCGTCCACGTAGAACGTGGCTGTGCACGCCTCCGTGTATCTCTTTGGAACATCTGTTGGGGTACCGGGTCATAGTTCTCCACATAATTACTCGGCACGTGTGAAAATCGTTCAGTACTATTCATATGATCCATATACTGCTGAGACAAATTTTCACCCCCCTGATGCCATCTTGTCATACCATCCATCTGCATTTATTTTTTTAACTTGGTGTTAACATTTTTTTAATTAATATATGTAAAATAATATAAAAGTTGATAAACATACCAGAAACTCCCGTCGTTCACCAAGAGGTTGAAACCCATCTGGCGTCGACCCTGGGTTAGTGATATACTGCACAGTTCTAGGATGAAACCATGCAATATATTCAGGGGACGGACTAAAATCATTCACATAGTATGATGTTTGAATATTCTAATTTCGTCCGTCCCACGCGTCAATGTAGTCTTTCTGTTCTACCGCCCAATTATGATTAGATCTACCAAGGCGAGATACAGAGTGTTCTCGAACACAATCAGCGTGACTAAATAATGGGGCACCAGGTACATTCTGAAACATACGAAATTGCCGCATTACTCTAGTCACCGGATGAGGTTCGACAATCTCCCAACACACGAGATATGTTTCACATCTCCAATTTTCCGGATCTAATCTACAATATTGTGGAAGTTGATATAGAATATCCTCGTATGGAACCCAGTTAAACTATACACCAAAAAAATATTTATTAATAAATAGGATATATAATAAAATATATTATTTAATTAGTTAACTTATTTACCTCATGTGTGGTCAATGCTGCAAGTTGTGATCGACATGCTGTCAAAACATGTGATGTAACTCTACCAAAATTTCTGTCCGCATGTTCATCTCCAAAACTGTTATTTTAAATCATATCATAAAATTATTAATAGAAAATGTATAATCATATAATGACATAAATTGATACCTAACTTCTATAAAAATGACATAAATTCATTTCGAATTCTAATGTGTATCTAAATGTGTATTAAAAATTGATGGTCATAAGTTAAAATAACATAACACATAATAAAATCTAAAACAATATAATAATAAAATCTAAAACAATATAATAATAAAATCTAAAACAATATAATAAAATCTAAAACAATATAATAATAATATCTAAAACAATATAATAAAATCTAAAACAATATAATAATAATATCTATTTTGGGAATAAGACAATTATTTTGGGTAACAAATAATAAAATCTAAAACAATATAATAACAATAAAAACAAATATTTGGTTGCTTTTAATCAAATACAATTTAATAATAATACATTAAAAAAATTAAGTAAACATACCGTCCACCGTAAGATTCTGTCGCAAAATTATAATGTCTATTGGTAACCGTAGGTGCCAAACTTCTTATCCGTACCCAAGCCCAAAGCTGTAACAAACCCAAAGGTCCGCAAATATCGGATACGTTTGGTTTTGTTGCTTTGCATAATCTTCGATACAAATATGCAAGTATGGCACTTCCCCAACTTAAATGACCCGAACTTCCCAAATCAGCTATGTTTAGTAAATAAAATAGAGGAACTTTGTTACCGGAAGTGTTGGGGAATAAACTACCACCAATCATATGCAAAATAAAAACCCGGGCCCTCTTCATATAATCATCGTCAGAAGCGCTACCGGGTACCTCGGTGCCGATCACTTTGAGTAAACATGACACTTTAATCGACCCTTTTTGAACGTCAGTTGACGAAGGCCGAAACCCCAAGTACTCTTCACACATATCTCTCCATTGCTCAGTGGAGAGTTTCAAATCTTTACCGGTAACAACACTTCCGGTAACCCTAAAACCCCACAAAACTTGAACATCCTGGAGGGTCACGGTTGCTTCCGCGATACGTGGGAAGTGAAATGTGTGGGTTTCGGGCCGCCACATTTCCACCAATGCCGTTAACAAACTGTTATCTAATCGGCGGTTTCCAATAGAAAAAAAGCCTCCAAACCCAGCAACACCAATAAAGTGTCGGACGCGTTCATGTATGTATGTTGTACGAACAGCAATCCAAAACTTTTCATCCATACGCCTAACGGTAAAAGACTTGGTGGAGTCTAATGAACCATTAAACAAGAATGTAGCCCGATGTTCATGGTTTGAGTGTAACAATGATGAATCAATTGGACCGGGGTTTAGGTTTCTAGCCATGATAACGGGAAATAATAAAGATATAACGATTTTATTGTAGGAGAATGTGTTTGTTTTAGGGTTTGTGTATTGTGCGTTTTTTACGTGCATGGAATATGGGATTTATATAGATGTATCGAGTGATCGAATTAAAGAAGTTTGGTGGGGGTTGCAATTAAAAGCGTGGTGGTTGCTGGCTAATTCGAATGAATGTTGAGGGATCGCACCTGCTACGTGCGATCCCTGTGAATGTTTATTTAATGTTCTGACGCTCCCTGACACCGAGGCAGGAATTTATTTCAACATGTTGAGGGATCGCATGTACCATGTGCGATCCCTGTGAAGGTCGTTGACTGGTTTAAATACTAGGTTTAAATACTTGGTGGTTGGGGATATTATTGTTGGGGGTTAGAGAAATTCGGGGGTTGGGGATATTTTGAACGAATTTTTTTGAACGAATATTTTTTTTTTAAATGTTCGATTATTAACTTTAATTATTTTAACGAATTTTTTGTTTAACGAACATACAACTAAAATCGCTCAACACAACTTTGTAATGAACAAATTGCTACTATATGTTTCATGATACCTTAAATACGTATTTTTTTTTTTAACCACAACTTAATTTTTTTTTTTCAAAAACACATACTTTAAGTAGTATTATGTTGAATTTTATTTTTTTTGAATTTATTATGAATACTTTTTAATACTTAAAACATTTTAAATTTTTATATTACTATTATTATATATATATATATTTATGGTGGTTTAAATAAGGTGGTTGCGGTGGTTTTAATGCTGGTAGTTTGCGGTATAAATACTAGGTTTTAATGTTGGTAGTTGGGGGTTAGAATAATTGAGGAGTGTCAAAAACAACCTGTAGGACTCAAACCCAGGACCTATATTTCCCCCAAACATTATCACCAACACCACTCTACCATTACACCAACACTAACTTGTTGGAATTTATCATAACACAATATTTTTATTACCTAATACTGTATTTAACAATTCAAAAGCCTTAACTTTTTTTTTTTAAAAACACATAATTATCAACTTTTTTACCACAACTTCATTTTTTTTTTAAAAATCACATACTTTAAGTAGTATTATGTTCAATTTTTTTTTTTTGAATTTATTATTATGAATTGTTATTAATTGTCCAAAAGCCTTAACTTTTTTTTTTAAAAAACACATAATTATCAACTTTTTTACCACAACTTAATTTTTTTTTGGATTTATTATTATGAATTGTTATTTAATTAATTACGAAAATATAATATTAAAAGATAAACAAAATATTACAAAAGATAACGTTAAAATTTATTCAACATAAAAATAAAACATACAAGAATATAAAAACAACAGATAACTATGCCGTACGTTTACTATAAAAACAATTAGCCATATGTTGGCGGAAACCTTGCACGATCTCCTCGGATACATCACTTCGTATGTAATCTTCGACCGCAAATCTTAGGAGCCTATCTATAAACATACAAACATATAATGCCGAGTTCTCGTTACTACCCGGGTATTGTGAGACTTGTGCAACGTTTGTGAATGGATAGACACCAATTGATTGTCTCCCCCTACCAAAAAAGGTAATCAAGTGCAAAAAGCCCAATAAACCAAGTTCGTATTTTTCCTTGACCTCATCAAGAAATTCATCCGGAAT
This sequence comes from Senecio squalidus, assembly GCA_910822075.1. Classification (NCBI taxonomy): domain Eukaryota; kingdom Viridiplantae; phylum Streptophyta; class Magnoliopsida; order Asterales; family Asteraceae; genus Senecio; species Senecio squalidus. The sequence continues at coordinate 51,425,016 of CAJVGC010000060.1, forward strand.
ACTTGAATAATCCCTATCGAAAATGGTCAATTCTAATGTATAAATGTTAAACTGCAACAAAAACCAATGGTTATTCGGACAACATATGGGGATAAGTACGTCATCGACCTCCCACCAAGCAGGATATGGAGGTTTTGTCCCATTACACAGTTTTACAAGTTTGTGCATATTTGCCTCCGTGAACATACCGTTAAATATGGTAGGCATAACGGCAAACTTACGCAAATTACTACTCGGTTCAATTTGAAAAACACGTTTATGAACCATTAGCGACCTTTTTATCCACCCATCAACATGCTGCGTTAAAAAAAAATTTGTTAGTTAAATTATTAAATATTTTTAAATAATCACAAATGTTAATAAACTCACCATAACCCACAATTCATTGTTTTGCATCAAACCAAGCAAAACTCCCCAAAATTTTCTTTCGCATTTGAAACTTCTTGGTAAAAATGAAATCAAACAGTATTGATCTTCGTCTCTTTTGCCTCTATCCCCATGAAGATAGAATGTTCTTGCACTATCGGCTAAAATTACGCGGTTTGAATCATCAACTTCAACAGCGTTTCCAGTAATCTCGTTAATTTCATTTTGCACTCTATTTCTTTCCTCATCCAGTCTAACTAGTTGTTCGCGAAGTTGTGCAAGTTGTGAATTTTCCATCGAAATTTTTGGTTGATTGTGTTTGAGTTTATGTTGTAATGAGAGTGTAGAAATGTGTGTTTTAGGTGTGTTGTTATTTGTGTAAGTATATTGTGAGTTATGTATGGTATATATAGGCAAATTTTCTACGTAACATGCATGGCTAAAATCTTCACAGGGGTCGCACCTGCTACGTGCGACCCCTCTAAACGTTTTTTTTTTTAATCTTTCACATGGGTCGCACGTAGCAGGTGCGACCCTTGTGCTAAAATTGATGTTTTTATATTTACATTAATTTTACGTTGAAAATCTTACGCAAATTAGTGTTTAGGGTTAATTATTTATGTAATGTGATTATTTTTATGAAAAATTCCAAATTGTGTTTTGTTAATATGTTATTGTTTTAGAGTTTGTAAAAGTTAGATTTTTATTTCTGGTTTTTTTGGTGTGTTTTATGCTATGTACAAAATGCCAAAAAATCATTTTGGTTAGTTTTTTTGTTTTGAAAATGGTTATGTGTTAGTGTTTAGGGTTAATTATTTATGTAATGTGATGATTTTTATGAAAAATTCCAAATTGTGTTTTGTTAATATGTTATTGTTTTAGAGTTTGTAAAAGTTAGATTTTTATTTCTGGTTTTTTTGGTGTGTTTTATGCTATGTACAAAATGCCAAAAAATCATTTTGGTTAGTTTTTTTGTTTTGAAAATGGTTATGTGTTAGTGTTTAGGGTTAATTATTTATGTAATGTGATGATTTTTATGAAAAATTCCAAATTGTGTTTTGTTAATATGTTATTGTTTTAGAGTTTATAAAAGTTAGATTATTCTTTCTGGTTTTTTTTGTATGAATTATGCAATGTACAAAATGGACAGAATAGAAAACATATTAATAAAAACATATTAATAAAAACATATTAATAGAAAACATGAAAATAAAAACATACATTAAAAACATTACATATTATTCAATACAAAACAAAATTACATTTTTCGTTTTGCGTATAGTACAGTTGCCATCCTTCTCCTGAAATCAACTAGTTGTTCATTTGATACATCAGCTGTAACTACATTTGAGGCTTCACCAGTGAGCATGTAGTGAATAAACATACATACAAACACAGCAGAGTTCTCCTTATTACCCGGATATTGACTTACATTTTTGTAGTAAATATATGAATCATACCCAGGAGGAGGTACCAGTTCGGCTGTTGCTCTGATACGTTTTGAAGAGTAATAAAACCAGCAAATGTTTTTAACGTAAAATGTTAATAAGTCTTGCATATAAACGGCCGGATGTGCAGATTTATCACGGTCGTAAATGGTCAACTCATTGCCAGCAAGTTTATACTCAATAAGAAACCAATGATTCCCAAGGGTACATATTGGAATAAGGAGTGAATCAATGTTTTTCCAGCTTTTGTATGGTTTTATCATTCCATGCGTTATTTCAAAGTTTTTGCCCCAATTATGATGATTGCAAAAATCATCATGAAAACGATATAGGCATTACTGCATACCTGGTTCTTGTGCCTTGTGTTTCCCTCTCTATTAAATTTCGATGCACCACTTGTGATCGCCTTATCCATGCATCGACATGCTGAAAATAAGCGGAAAAAATTAAAGTTATTAAAAAAAAAATTAATTGTAAATAAAAAACTTACAGTTTCCCACAATTCGTTGTCTTGCGTAAATCCTAACAGAACGCCCCAAAACGTTCTGGAACACTGTACTTCTGGTAAAAAACTAATTATACAATATTGGTCTTCTTCGTTCTTTCCTCTGTCACCTTCAAGGAAAAATTGCTCAACACTTTCAGCTGGTATGATAGCTTGTGAGCTGTTTTCGGAGATGTTGACCGCATCTACATCTTCGTTTACGTTGCAAATTCGTTGTATAAAGTCATTTTTCTCTTCTACTTGAAGATCAATCCGACTGATCAACTCGCCACATTTGGACGTATTTTCCCAGTCTTTCACGCACTGGAGACGAAGGTGGTTGAGATAATCTTGTTCTAAAATTGATAGGTTTGGGTCATCTTGAATTGATTGTATGAGTTGGGTTTTTTCGTTATCAGCTTTCTGGAAACTTTTGATAAGAGAGTTTAGTTTTTCCAGACGCTTTTTATCTTCTTCTATATGTTTGAAAACGGTGTCTAGGATATTGGAGGTAGTGGAATAAGAATTACTGGAAGAAGCCATGCTTACGAGAATTACAAATTTTTTTCGGTGAAATCCACCGGCGCTAATTCCGGCGAGGATTTGTCTATTCCGGCCAAAATTTCTAATAAGTGTGTTGTGTTTTAAGTTGTATGAAAATATATGTTGGTATGTTTGTGTAAGTTATATTGTGTAAGTATTGTATATGGTATATATAGGCAAATCTTCTACGTAACCTGCATGGAAATTCTCTTCACAGGGGTCGCACCTGCTACGTGCGACCCCTCTAAACGATTTTTTTTTTAATCTTTCACATGGGTCGCACGTAGCAGGTGCGACCCTTGTGCTAAATTAGTGGCCTTCACAGGGTTCGCACCTAGTAGGTGCGAACGGGGTATTTTTGAAGGTGGTTTGAAAACACGGGCAGTTTTAATTTCATATATCATCAATAATAGGTCAAAATATCCATACAAAATGTCTTTTTACATGAAAGATACATGTATTTTCAAAATAATAGGAACAAAAGATTGAGATTCAATCTGAATAACGTAAAAGCTTTTGTTAATATTATATATATATATAGGTAAAAATTGAATTGTAAACTTTATGTTTATGTACATTTTTAAGATATTATGAAAAAGACAATTTAACACGTATAATAACATATATACCTTTACGTTTATACAAATGTTTTTTATAGTTATAATAACATATATACCTTTACGTTTATACACATATTTTTTATAGTTATAATAACATACATACCTTTACGTTTATACACATGTTTTGATATTACATATAAGGAGATTTTAGAACCAAACTCTAATCCGTAGGTAATCGGCAATTATGATTTTTCTTAAGTAATTTGAAAGGTAAAATAAGCAGAAATGGTTAATCACTTTGAAAAATAGTTAATCACTTTGAATAAGCAACTGTGAACAGGATCATTCAGAACATATTATTATGTCCTCAAATAATCAGATAATTAAGGACGTGTCTTGTGTGGGGTTGCTTATAAAGAAATGCTTATTACTTTTTAAGAAGCAGTTTGTGGTAACAACTTCAAACTGTTTATTCTAAACAACTTATTGCACTCACAAATAACGAAATAAGCAGTTTAAATAAGCAAATCCTAAACACCCTCAAAATCGTTTATTAATGTATCCAAACACAATAATCAAATAATCAGTTTTAAAAAACAATCCAGCCACCCCCTAAAAAAGATACTCCGTAACAGAAAGCATAAGATATGAATAACGAAAGTGAAACCAATACATATCCAAGAGAATTGGCCACCACGGAACTTATTGAATTCTCCAGTCCTGTGTGAATCAAGAGGATTCAACTTTAGTTTTTGTGTTTATATAGTTAATTGAATGAAGTTACTACATTTTGATTTTATTTTTTTAAAGCAAAGATCTTCACTCACCCATCACAAAAACCCCTAATTCTGTCGACGAAATTGAAGCTAAATTGAAAGCCCTAAAACTCAAAATGGGTTGTCGCCGATAAAATTACGGTTAAGCTTTATGTTCATACTGGTGGAAATAGTTCTTTATCGAAATGGGTTGTCGCCGATAAAATTACGGCGTTTCCGTTCGTTAAAACGACGGTGAACGAAGACGGTGAGGATGAGGATGAGGAAACTGATGAGGGTTTATCTTGGTTTTTGAAAGTTGGAGCGAAGATACGGGCTCCGGTTGATCAGAATTTGCAGTTGAAACCGATCATGGAGCAGTTGAGGATTGATTTTTTCGTGTCGAGTGGGGTTTATGCGATGAAGTTCTTTGGACTTGAGGAGTATAAGGGGTTTATTGAACAGTATGAGAAATGTTTGTTTGAGAATACGTATGGGTTTGAATGTAATGATGCGAATAAAGGGAAGGTTTATGGGAAGGATTTTGGCGCGTGGGCGAATCCTGAAGCTGCTGATGATTCGATGTGGGAGGATGCTGAGGATAGTTTTAATAAGAGTCCTGTTTTTAAGACTCCTGTTAGATCGAATCATGATTTGCGAGAGGAATTTGAGGAGGCTGCGAAAGGAGGGAGTATTAAAAGCTTAGCTTTAGGCGCCTTAGACCACAGTTTCTTGGTAAGTGACTCTGGTATCCAAGTAGTTAAGAATTTCAGTCATGGTATTCATTGGAAGGGTGTTTATGTTAATTTTGATAGCTCGATGAAAGCTCATACAGAATCGACTCCTAGAAAAGCTCTTTTAATGAAAGCTGAAACTAATATGTTGTTAATGAGTCTGATGACCAAAGCGAAACCACACACAAATGGGTTACATCAGTTTGATATGGAGACAGGGAAAGTTGTAACAGAATGGAAATTTGCGAAAGATGGAACTGATATTTCAATGAGGGATGTTACGAACGATAGTAAAGGTGCTCAAATGGATCCTTCGGGGTCTACTTTCTTGGGTTTGGATGATAATCGTCTTTGTAGGTGGGATATGCGTGACCGACATGGGATTGTTCAGAATCTTGCTGATGCAAATATGCCTGTTTTGAACTGGACTCAAGGACATCAGTTTTCACGAGGGACTAATTTCCAGTGTTTTGCTACTACTGATGATGGGTCGATTGTTGTTGGTTCGATTGATGGGAAGATAAGGTTGTATTCTGTGAGTTCGATGAGACAAGCAAAGACTGTTTTTCCGGGTCTTGGGTCACCCATTACTCCTGTGGATGTTACTTATGATGGCAAGTGGATTTTGGGTACGACTGATACTTGTTGGATCCTCATTTGCACACTGTTTACTGATAAAGATGGGAAGTCCAAGACGGTGTTTTGCTGGACGGATGGGGAATAGAATCTCCGCTCCAAGATGTTGAAGTTGAATCCTCTTGATTCACACAAGGCTGGAGTGTTCAATGAGTTCCGTGGTGCCCAATTCTCTTGGGTATGTATTGGTTTCACTTTCGTTATTCATATATTATGCTTTCTGTTACGGAGTATGTTTTTTAGGGGGTTGCTGGATTGTTTTTTAAAACTGATTATTTGATTATTGTGTTTGGATACATTAATAAGCGATTTTGGGGGTGTTTAGGATTTGCTTATTTAAACTGCTTATTTCGTTATTTGTGAGTGCAATAAGTTGTTTAGAATAAACAGTTTGAAACTGTTATCACAAATGCTTCTTAAAAAGTAATAAGCATTTCTTTATAAGCAACCCCACACAAGACACGTCCTTAATTATCTGATTATTTGAGGACGTAATAATATGTTCTGAATGATCCTGTTCACAGTTGCTTATTCAAAGTGATTAACTGTTTCTGCTTATTTTACCTTCCAAATTCCTTAAGAAAAATCATAATTGCCGATCACTCATACTCTATCGTATTATTGCACAACCAAACTCCAATCCGTATCATTATTCTTACCTTTTTATCAAATTTTGGTGCCGGAAATGAAGCGTACATGTACTAGTGTTACAAATAAAAGTAGTATAACAGAAACGGAATTTCATTATAATATTCAAAGATGAGACTGTAACCGGACTATTAAAGTATAATCGAGGTCATTACAACAAAACATAATGGAAAACATGTAAACGCTGACAACAAATCACCGAGCACGTCAATATAGGCCGGTGATTATTCAAAAGTAAATTGATGTATTGACAATATTACCAAAGCTACCGAGACTCGGGATATTGTTGTTTCATTTTTCGAGTCCCAAACTCTACTGCTCCATTCCAAATGTTGGGAAAATCCGTTGCCATCTCACGCTTCTCTTTCTCACAACCAATCTTCTGATCAACAATTTCTTTCCTCAATCCACCCACCACTTCCTCAAACTTCTGTTCTAATTGCTCGTACAGCTTGTAACTTTGTATAACTATCACTCCACTCGGCCACGGTTTTCATCACACGTAAATCGCCTTTCTCTGTCATTTCCTTAACGGTCTTCTCTGCATTCTTTGTTACTTCATCGATGGAATCGAGTGCTTCCTCTAGTGTTTCCGCAGAGCCATGTTATGAATAAACTTCTCTGATATGAATTTTTGGAATAGATTTGTTGGAGCATAACCTTCAATGTTTGTAGTTATGCTCCAACAAATCTATTCCACAATTCATATCAGAGAAGTTGGATCATAACATGGCTATGCGGAAACACTAGAGGAAGTACTCTATTCCATCGATGAAGTAACAAAGAATGCAGAGAAGACCGTTAAGGAAGTGACAGAGAAAGGCGATTTACGTGTGATGAAAACCGTGGCCGAGTGGAGTGATAGTTATACAAAGTCACAAGCTGATTACGAGCAATTAGAACATAAGTTTGAGGAAGTGGTGGGTGGATTGAGGAAAGAAATTGCTCATCAGAAGATTGGTTGTGAGAAAGAGAAGCGTGAGATGGCAACCGATTTTCACAACATTTGGAATGGAGTAGTCGAGTTTGGGACTCGCAAAATGAAACAACAATTTCCCGAGTCTCAGTAGCTTTGGTAATATCGTCAATACATCAACTTACTTTTGAATATTCACCGGCCTATATTCACATGGTCGGTGATTTGTTGTTAGCGTTTGCATGTTTTCCATTATGTTTTGTTGTAATGACCTCTATTATACTTTAATAGTCCAGTATGTAAGTCTCTTCTTTGAATATTATAATGAAATTCCTTGTTTGTTATACTACTTTTATTTGCAACACTGGTACATGTATGTTTCATTTCCAATGGCACCAAAATTTGATAAAAAGGTAGGAATAATGATACGGATTAGAGTTTGGTGGTGCATTGTTGAGATCACCTACTCATGTGTTATTTGACATGCTTTTTGGGTTTATGTGTGAGGAATTTAGAAGAAACGATGGTATTAGAATTAGGATAACGGATTACATTGTTATCTCTTCCTGCTTTTTACTAAAGTTCCGCTCTTAAAACCATTGAATGAGGGGTTCCAGATATAAAGTTTTCTCTATAAATTGACTGTTTTGTATATCTGTAGCAACGATCGACTACTTTGTGACGCTCATTTACCAATATTCGGTTTAAGAGTTTACTGCCATTTTTTTTTAACTGCATAAATTTTAGGAAAAGGTACCGTGTTGTTTCTTCTAAATTATTCACAGGGTATTATGCTCGCTCTGAAGAGGCAGGATTCTTCTTTATCCTGTCAAAACTTTTTCTTTGAACCTGTTTTAGACAAGTTCTGTTTTAAATCGGGTACGATTTTGAAACTTTGGAATCTGCATGTTAAGGTTAGTTTGGTTACAATTTGATTACATCTTGCTTTCTTTTATCTACTTTTTGAATCTGTTTAAGATGTGGCAAAACTCGAGTCAGAACCATAGACCTTGATTAGAAGCGTTTGGTGGCTATAAGTCTACTTTATCTGATACTCGGTTCCACTAGTTGAACACGTTTTAAAGCACACGATTTTGGTTAAGGAATTAAAGCTTTAATGAGTTGATCAGATGTCCAGAAATTGGAGTTTGTTTGTTTGTTGGTTTTATCATCTCGTCTGCCATTACTTTCACAGAATTGGTTTTGGTTTGTTTACGTTACTTGAAATTACTTGACACTGGTTTATAAATTATTGGTATTACTTTCACTATTCGTGTCGTAGTTAGCTTAGGGATATTGGACTTGTGTTATCCAACCCGCCTTGATTAAGAATTAAAAACATGCATAATCTTTATTCTTCTTATAAAAAGATGATATTATTTAATTCAAGATTAGCTGATGCTAGCAATTAGGTGAGATTTTGCTCTATTGTTGTCCCTATTTTCATGATTTTGATTTGGCTGATCTAAAACCGCCTTGATTAAGTGGCTGATTTAAAACACCACTATGATATTATTGTTGTCCCTTTTGTGTTTAACATATTTCAAGTGCTTAAAAGTTTATATACCACAACGAGAGCAATTTATCAAGCATAGATCGATGGTATGTGTTTTAATTTAGCTGTTTGTTGTAACTTCACTTTTTTACTTAACCGTACCTAACCTGAGGAATGGTCAAACAGAGACTCGTGCTCTATTCCAGTAGCATCAAGAAAGCCAAGAAGGATGTCAAAGATATGTCTGTTCATTTTTATAACATTTGAGCTAACCTTTTCCAGTGAGATTGTTCTTATCTAGTATCAACTCTAGTTTTCTTTCGTTATGTTTGATACGCATTAGAGAGTCCGACACTGGTTTAGCTGCACCAAGCCAATGGGATCTTGTTTCCGATAAAACAAATGATGCAAGAAGAGCAACCACTTCAGGTTCTACTATTGTTACAATTGTTGTTGAATTGTATTTGTATTTTTTGTTACATACACTTGATAATAACAGTAACTCTGTTTTGTTGCAAGCAGGTAGCAAGATGCACAAAGATAATTAATCCAAACACTGAAGATGCCAAATACGTTACTAATGTCAAGCAAATTGCAAAGGTTTGTATTTTATGCCCTCTCTCATTCAATATTTGTGCTGGTGTGGATAGTTACCATTTGTTCTTTTGAAATTCTGTTTCCACAAACCTACAGTATGTTATTCGGTACGGAGACAAAGTTTCACCACCTACTGATATTGAAGAAGGCATGCATGTTGGGTAGGTTTTCTCTCCAGTGTTGATCGTAATAAATATCAGATCCAGATTCCCTTGCCTCCCAAGATTGACCCTAGTGTAAATGAGGCGTATTGCGTACAATGGTGTTGGTGGATGTAAAGAACAGATTTGGAAAATGAGAGAGAAACGTGTTTGTGTTTGATAATCGTTTGCTTCTTGCTTCTTTTTTTTTTAAAACAATTTTTTGCTTAAATTCTCATCTTAATTGCGGAGTTTTGGTTGTTGAGCTACTGATGCTCCATACTGAGAAATTTGTCCAGATTGAAATTGATCCTCCTCCTCCTTAGGGTGTCATCTGCAATGGTCCACCCGGAACTGGGAAAACGCTTCCAGCAAGAGCAGTTGCCAATACGACTGATCCATGCTTTATACGTGTAATCGGAAGTGAACTTGTTCAGAAGTATGTTTGGGGATGGAGCTCGTATGGTTCGAAAACTATTGCAGTTTATAAGAAATTCCAAGTTTGTAATAACTATTATTCGTTTTGGACAAGTACTTCACACTCTTAGGGTTTGACAGATGGGGCAATCGAAAAAGGCTTGGATTATATTCTTCGATGAGGTTGATGTTTTTGGGGGTGCACCGTTGGATGATGGGTATAGGTGGAGATAACGAGGTTCAAAGAACCATGCTTGACATTGTGAATCAACTCGATGGTTTGATGCTCGTGGTAATGTTAAAGTTCTCATGGCCACAAATGGGTATATAAACTAGTTTATATTTGTTTTTCTTTTGCCTAGTTCTTGTAATTGTGTCAAAGTTATTGACTCTGCAACATGTCGCAGACGTGATACACTTGATCCAGTACTACTACGTCCTGCAAAACTTGATCGCAAAGTGGAGTTTGGACTTCTAGATATGGAAAGTAGGTCACAGATATTTAAGATCCATATACGAACAGTGAACTGTGAAAGGGACATCCATTTTGAACTTCTATCTCGTCTCTGCCCGAATTCTAGTGGTAAATCTTTTCCATTTCCTTTGATTCATTGTTAAAGCAAACCGGCAGTGGAGATTCGTCTTTTTTTACTCTTATCAAGTGATATTCATTTGTTTACTTATTCTGGTCTGTTTAAATATATCACTAATCATACAATGATATTCATTTGTTTAGGTATTCTATGTCCAACTAATTTCACCTTTGAAACTGACATCATCACCGTTCATTTATAAGTCTACTTGTAATGCCTAACTAATTGTTTGCCTATAGCTTAAGAATTAATGCAATTCATATTAGTCCCTGTTTAGCGTAAGTTTTGTCTAAAGTAACAAGGGAAAGTTTGTTTGCAGGTCGAGAAGATGATGGAAATTGCAAATCAAAAGGCAAAAGAGGAGGGAAGAAGATTAGAATATGAGATAATGATTACCGAGTAACAGTTGTCATTTATCTATTGTTTGGTATCTCACTATTAATATAGAAAAGCTTAAGTTTTACCTAATTCAGTTAGATATTAATTCGCTCTTTTTTCAGCTTGAGCAAGTGTTGATTGTGGAGAAGCTGCAAGAATTACGCTCCATCAGGAGCCAGAAATTAACAAAACAAGGTTTGTAGTAAATTTGACACTCATCTAACCAGTACTTGACATGTCAGTGCCATTAAGAATTTTAGGATTTTGTTAACCACAGGTTTTAGACTGCGGTTTAAGAGGTTATAGTGTTATACATGCATAAAAAAATTGTACTCCAACAGAACAAACTCTGATGTTTAAGGAAAATAATTAAACATTAAATTACGAAGCATGTTATATCCTTTGTACCGCTGCCCTGTGGTTATCAAAACCAAAATTTTATGTAGATGGTCGTTATTTTGTTGGATAGTAATGCTTTTCATTTTATAACATGCAGGCCATTTTCTGGAGAGAATTCGTGTTGCAGTTGAGGAAGACGAGCGACAAGCATTTGGCTGCTGCCAACACTGGTGCCGCTAAAAAAGCCATTGCAACTGCTGAGGAATCTCGAAATGATACGGTTAGGTGTTCTTTGTTGTGTTGAAGCTATTATAATTCAGGTCATTTAGGATTCAAGCGAATAATTATTTTGGTATATCGAATGATAATGTGATTGGTTTGTATGGGTGTGGGGATTCGTTGTTGTGTAGGAGTGATTGTGGTATGTCATGATACAAACACCACCACTACATTTGTGAGTAGCGGGTATTGTTACCCGCTTTCTGATGATCGTGGTGGTGTTTGGCATGTGGGTGATAGTTTTAATGTGTTTGAAGAGTTTCGGTGTAAGGGTTTCTCTTCTTGGGTTGGTTTGGTTTCTAAAAATAATTCGATAAAGCGTGGGGTTTAGTTAGAGTGGGCTGAGTGATATGACAAAACAAGAGTGTGATTTGAATGCTCGATGGTATGTGTTTTAATTTAGCTTTTGTTGTAACTTCACTTTTTTACTTAACCGTACCTAACCTGAGGAATGGTCAAACAGAGACTCGTGCTCTATTCCAGTAGCATCAAGAAAGCCGAGAAGGATGTGAAAGAAATGTCTGTTCATTTTTATAACATTTGAGCTAACCTTTTCCAGTGAGATTGTTCTTATCTAGTATCAACTCTAGTTTTCTTTCGTTATGTTTGATACGCATTAGAGAGTCCGACACTGGTTTAGCTGCACCAAGCCAATGGGATCTTGTTTCCGATAAAACAAATGATGCAAGAAGAGCAACCACTTCAGGTTCTACTATTGTTTCAATTGTTGTTGAATTGTATTTGTATTTTTTGTTACATACACTTGATAATAACAGTAACTCTGTTTTGTTGCAAGCAGGTAGCAAGATGCACAAAGATAATTAATCCAAACACTGAAGATGCCAAATACGTTACTAATGTCAAGCAAATTGCAAAGGTTTGTATTTTATGCCCTCTCTCATTCAATATTTGTGCTGGTGTGGATAGTTACCATTTGTTCTTTTGAAATTCTGTTTCCACAAACCTACAGTCTGTTATTCGGTACGGAGACAAAGTTTGACCACCTACTGATATTGAAGAAGGCATGCGTGTTGGGTAGGTTTTCTCTCCAGTGTTGATCGTAATAAATATCAGATCCAGATTCCCTTGCCTCCCAAGATTGACCCCTAGTGTAAATGAGGCGTTTTGCGTAGAATGGTGTTGGTGGATGTAAAGAACAGATTTGAGAAAATGAGAGAGAAACGTGTTTGTGTTTGATAATCGTTTGCTTTTTGTTTTTTTTTTTTTTTTTTTTAAACAATTTTTTGCATAAATTCTCATCTTAATTGTGGAGTTTTGGTTGTTGAGCTACTGATGCTCCATACTGAAAAATTTGTACAGATTGGAATTGATCCTCCTCCTTAGGGTGTCATCTGCAACGGTCCACCCGAAACTGGGAAAACGCTTCTAGCAAGAGCAGTTGCCAATACGACTGATCCATGCTTTATATGTGTAATTGGAAGTGAACTTGTTCAGAAGTATGTTTGGGGATGGAGCTCGTATGGTTCGAAAACTATTGCAGTTTATAAGAAATTCCAAGTTTGTAATATTTATTATTCCTTTTGGACAAGTACTTGACACTCTTAGGGTTTGACAGATGGGACGATCGAAAAAGGCTTGGATTATATTCTTCGATGAGGTTGATGTTTTTGGGGGTGCACCGTTGGATGATGGGTACAGGTGGAGATAACGAGGTTCAAAGAACCATGCTTGACATTGTGAATCAACTCGATGGGTTTGATGCTCGTGGTAATGTTAAAGTTCTCATGGCCACAAATGGGTATATAAACTAGTTTATATTTGTTTTTCTTTTGCCTAGTTCTTGTAATTGTGTCAAAGTTATTGACTCTGCAACATGTCGCAGACGTGATACACTTGATCCAGTACTACTACGTCCTGGAAAACTTGATCGCAAAGTGGAGTTTGGACTTCCAGATATGGAGAGTAGGTCACATATATTTAAGATCCATATACGAACAGTGAACTGTGAAAGGGACATCCGTTATAAACTTCTACCTCGTCTTTGAACGAATTCTACTGGTACATCTTTTCCATTTCCTTTGATTCATTGTTAAAGCAAACCGGCAGTGGAGATCCATTTTAAAATAAAAAATGATATTGGATTATTGGTAGATCCATTCTACTGTCACTCTTACAATGTATGAATTTGAGGGACTACAAAAGAGAACCGCACAAGTACGCGAATCTCATTGTACATAATATGATCAAGCTGTTAATACTAGCAAAACCATAAATCCTTTAAGGTTATAACCGATGAAAAAACTCCATATTGGGATGAGAAATCTGCAGCAGTGAGATTGTCGAATAAAAAAACTCCATATCTCATTGTACTCTGTCCCGGAACTCCGTCGACTACTCACTACCTCAATCCCACAAGATCTCAGTTTTTGCTCGAGAGGCTGTTGTCGGAAATTCATTTTAGTTTGCTACTTATATCTGATTTATTCATTATCATATTTGTAAGTGGATGATGTATTAATAGGGACCCGAGGGTAGTCACGGATACACTCAACCTGTCGAACTATGTGCTTTTTAGTGTAGAAAAAGTCATGTATAATTTTTTTTTTGTGTTAATTTAATATGGTATGTAAAAAATCATTGTTTCTAATATCCGCCAAATCATATAAGCCCTACTACTAATAACCAACTAACTTAACTACTTTATATGGTAATAATAACTACAAATGTTAAAGTTTCATCAATTCAATTAAAGATAGTCCTACGAAAGCAATATAATTTTAGAATCTTGATTTCAAGCCCTTCAAGACGTATTTGTAAGTTTACCAGATTAATATACCATATACATATGTTGATACTTAGGGTGTGTTTAGGAGGGATTTTTAGAGGGCTTCTAAGGGCTTTAAGTTTTTAAATTAAAAAATAAAAGCGTCTAAATATAAAGGGTTAATTGTTTGAAAATGCATCAAACTTGTTATGAAAAACTATTGTATACATTCAAATGAAAACCCATCTATTGTATATGTTAAACTTTTATAAATGGTTATTGTACGTGTAGGTTTACCTTTTTGTCAAGTTACCGGTTACCACTTCAAAAATCAACAAGTTCTTAGTCCACGTAGGAGACCATGTCATTAATTTATTATTAGAATAATAATTATACTCCTTTTTAAAATAATAAGCAAAGGAACATTATAAACCCAAATTAGATCTAACACCTAAAGCAAAGAAACGTATCACTGATATTGAAAGATTCAAAAATTACATACAATCCAATCTAAAACCCAAATTAGATCTAATACCTAAATCTCAAACATAAATCTAGATTGAACACAAACAATCACACAGATATACGAACACGTTCATCGGATAATTAGGCCGAAGATTTAAATATGTCTTTTCATCGCAGGTGACGGCGTTGGTTGGATATGCCGAGTTGTACCACCACAATCCGTCTTCTCCCTCTATCTCCTCGTAGATTGAATTTAGTCCTGATTTGTAGGTTTTATGCAGAATGTATGTTCGATTTGCAGATTCGAATGTTTCGAATTTGGGGTGTAGGTGGAAGAAAAAGGAGGAGAAGTTTAGGAGTTACCGAAGGGGTGGACAGGTAGCCGTAGAGGGTGACCGGAGGAGATGGAGAGGTTCCGATTATGGTTGTGAATATCACCAGAGAAGTCAACGAAACACCATTGAATATTGGAGACACATGGTCTGACTGCTTATTAAATACAAAGTATAATAGGAAATAAATCTTGCAAATCTATAAATTAAAATAAAAGTTAAAGTTAAATATAATAATTATTTAAATGGAAAAAATAATTATCTAAATTCCACGTAGCTAAATACCTTTGCCATGTCAGCACACAACAAGTTACAAGTCAAATACTAAGTACAATAAGTGTTTATAGAATTTTAACGAATACAATAGATGACTTTTTATTTGGATGCACACAATAGTTATTAGTGACAAGTTCGGTGAATTTTCAAACAATTAACCCAAATATAAAAGACTCGTTTGATTGCGAAGAGCTTCAAACTTTTATAAAATTTAAAAATAAAAGTCTCAAATCAAAAGCTCTTTCAAGGAGCTTGATGCTTTAAAAAAAATAAAAGTCCTGAAATAAAAGTTCCAGCTTCTAGCCTCTAGCTACATCATGTAGCTACAACTTCTAGCCCTATTTACGCCAAACATACCTTTAAAATTTTAGGTGGTGATTTTGACCAATTTACTTATGAACAAGCTGATTTGGGTTGTGTGTTTATTTTCCTAAACGGTCCATATCATGAAACTTGTTAAAGGTAGAAAATATGTTAAAAGTTGTTTAAAGTATTTCAAGGCATACAAGTCCCTTAAGTTACTTGATCTTGCATCCATTGTCAAGACATTAAAGAATATGAAGAACAATAGTACGTTTTTTATTTTGATTTTTTCTTACTCTTGGAAATAATTTTCATGAATTTTAAAATTTAAATTTTGAGTGATCTTTGTTTTTTTAGTAGAGTGAAAATTACCGTGCTCTTTGGACAGGTCTTGGGCATAACTTGCTTGTGATGTTCCTTTTTCTGCCATATATAATTATGTAACTTTATGAATCATGACTATAAGTTATCTCAATT
>CAJVGC010000060.1:51441021-51511812 GCA_910822075.1 Senecio squalidus
TTTCGTGTTTGTGCAGATGGCGTAATTCGGAGATGTGTTGCTGGTGAAGAAAAGGACAAGATTTTACGCCATTGCCATTCGGGACCTGTAGGAGGACATCATGCTGCAAACTTCACCGCCAAACGTGTTTTTGATGTCGGGTTCTATTGGCCATCAGTGTACAAGGATGCTCACGAATTTGTGAAGAAATGTGACGCTTGTCAACGGACTGGTAATATTTCTTCACGCGATGAGATGCCACAAACGGGCATCCAGGTATGTGAAATTTTCGATGTCTGGGGTATTGATTTTATGGGACCCTTTCCTTCAAGTCGGGGAAATAAATATATTTTAGTAGCCGTCGACTACGTATCAAAGTGGGCCGAAGCGAAAGCTTTACCCACCAATGATGCGCGAGTCGTCGTCAATTTTTTGAAACAATTATTTTCCCGGTTTGGTACCCCTAAAGCTTTAATTAGTGATAGAGGTACACATTTTTGTAACGCCCAACTTGAGAAGGTGTTGAAACGATATGGAGTTAACCATAAGTTTTCAACGGCTTATCACCCCCAAACATGCGGACAAGTCGAGGTTACTAACCGAGGCTTGAAGCGCATTTTGGAAAAGTCGGTCGGTGGAAATCGTAAGGATTGGTTCGATAAGTTAGACGATGCTCTTTGGGCGCATAGGACTGCATTTAAAACTCCTATTGGTTGTACTCCTTATCGTTTAATTTATGGTAAAGCATGTCACTTACCCGTTGAAATTGAGCACAAAGCCTATTGGGCTTTGAAGGCTGCCAATATTGAAATGATACCTGAAGGGAAGAACAGGTTCCACCAAATACAGGAATTGGACGAGTTGCGCATGAACGCTTATGAGAACTCGGTATTTTACAAGGAACGGACGAAGAAATGGCACGATAAGCGTATCAAGACGGATAGGAACTTCATCGACGGTGATATGGTTCTACTCTATAATTCCAGATTGAAGCTATTTCCAGGGAAATTACGGTCAAGGTGGTTAGATGTATTCCCTTTACGGTACAGTGGAGATTGCCAACGAAAAAGGCGAAAGTTTAAGGTGAATGGGCATAGATTGAAGAAATATTATGCCGATGGACGTGACAACCAGTTTGACTTGTTTGGAGACGACGAGGAACTCGATCTCCATGAACGTGACGGTTAACAAACGTGGTTTGAGTCGAGCTTAACGACTCTTCACTAAACAAATAGCGCTTACGGGAGACAACCCGCTTCTTTTCCCTTTATTTTATTTTGTTCAGAAAAATTTAAAAAATACAAAAAAAATTAGAAAACAACAAAAAACCAAAAATATATGTACACTACGTGTTTTTTCTCTTTTAATCTTTGATTTTTTGTTTCAGGTTCACTTAGTTCATCATATGAGAGCTGCTAAACATTTCGGAAACCAGGTTAGATCGTGTTAAACCACCGAACGAAAAAACATTTTTTTGGAACAGAAAAATTTGGCCGGCAGCTAAAAGCCAGACGGCGGCTAAAAATTCCAGCCGCCGGCTGAAACACCAGGTTTTAAAAAAAATATATAAACTCGTTTTTTCTCATCCACATTCACACACACACACTCTTATCTTTTTAACCGGCGGCTGAGAGAAAAACAGCGACTTTTAGTCGATTTCCTTCCAATTTTTTCACTTTCCTTTCTAATTCAAACACCAAGGTATGATTTCTACACTCCTATTGCTTGTTTTTCTTTGATTTTTCATGAAGAACACAAATTGGGGGTTTTCAAATCCGAAAATATTATTGGTTAATTTTACAATTAATTGTTAGGATTCATTCCTTAGATGATTTGTATGCTTAAGCCTTGCTTAATTTTCGATTTCCATGGTTTAATTTTGTTTAGAAGTAATTGAAGAATTGGGATTTTTGCTAGGAATTTGTCACTTGGTATTACTACAATTAGTTGATAGGTTGATTCTTTGCTACTAATTGTTGGTCAAATTAAGTGTTAAATGCAAATTTCTATGTTTTAATTGACGAAACACTGCGTGTTTAAGTGTAGTTGGATTGATAATTGAATTCTTTGTAGGATTTAGTTGTTAACCTTTGAATTGGGATTATAGATTAAGGATGTGGTTTAACAGATTCAGCGAGATTTATGTGTACAAATTCGTGGCTTGCATGTTATTTTTGATAGGGGTCCTTTACAGTGGTCGAGCAGTTTGCAGCAACAAAGGGACAGTACCTGGGCATTTAGCCGCCGGCGGTTCCCTTCCAGCCGGCGGCTAAATATCGCTGCCTAAAAATTATTGCTTTTTGTTTCGACCTGTTTTTGCCACTTTCTATTTCTTCGAGCTATTTTATCTTACTAATATGGTTGTTCTGTTTTGTTTTATGCATATTATGGCCGATGAAAATGTTCAGCAAGAAGTCCCACCTCATGTTCCCCTTTATGAAATTAACCACCCTTATCTACAAGTAGCAGTTAGGCGAGGAATTAATCAACAAAGACGGGAAGAAATCCAGGCCAAGTTGACCAATATGCAGCAATACCCAGTTTATGCCCCTAACGGTATTGATTGGAATTTTTTGAACGAGGTCATACCACATGACACACGTTTTCAATCGGGGGCTGCTGAAATTGAGGAAATGCTAGAGGTGAATTATGGGACCTTTATTTGTAGAGCTTGGGATAGACTATTTTCAATCAACGAGCCGATATACATTGAGGCCACCTATGAGTTCTACAGCTCTTTCACCTTCAACCACGCCAACTCCGATCCAATTGCCAAAACAGTGCAGTTTCTATTAGGGGGAGAGCTTAGGAAGATGACACTAAAGGAGTTTGGGGAAGCCCTTGGGCTATTTGACGAGGCTGACTTAGCGCACCCGGATTTTGATGATTTCATGACTGACGGGATTAAAACTCCCGGTTATAGAGAAAACGCAGCTATTTGGTCTATGATTGCTAGTGGAGTATTAAGCACCGAACGGGCCCCATCGTATACACAGATCCGTGATCCGAAGGTTAGGGCCATATTTGCTATGGTATGTTTGTTTGTCATTGGCCGGAAGTCGGGTATTGAAAAATGCCACAAGGAGGAATTATTTTGGTTAGGATGCATTGTGCAGAAGCGGGCCGTTATTGTTCCGTTTATTCTAGCCCGTTGGATGACCAACATACTGAAGGGCGCACGACCCGGAAGTGTGATTAGGGGAGGCCATTTTGTTACTGCTATTGGTAAACGCTTGAGATTCCGTGGAGCAGGATTTGACAGTTGTACCACTTTGACACCAGAGATGCGTCTTTTGGGTGCAACATGGTTTAAGTCGGCCGGTATAGTGATTAGGTTTGTAGCTCCAGGAGGCCATGTGACCTATAGATGGGCTGAGATTAGACGGGCAGTTGGAGAGAGCAGTAGTCGGGGTATAGAGGAGTCAGATGATGAGGATGCTCCACCAGTTCAGGAGACGGATTTGACAGCTCAGATCGCTGCATTGACATCGAGCATGGGGCAGATGTCTTCTCGGTTCGACTCATTCGCTGACCGCATGGAGGATCGTTACTACGATCTCAACTCCAACATTAGCCAGGTCAGCAACCAGGTCGGATATTTGCAGACGGAGTTTGACAGCCGGAACCACTATCAGGATGAGGTGTTGTACCAGTACCACCAGCGTGCGGGTATTATCTATCAGGCGTATGACGGGTCTTATCATTCTTTTGGCTGTAATGCTCCTATGGACCAGGACCAGCCTTCCTCCTCGACCTTTGATGATCGCCACTATATGTGGTCCGCTCAGCACTACCATCCTCCTACCGAGGCTCAGCGCCAGCAGGATGAGGAGGAGCAGAGAGCCACTCAGGAGCGGCAGAGGGCATCTTGGAGAGGACAGTGGCCAGACATGTGATGATTTGGGTCTTATGTTTGTGTATTTGAGACTATTTTTATTTTATTTTCTCGTATGGATTATTATTTGAATTTTTGTATTATGGTTTGATTATGTACTTTTTATTATTTATTTGTGGAACTTAATATGTGTGTGATTGTGTCTCTCATTTTAGAATATCACTGATTTTTGTGGAAGTCATGCCGAAAATTCAATTTTTCAATGGAGAGCTATGCAGATTTTTTGAGGACGTTATGCTTTTACCGCAATACATTCTTTCCACTGCTGTCTCTTTTCACAGAATCTCGACATCTAAATGGGGGAGTTCTTTTTCCTTTCTCTTTTTCTTTTTACACTTATTCGCTGAATTTTTTTTACAATGAGGACATTGTATTGTTTAAGTGTGGGGAAGGGGTTAGGAAAGAATCTATTTGTCCTTAGGAACATTTTGTGTGAAAATTTAAAAAATTTTGACATGTTTCTCGTAATTAGTTTTAACTAGTTGCATAACTAGGCACACCTACCCGTTACATAATTGTGAGGATTTGAGCCATTATAGCATACATTTTATATGCTTTTATCTTCAATTTTTATGAGTGTGCCGGTGACATGTAGACTTTAGAACTTGACACTGTATACGCTTCGAGGCTATGAATGAGCATAAGTTTTACTTATTAGTAACTAGGAAAGAGGCAAAAGAATTAGGATTGTTAAACCGTTGATTGGCCTATTCGTTTCTTATAGTCGGTAGCTACACTGGTTATTTGACTCACACTACCTATCGAACACTCATTTTTAGTGTTTTTGACGTTTAGATACCAAATTTGCGCCAAACCTTTTTCTTTTCTCACCTTTCCAGATATATATTCCATAATTTGAGCGTAAATGTCTAAGTCGTTTAATCCAGATATTTTGTTGAAAATTTTCCTCTTTCTTAACTTGGTTGATTATTAGACGGATTGTTATATATGATGGCATGGAGTTGTTTAATTTACTTGAGTTCACGAACGAAGTCACATGTGGATTAATTATTAAGAGTTATTCAAATTTTTGATGGACCTTTTGAGCGGTGTCTTTAATAAAATAAAAAAAAATAAAAAAAACAGAAAAAAAAATATTTATTAAAGCCCGTACTAGGTAACCAATAATTGTTGAAGTGATTTAACGAAATTTGCGAGAAATAAAATTCTCAATCGAACCGTTGAAGAATTAAGGCGAAATTTGGTCTTGGGAGTTTCATCAGAATGAGCCATTAGGGATAATCAATCGAGTTTTGAAAGTAATATGGTTTTTGACTAAAATATTTGGATTTGTAGACTAACTGGAATTTATTTGTTTCATATCGTTCATTATAATTCACTTTCATCTCATTTTTCCATTATTTTACCCATCAACCATTGATATTACCATAAGTCCTCTGAACTAGTTACTTAGACTCTATTGGTGGAGAAGCGTATCATTATCAAGCCTATGATAGAATACTTGTCATGACTGAGCTTTGAGCGATTTCACATATATATTACACTTAGATTAGCTTTTTGAGTGATTGAGTGTTATACTTCCCAAATCGTGAGATGTTTAGTTATGCATTTAAATTTGGGCTTGGTAATTGTTAAATTCATCTTCGTAAATAAAATTCTTGTAATTTACTTGATTCGTTGGGTATTTTATTTTTGTTGAAGATGATTGTTTTGTTCTAAATCTGATAGTTTATTTGAGGACAAGTAAGATTCAAGTGTGGGGAATTTGATATGCCTAAAATAATCGATATTTTGTAGTCATATTTCTCATATTTACTCTAGTTTTCTGCAACTTTTGTTATGATCTGGTATATTTTCAGTTATAATTGCAGATTAGAGTTACATTTGGATAATGGAGCGAAAAGGAGCTAAAAACGGCTTGAAACGGAGACAAACGAGCAACAAAAGTGAAGACTGGAAAACAGCCGGCGGCTGAATCATTTTAGCCGGCGGCTGGATTAAAATTTCACCATTTGTTCCTAAACGTGCCGCGGAAGCAACTTTTCCACCCGCGTATTCCAGCCGCCGGCTGAATTCAGCCAGCCGCCGGCTAAATTGGGCGGTTCAGATATCTATTTAAAGGGCTTCTAGGGTTCGAGTTTTAATCATCTTATTCCATATTTTCAACCTACATCCGACCTGAAAAGCTGCAAGGAGAGTCCTAGAAGCCGTTGATCACGTTAGAAGCCTTGATTAATATCTTTAATCATCTTTGAAGTTTGCTACTTTTGGTTTGCACTTATTTCATTATTTTCTTGATACAATGTCTTTGTTTAAGATTATTTATGTTATTTTGTTACAATCCAACATGAGCTAAACTCCTTAAGCGATTGCTTGGATTGTTGAACATGGATCTTTGTTTAATTAAGTTTATGTTTGAACTACTTGGTTTTTCCGTTATTATTTACGTTTAATCGCGATCCATGTTTATTCAAAGTCATTAAATTTACTACTTAGCGTGATTGATAGATCTATATCATAACTAACGTTCTTATAAGTTTATCAGTTATTTACGATTATATGATTTATTAGATAATTGTAGCTTGAGACTTAATTGAGATAGGCTAAGATATTAGTAATTTAGTGAATTGAATGAACATGACAATTATATCAAAATTGAATAATTGAGACTTTTTTTAATTCGTAGTCGACAGATTAAATTGTAAATAATAGTGACATTAAAGCACAATTTAGAGTGGATAATCTAAGATAGCTCTTGATTTACGATTAGTCGTATGATCTTTCTCTAAAATTGTAGGATTATATAACTCTAACGGGAAATCTAGTTATTATAGGAATCACAGTTAAACCAATCAAACATATTCTTATTATTCATGATCCAGGTGAAACGTAATTCCAAGTAATCACTGCTTTTTAATATTGATTAAATCTAAAAGTCTTTTCGAAACAGTTTTTCATCCGCAAATCCACTTAGTTAATTAAATTGCTATTTTAATTTAGTTATTTGTTTTCTGAAATATGTTCTCACAGAACTAAAACGCCCCCCATATTTACTTGCTTTATTTAGTTTAATTATATAATTTGAGATAACGGATATAAATACACGTTCCCTGAGTTCGATACGGACTTACTGAATCTATATTTGCGTACGATCAGGTACACTGCCTGTATTGTGTGTTAATCTACTTTGGTAAAATCCTTTTCTAAACTTTAAACAATTTTAAGTTATAAAATACACATCAGAAAGCAAAACGAAACACACTTTGGTTCTCCAATAAACCGATCGGCTATTAGGGTTAGAAACCTTTTAGTCGTTGTGATGTATTAGGGTTTAGGGTTTGTGTTTTATTTATAGCTTTGTAAATCTTAGAGTCCAAGTTATATTACAATAAGGAAACTTCCTTATTTACGTAATAAACCCCTCCATTTAATAAACATTACACTTAACACATTAAGTAATATTTAAGATATATATTAAACTAGTAGTCGTGTCTAAATGTCGATGTGTGCGCTCCCGTAGTCTCACACATTTACAGTCGCATATATATTCGACACTATTCAAATACCTACAACTCCCACTTTTGAATAAGTTCAAATAAACATGATAACATTGTTTAATGTCTAGCAACATATCAATGCTCACATAAATGCACGAGTGAAGTTTCTCTAAAGTCATTGTGAGTCTATAGTTGGTTCATATCCCTTTGTTTCAGATACTCTAGTTAAAATATATAGATGGATCAAAATCATTCATTTTAACTACTGTTTCTCATTTCACGAATCACTTAAAGATTACCAAATACTATCGAGACACATCTAAATTTATTTGTGTCCGACAATACAAACATCTTAAGTATCCATGAGCGTCCCAGTAAGTATCTAACTCCAGTTTTCACTGAAGGAACAAATCCTATCTTGAATACAACTGGTAGTCATCGTGTTTCGCAACATTATCAAAAATAGCCTTTTTTGCTACCCTTATCCAGGAATAGTATTGACTATGATCAAATAATGCACTACGTACATGAACTTGTATCTCAAGTCTAAGGATAATTTAAACCTTATGAATTATACTTAATGACAAGGATCCAGGGTGGGATAATCCAGTATGCATCATAATGGATACCATGTGAGTATGTGAGCCAAGCTGACTAAACACTCAGATATTGCCTTAATTCAATCATATTCCCATATGATTAACTGACAACGGATATTTATAATGATATTACACAATATTATTCAAGGATAAAACAAGAAAAATATGATACAAATATTATAATAAATGAAAACAAAATATCACCAATATTATTTCATTCATAAATAAATTTTTTATTACATCCATATATCCAACTACTAAATTCACGGATTTACATGTGATTACTAGATAAACGAAGTCCCATCCCCTCAGCTAAGTGAGTTAACTTCACCTTTGCCAGTGCCTTTGTAAAAGGATCTGCTAAGTTATTATCCGTGTGAACTTTGAGCACTTGAATTTCACCTCGTTCAACTTGTTCACGAATATAGTGAATTTTCCTATGAAGTGTCTAGCTCCCTTCTAAACCCAAGGTTCATTGGCTATGATTATTGCACCAGTGTTGTCCAATACATATCCAAAGGAGACTTGGTTGTGGGAATAACACCAAGTCTAGAAATAAATTTCCAGATCCAAACAGCTTCCATTGCAGCTTCAGCAGCTGCTATGTACTCAGACTCTGTTGCAGACATGGATGTAGTGGATTGCTTCTTGGTCTTCCATACTACTGCTCCCCCATTGATGGTGAAGACATATCCAGTTTCAAATTTGGTGTCATCATGGTCAGTCTGAAATCCGACATCACAATAACCATTAACTTTTATATCATCCTTAGGATTTCCACCATACACCAGAACCATATCTTTAGTAGCCCTAAGGTACTTCAATATGTTCTTAGCAATCCAGTGTCTCTCACCTGGATTCTGTTGAAACCTACTTACTATATTTTGCGCAAAAGCCACATCAGGTCTTGTACATCTTACCACATACATAATAGACCCTATTGCTGAAGCATAAGGTATCCTTTGCATACGCTCCACCTCATCAGGTGTAGAAGCACTGTCCTTGATGCTGAGTTTAAGTCCATCTTGCATTGGTAAATTTCCACGCTTGGAATTTTCCATACTAAATTTCTTTAGTATTTTATCAATGTAAGCCTTTTGACTTAACTCAATTAACCGCTTAGATCTATCTCTCGAGATCTTGATTCCCAAAATAAATGTTACTTCACCTAAGTCTTTCATGGCAAAATATTTTCCAAGATGAGATTTAACATCTTCAAGCATTGGAATATTGTTTCCCATTAACAATATGTCATCTACATATAAGACTAAAATAGTAACATTACTCCCACTGAATTTTTGATACACATATGGCTCATCGAAATTCTGAACAAAACCAAACCTTTTGATTTCTTCATCAAATCTTTTATTACAACTTCGTGATGCTTTCTTAAGTCCATAAATGGACCTTTTTAGCTTGCACACTTTGTTGGAATGTAATGGATCAATAAAACCTTCTGGCTGATTCATATAGACGTCTTCGTCAAGATAACAATTCAGAAAGGCTGTCTTGACATCCATTTGCCATATCTCATAGTCATAGAATGTTGCTATGGCTTAGAGAATTCTAATAGCCCTAATGTCTGCCACTGGGGAAAAGGTTTCTTCATAGTCTATGCCAAAGACTTGAGTAAAGCCTTTTTCCACGAGACGAGCTTTATAGATGTGTATATTGTCGTCCATGTCGGTCTTTATTTTAAAGAGCCATTTACAATCCACCGTTTTGGTATTTGTAGAACGATCCACCAAATCCCAAACGTTGTTGTCTTTCATGGACTGCATCTCCACATTCGCAGCTTGAAGCCCTTTTTCAGCGTCAGGCCCTGATAATGCAGCTTTCAAGTTTCGAGGTTCATTAAGATCCCCTGATACATGATCCTCATTATCTAAAGCTACATTTAGGTTTAGTTTTTGAGGGACACGTATTCTCCTTTCGGACCAACGAATTGGAGCATCAACAATTTGATTTGAGACTGAGTCATTTCATGAAGCTCAATCGCAACTTTAAGATCAGATTGAGGCATATCATGAGGCTCAATTCTATCCCCCCCCCCCCCCCCCCCCCCCAAATTGTTGATCACAAGTGTGAGTAGAAGGTGATGTATCTTCCTCTTTAACCTCGTCAAGTTCTACAACTCTCCCACTGTTTCCTTGAGCTATAAGTCGTGTTTCGAAAAACTCAGCATACCGAGAAATTTTCACAGTATTCTCGGAAGGACTATAGAAGTAGTAACCCATCGTTTCCTTTGGGTATCCTACAAAGATACACTTAACAGATCTTTGCTCGAGTTTGTCAGGCGAATCGCGTTTAACGAACGCCTCACATCCCCAAACCTTTAAGTAAGACAGATTAGGGGCTTGCCCATGGCATATTTCATATGGTGTTTTATATACCTTCTTGGTTGGAACCATGTTGAGAATGCATACAACATACTCTAAGGCGTAATCCCAAAAAGATAATGGTAAAGTTGTAAGGTTCATCATAGATCGTACCATGTCTAGCAAGGTTCGATTTCTCCTATCCGATACACCATTGTGATGTGGAGTACAAGGAGGAGTAAGCTGTTGGACAATTCCACGTGCTTTGAGATGATCCTTAAACTCTAGGCTTAAGTATTCACCACCACGATCCGATTGAAGAATCTTGATGGTTTTACCGAGTTGGTTTTCTACATCGTTTTGATGCACTTTGAATGTTTCAAACACCTCATGTTTATGTTTAAGCAAGTAAACATAACCATAACGAATGAAATCATCCGTAAATGTTACGAAGTAATAAGCTCCTTTCATAGACATATGCCTAAAGAGACCACATACATCACTATGTATGATTCCTAGTAGGTCAGTTGCCCTTTGATTCTCATGCGAGAAGGGTTTCCTTGCCATTTTTCCCGATACACAAGACTCACACCTATCAAATAAATCATAGCTTGATTTCAAAAGTTCTTCACGTTGAAGTCTTTCGATTCAGTATTTGCCTATGTGTGCAAGACGACAATGCCATAGGTAGGATGAGTCTAAGTTAGACTTATCTCATTTAGTGCTTACATTAAAAACATAAATATTTGCATGAGAAAGATGGTCATGCATATCAATTTCAAATATACCATTAATTTTAATACAATTAAAACAATGCATATTATTCTTGGAAACTGAAATACCAAAATTCGTAAATTTATTATCATAACCACAATCTTCTAATACATAAACTGAAACAATTCCCCTAACTATTGAAGGAACATAATGTCAATTGTCTAACACAATAATTATTCCAGAAGGTAATTGTAAGTCAAAAATTCCAATGGCTTCCACTGCTACACGTATTCCATTGCCAACGTACACGTACAAGGATCCATTCTTCAGTTTTTTCTTTGCTCTAAGCCCTTGTAATGAGTTACAAATATGAGTTCCACAACCAGTGTCATAAACCCAAGTATTTGTTTTAGCAAAAGAAAATAATTCGATAGTGAAAATACCTGAAGATTCGGCCAAGCTGTTCTTCTTATTTATCACCTCGGCAAGATACTTAGGACAATTCATCTTCCAGTGTCCTTTCATACCACAATGGTGACACCCATCATCTTTAGCGACCATTTCCTTTTTGGCTGGAGGAGGTTGCTTAGGCTTGGAAGAATAAACAACAACTTGTTTATTTTTACTAGCTTTAGCAACTTTCCCTTTAGCACTTAGCGGTTGCTTTTTCCTTTTCTGGCCCCGACCACCACCAATCACAAGGATTTGGTTGTTATTCACCTTACGCTTGGAAATACTCTTTTCGAATTCCACTAGCGCATTGCATGGAGTTCGTTAAGACTCTTTTTCATGCCTTTCATATTGTAGGTGCGAGTAAATTCCTCAAACTCCGGTTAAAGAGAATTAAGAATTATACTCACAACTCAGTGATCATTTGATCCGGCCATTTCGCCTCAAATTGCTTAACCAGCTCAGGAGTTATACTGCCGAGCATGAGACAAGCAACTTCATCATGCTTCTTATAAGTTTCCTTATAACTATCTTGTTCAGATTGAGGAGCATTTTCAGCTGGCTTATAGGTGTTGAAACGACTTCAAGCCTTTCCATCACTCTTAGGAAAATCCTCAGTGATCGAAACCGGTCGTTAAAGTTTGGTCCAGAAAGCAAGTTTCTTCTTAATGTTGTTTTGGTTTCATCTAAAACTCTTTAGAAGCGGATTTTTGTTCCATTTCTACAAAACATAAGAAAGTTCTCAATAGTACTTTCGACATAATGATTTCTTAACAAAAATGTAAAACCCATGGTTTACTTTCCGTTAAGACTAGGACCAAATGACATATCACCGTTCCATCAGTTGATCTGTTGGGAACTAAATGATACTCAAAAGGTAAGTGACGTTAAGTAATTACATTTACCAATGCAATTCCTAGATTATGGGACTTAATGTCATGACTCGATAAAGCATCAATATGGTGATCGTGACATCATCATGTTTCGTCGCATCTTATCGCTATCGGCGTTTACAGTCTCACTACATAACCCGATATAAGTCATCCAATTAAAGGTTGTAGATAGTCCACCACAGTCTCACTATGAGTGGTAATCCACCTTGGATACCCTTCACCTACGTCTCACGTAGAGTGACGAACAAGTACAAGTTGTCTAAGCAATACGGATAGGAATATGACTTAATTCTGTGGGTGACAAAATTTATGTACGAAGAGGCATGCATACAACTTCGTCTCATAATTTTTGTTTTTCAAATAAACATTTTTATAATTTTAAAACGTGTTTATATGATTGTCTAATTCCTATACACTAAGTGTATATAAAAACCAAACGTACCATCGTCATCATAAAGACCCTTTCGGTATCTCTACAACGGGTACGACCAGGAAAGCAAATGAGGGTGGGGGAGACAAAGCATCACTTAAAGCCTGACCTCATTAGGGGTATAATACCACCGCAAACTTTCCTAGACATCGTCCTTTATGTAGGTGAGCCTAGTTGTGAATTTATACACTAAGGATGTACATTTAATTACGAATTACCAATAACACGCTTTTAAAGGTTTGATTTTTAATGTATTTTGCAATTTAATACGTTCCACCGCAGGATAAAATTACAGTATAAACCCAACCTAATGCGTGTAGAACGTATGAAAGTGCCAAAATAAATTAAAAATACGTTTCATAATTCTTTAGTCATATTAACTTATTACTTTCAAAACAATTGACATTAATCATTAATATGGATATAAGAATTAAACTACGCAACAAAATTGGGTGAGCCCTAAAGCATATAGTCTTTATGGTCATTGTCCACATATTGAATAACTCCCGTTTTAAAAAGAAACAAACCACATGCATCCGTTCAAACAAGACAAGTTTGGATTGCGTAACTTATTCAATATGTGTCCAATACATTTTATCAAATAAACCACAAATAATAATTTTATATCCAATATCAATTAGTGTCGCACATATCAAATAACAATTATTATATGTCACTATATGCAATTTACTTTTTATAATATCACAATATCTAATTATATTTATTAAGTTATGCATGTAACTTAATAAACATAATTTTCATAAAAAATAAACATAGCACACAGTTAATAAAACATCAAAATTTGCGTTTAAGGTTTAAGATCTAATTAACTTTAAATAAAAAAAAAACATTTTTCAATCCCAAACCTCGATCCCCCACAATTTTTGATGTTTTAACATTATCCAAAATAAAATACTATGTTTTGGCTCTCATACCACTATAGGTATACACCTCAAGTCAAATTGTCACACAATTACATGCAGCGGAAATTAGGATCACATAGTAAATAATAAATCGGATAAACTTTGTGTACCTTATTAAGCAAGCGAATTTACCAAAACCTAAAGCAAGGTTTTACTACGATTGCATACGCGACACCTTCTTTATCAACCGACTAGGATGTTAGTACACGTTTAATGCTTTATACAACGATTGTCTAGCAACTCCTTCTTGATTACGAAAGCAAAACGAAACACCCCTTGGTTCTCCAATAAACCGATCGGCTATTGGGGTTAGAAACCTTTTAGTCGTTGTGATGTATTAGGGTTTAGGGTTTGTGTTTTATTTATAGCTTTGTAAATCTTAGAGTCCAAATTCTATTACAATAAGGAAACCTCCTTATTTACGTAATAAACTCCTCCATTTAATAAACATTACACTTAACACATTAAGTAATATTTAATTAATATATTAAACTAGAAGTCGTGTCTAAATGTCGATGTGTGCGCTCCCGTAGTCTCACACATTTATAGTCACATATTTATTCGACACTATTCAAATACCTACAAGTAATGCTTTTCATTTTATAACATGCAGGCCATTTTCTGGAGAGAATTCGTGTTGCTGTTGAGGAAGACGAGTGACAAGCATTTGGCTGCTGCCAACACTCGTGCTGCTAAAAAAGCCAATGCAACTGCTGAGGAATCTTGAAATGATACGGTTAGGTGTTCTTCGTTGTGTTGAAGCTATTATAATTTAAGGTCGTTTAGGATTCAAGCGAAAAACTATTTTGGTATATCGAATGATAATGTGGTTGGTTTGTATAGGTGTCGGGATTCGTCGTTGTATAGGACACCACCACTACATTTGTGAGTAGCAGGTGTTGTTACCCGCTTTCTGATGATCATGGTGGTGTTTGGCATGTGGGTGATAGTTTTAATGTGTTTGAAGAGTTTGGGTGTAAGGGTTTCTCTTCTTGGGTTGGTTTGGGTTCTAAAAATGTTTCGATAAAGCGTGGGGTTAACTTAGAGTGGGCAATCCCGAGTGATATGACAAAACAAGAGTGTGATTCGAATGCTCGAACTGTAAATGCAAGTTCTGTGATCTTCGATATGAGGTGCAAATGTGTTGATGGATTTGCAGGCGATGGATTCGTAAAGGGAACCGGTTGCTTGAAAGACGACTTCTTTTTATTTGGTTAATTTCTTTGTTATTCTGTGAATATGATTTTACAAAGCGATTACTCATAATTTATTGTAAAATTTCCGTCTTAGATAGATTGCCTCAAGAAAGGAGCAGGAGTGTACGGCGAGCCTTGTTATGTTAAGCGACGTAGTCGAAGTAAACTTATGCTTGTTGCTGGTACGTAAAACAAGTTAGCTTAATACAAAATATCGTTCACCATACATATTTCTGTTCAAACGTTTGGTACTAGTAGTGCACCCCTTGCTAACACCAACCTTAGTTGCAAATTACCTAATGTTGATTACTGATCCATTTAGCTTGGCTTTGTTTAACTTACAGGAAATGTAGCATTAGGCTTCTCGATTGGCCCATTGACCGCACTCTTTTGTTTATTAAAACGACGTAACAAGCTACAGACCATAGACATTGACCAGACTCGCAGCCAAAGCAACGTCTCGTTCCATAAAGGGCATAGAACTCGTTTGCTAATATTATCCTTGATAAAAGATGATTTATGTAATAAGTATAGAATTATTAATTTCATATATCATCAATATTAGGTAAAAATATCCATACAAAATGTTTTTTTACATGAAAGATACATGTATTTTCAAAATAATAGGAACAAAAGATTGAGATTCAGTCTGAATAACGTAAAAGCTTTTGTTAATATTATATATATATATTTTACTAGATTATTGTTTTCCGATTGCGCGAACAAAATTAGGTAAAAATTGAATTGTAAACTTTATGTTTATGTACATTTTTAAGATATTATGAAGAAGACAATTTAATACGTATAATAACATATATACCTTTACGTTTATACAAATGTTTTTTATTGTTATAATAACATATATACCTTTACGTTTATACACATATTTTTTATAGTTATAATAACATACATACCTTTACGTTTATACACATGTTTTGATATTACATATAAGGAGATTTTAGAACCAAACTCTAATCCGTAGGTAATCGGCAATTATGATTTTTCTTAAGTAATTTGAAAGGTAAAATAAGCAGAAATGGTTAATCACTTTAAAAAATAGTTAATCACTTTGAATAAGCAACTGTGAACATGATCATTCAGAACATATTATTACGTCCTCAAATAATCAGATAATTAAGGACGTGTCTTGTGTGGGGTTGCTTATAAAGAAATGCTTATTACTTTTTAAGAAGCAGTTTGTGGTAAAAACTTCAAACTGTTTATTCTAAACAACTTATTGCACTCACAAATAACGAAATAAGCAGTTTAAATAAGCAAATCCTAAACACCCTCAAAATCGCTTATTAATGTATCCAAACACAATAATCAAATAATCAGTTTTAAAAAACAATCCAACAACCCCCTAAAAAACATACTCCGTAACAGAAAGCATAAGATATGAATAACGAAAGTGAAACCAATACATATCCAAGAGAGAATTGGGCACCACGGAACTTATTGAATTCTCCAGTCCTGTGTGAATCAAGAGGATTCAACTTTAGTTTTTGTGTTTATATAGTGTTGAAACTCATGATTAACACAAACTAATACAGAAAATAAAGAACAATGAATTACATAAACAAACTTAAACGAATTACACAAATTCCTCACTACAAATCACTCAATCTCTCTAACAATCGAACACTGTAGGCATCAAGGAGATGACACTGAATCACTCAATCTCACAAGACTTATAACCAGAACTATCACAATATCAACAGCTTTTTAGAGAGAGAAACAGAAACCCTAATCGTTTGTTACGAAATGACTGCACAGCTTTCTTAAGCTATTTATAGAGTAAATAGCAAACCCTAACAGACTTAACAACTTCTCTCTTCAGTCCTTAAGCTTAGCCACATTTGCACTTCAGTCCTTTTGCATCATCTATTCAGCCTTGACATATTTAGTCCCTTAAGTTAAACCTAACATTTTAACACCAAAACAAGTTAGACAATTATTAACATATTTCATAATTAAAGATTATTATTTCAACATCCCCCCTTAATCTTTATCATGAAATATGTTAAACAACTTTAACTTTGAACACAAATAATCATGTTGACCAGTGGGTAAACCTTTCGTAAAAATATCCGCAATATTTTCAACTGACTCTATTTTTTCTACAGTTACCACACCACCAACAATTTTTTCCCTTACAAAGTACAGATCAATCTCGAAGTGTTTAGTACGTTCGTGAAAAACTGGATTAGCACTTATCTGAATTGCAGATTTATTATCACACCAAATCTTTACAGGTAACAGCTTTGTGACATTTAGTTCATGAAAGATTTTTAGTATCCAAATAACTTCACACACAAATGAAGCTAAAGCTCGATATTCAGCTTCAGTTGTGGATCTAGACACAGTGGATTGTTTTTTACTTTTCCACGAAATCAAACTATTGCCATAAAAAACTGCATAACCTGTTACCAACCGTCTAGAATTTAGACATTTACCCCAGTCTGCATCCACATAAGCATATAACACTGGCATTTCATGTTTAGAAAACAAAACACCATTACCTGGACATCTCTTAAGATATTTAAGAATTCGGAATGCAAGTTTCAGATGAGATGTCAAGTAGCTTAAGCATTGAACAGAAAAGGAAATATCTGGTCGTGTAATAGTCAAGTAAATCAGTTTCCCAATTAACTTTTGGTAATAAGAGAAATATGTTAAGAGCTTATCATTTCTATCACTATTTTCTTTATCAGTAATAATCAGATTTGTTTCAATTGGAGTTTTTACAGGTTTACTACCAATAACACCAAATTCAGCTAAGAGTTCAAGACAATATTTACGTTGAGATAAACACAACCCATCATTATTTACGAGAACTTCTATTCCCAAAAAATATTTCAATGTACCAAGATCTTTAATCAAGAACTTAGTTTTTAGAAACTGTTTACATTTTTCAATTTCAGAATTAGAATTTCCCGTAATAACAATGTCATCAACATATACCAACAGTCCTATAAAAATATTATCAAACGACTTAACAAATAGCGAATAATCAGTCTTACTTTGCAAGAATCCATTTTCAGTCAACGACATAGTTAACTTTGCATTCCACTGTCGTGGA
Source organism: Senecio squalidus (assembly GCA_910822075.1). NCBI lineage: Eukaryota > Viridiplantae > Streptophyta > Magnoliopsida > Asterales > Asteraceae > Senecio > Senecio squalidus. The sequence continues at coordinate 51,458,959 of CAJVGC010000060.1, forward strand.
GCTTGTTTTAACCTATATAACGATTTTTTCAACTTACATACACGATCATCATTTGCATTAAAATATCCTTGAGGTAAGTCCATATACACTTCCTCATTCAGATCACCATACAAAAACGCGTCGTTAACATCTAATTGAAATATTTGCCAATTATTTTGAACTGCTAAGCTGATTAAACACCTAACTGTGACAAATTTCACTACTGGTGAGAAGGTTTCATCAAAATCTATACCTTCTTTTTGACTATATCCTTTTGCTACAAGTCTAGCTTTATAACGTTCAATTTCACCATTAGATTTGTATTTGATTTTAAACAACCATATACATCCTATTGGACTTCTATGAACAGGTCTTTTAACAACATCCCATGTACCATTTCTATATAATGCTTCCATCTCAACATTCATGGCATTTATCCAATTGATATCCTTACAAGCATCAGCAAAACAAGTAGGTTCAACAAACTTATTTAAGCTACTAGTAAAACAGTAATTCTCATGACTCAAGTAAGTATAGCACACCACATTGTTCACATTATATTTGACTTTTCCGTCAACAACAAAATCATTTAAATGTTTGGGAAAAACAGTTTTTCTAGACGACTTCCTAACTGTTAATTCACTTTCATTTTCAACATCACTTAACCCCTCAGAAGATTTAGTTTCACTCGTATCACTGTTTAGTTCATTGGTTGCATGAACAACATCTGTAGGAGTCAAAAATTTAGGTGCAGAATCTATAGTATCTGTTTCAACATTTTCTTGACTTCCTTCAGTGTTATTCGTGCCTCCTAATGTACTTTTATCAATCTTATTGTTTTGATCTAAATCTGAATTATCATCATTGGGAGTTATCAGTTCCTCACATTTATTAAAAAAATTAATGTGATCAGTTTCTTTAACCTCCAACTCTATTGAACCAGCATTCAATTTATAAGGAAACACCTCTTCATAGAACTTAACATCTCTAGAGAACATAACAGAATTGGACTCAATGCACCACAATTTATATCCTTTTTGCACACTCGAATAGCCAATTAGAACACATTTATATGATCTTGACTCAAACTTGTCATGAGAATTTAGTACTTTAGCAAAGCATAAACAACCAAAACATCTCAAATGACTTAAGTTTGGTTCTCGACCATATATCATACAAAATGGAGATTTGCCAAGTAAAACAGACGATGGTAACCTATTTATCAAGTAACAGGCAGTTAGAATACAATCAGTCCACAAATAGAGAGGATTCCCCCCTGAAACATAAGGGATCGTGCGACATTCAAGAGATGCCTATGTTTCCTCTCTACTACACCGTTTTGCTGAGGGGTATATGCAATTGTTGTTTGGTGAATTATTCCATTATTATGACAAAAGGCATTCATTTTACTATTCAAAAACTCACTGACATTATCACTTCTTAAAACTTTTACATTAACATGGAACTGATTTTTCAACAGATTAACAAATGATTCAATATTTTCAAACACACCAGCTTTAGTTTTCAGTAAATGTACCCAAACAGCTCTAGTAAAATCATCCACTATGGTTAAGAAGTATTTGAATCCTTCTTTAGAGGCAACCTTGTAAGGTCCCCAAACATCTAAGTGCACAATTTCACCAAGTCGTTTAGTTTTATGTTCACTTATAGGAAACGGTTCTCTAGTTTTTTTAGCTTTGTGACATATGTCACAAGGTGATAAAGACTCATTTCCAATTCTTAACTGTTCTTTTAATGTATGCATTGCACCCTCGGCTGGATGGCCAAGTCTATGATGCCAAGTGTATTTCGAGAGTAAACATTTATTCACACAATTAGACATGGCAGACTCACCAACATAATATTCATCGAAAACATATAGGCCACCATACACACTACCAGTCCCCAAGGTCTTTCCTATCACATTCCCTTGAGGTAAATCCTGAATATAACACTTAAACTCATTAAATCCAACAAACTTCTTACTATCTCTCGCAATTTTGAAAACAGACAACAAGTTAAAACTATATTCTGGGACAACAAGAACATCATACATCATTACATTATTGTTAAGTCTATAATTCCCAATTCTTTTTATTTTGGCATTCGTTCCATTAGGGTGCTCAACAACAAGATTAAGGTCAGATATATCAACAATGTTCTCTAGTTTTTCATTAGAATTTACGTAATGTTGATTAGCACCAGAATCAATGACCCAACCAGATTTATTTAACTTTGACCCATTATTCTTAATAGCATTGCACATTATACGTACCATATTGGACTTTGGGCCATTCACACCACTTTTTTCAGCCAACAAATTCATTAAGTTGCTAACATGTTCTTGTGAAAAAGGAAAGTCATTAGAAGACGAGGTCTGATTATCTGCAGAAGCACTGCTATTAGAAAACTTTTGATTTTGAAATTTGTTATTGTTATTGTTGCCATTATTATTGTTTCTTCTTGGAAGATTTGGTGGAAAACCAATTATTTTGAAACACCTATCAACTGTATGACCTGACATTCCACACTCAGTACATTTAAGTTCAGGATTTCTCAAAAATCTTTTGTTATTAAAACTGTTTCCACCATTGTTTTTGTTTGCAACAAAAGCAGTATTTTGGGACTTTTTTTTACAGAATTGTTATTTCCACTATCTCTATGAGATTCCTCTCTAGAGATAATGGAAAAAGCAGTTTTAACCGATGGCAAAGGTTCTCTTGTTAGCAGATTACTTCTAATAGGAATATATACATCATCAAGGCCCATAAGAAATTGCATAAGTTTTAACAGTTGACCATGTTCTACAAAGTCTTTAGCACCATTACAAGTACAAGCAGGCAGTTTAACCAAGGCATCATATTTTTTCCACAGAGAATTCAACTTATGATAATATTCAGAAACAGATAAGCCACTTTGTGTTAAAGAATTGATTTTATGATGCAGATTAAACACAACAGACCCATCTATTTTATCATAGGTTTCTTTTAACTCATTCCATAGACTAGTGGCATTTTTTGAAAAGATTTGACCAACATATAACTCCTCAGATATACTCCCAAGTAACCATGACAAAACTACAGCATTACATCTATCCCACTGTTTAGCAAGAATTTCATCATCCTCATCTTTTAAACAAGTACCATCAATAAATCCCACTTTATTTTTAGTTTCTAATGCAAGCATAACAACACAACACCAAACATTATAATTTTCAGTGCCTTTTAATTTGAAATTAACCAATGGGGCATTAGAAATATCACTAGCATGCAAATATAAGGGGTCACCAAAGTCAAGTCTGCTGACAAGAGTAGTACTTATCTCACTATCTGCTTTGTCAGCAGACTTTTCACCAGCAGGGGTCACCATATTTACAGAGAGTAATAACCAACCACAACACAGTAAAAGAAATACAGTAATAACCAACCACAGGGCAACCACAACACACATGAACAATCACAGAAAAAACTAGATCACAACCAAACAACTCACAGCAACCAATGCAACCAATAAGAACAATCAACCACAAGAGCAATATGAAACTAAAACAACCACAAGTGCAAGAAAATAACCAACCACAAATGCAAATGCATTTGCTCCTAAAGAGACCACTAGCCAGGGACAGGGAGTATTTGGAACGTGTCAAGCCAGAGGCCAGCAGTCCAATTCAAGCCTTAACTAGTGCCCTTATCTAGGTCCAAATGACAATCGCCCCTACTGAGTTAGGCCAGGACTTACTCCCAACCCAGTAGTGCACAAAGAACAACCACAACAAATAATGACCAGAATAATACCAAGATCCTGACTATGGTCCAAGTTTAACACCAGGGGGCAGTTGATCCCCACCCGACGTGGAAACTCCCTGGGTAAGAACTTGCCACAACACAGGAGGGATAGGAAGACTTACAGAGTGGTCTTAAGAAGAAGATACAGATCTTTCACAGAACCTCACCAAGAGTACACACAACGGAAGACAGGTACACCACAACACCAGGATAAGAATCGAGTTTCACAGATAGAAACCCTAAGTAACCAGTCACCTCATCTCTAACAGATCTACCACCACTATCTACCAAGAACCACCACGATCTATCAATAACCACCACGATCTACCAGATCTGACCACAAATATTACCAAGAACCACGATCTACCCGATCTGACCACAAGAACCCCCGATCTGCAAGCTACAAACCCTAACTCACCGGATCTATAGAAACCCCCACTGAATCACTATTACAAAACCCTAATCAACTATTACACTGGACATCAAGAGCCGAAACTCTGATACCATGTTGAAACTCATGATTAACACAAACTAATACAGAAAATAAAGAACAATGAATTACATAAACAAACTTAAACGAATTACACAAATTCCTCACTACAAATCACTCAATCTCTCTAACAATCGAACACTGTAGGCATCAAGGAGATGACACTGAATCACTCAATCTCACAAGACTTATAACCAGAACTATCACAATATCAACAGCTTTTTAGAGAGAGAAACAGAAACCCTAATCGTTTGTTACGTAATGACTGCACAACTTTCTTAAGCTATTTATAGAGTAAATAGCAAACCCTAACAGACTTAACAACTTCTCTCTTCAGTCCTTAAGCTTAGCCACATTTGCACTTCAGTCCTTTTGCATCATCTATTCAGCCTGACATATTTAGTCCCTTAAGTTAAACCTAACATTTTAACACCAAAACAAGTTAGACAATTATTAACATATTTCATAATTAAAGATTATTATTTCAACATATAGTTAATTGAATGAAGTTACTACATTTTGATTTTATTTTTTTAAAGCAAAGATCTTCACTCACCCATCACAAAAACCCCTAATTCTGTCGACGAAATTGAAGCTAAATTGAAAGCCCTAAAACTCAAATACCAAGGAAAAAATCAAACTTTGAAAATTGCGGTTAAGCTTTATGTTCATACTGGTGGAAATAGTTCTTTATCGAAATGGGTTGTCGCCGATAAAATTACGTCGTTTCCGTTCTTAAAACGACGGTGAACGAAGACGGTGAGGATGAGGATGAGGAAACTGATGAGGGTTTATCTTGGTTTTTGAAAGTTGGAGCGAAGATACGGGCTCCGGTTGATCAGAATTTGCAGTTGAAACCGATCATGGAGCAGTTGAGGATTGATTTTTTCGTGTCGAGTGGGGTTTATGCGATGAAGTTCTTTGGACTTGAGGAGTATAAGGGGTTTATTGAACAGTATGAGAAATGTTTGTTTGAGAATACGTATGGGTTTGAATGTAATGATGCGAATAAAGGGAAGGTTTATGGGAAGGATTTTGGCGTGTGGGCGAATCCTGAAGCTGCTGATGATTCGATGTGGGAGGATGCTGAGGATAGTTTTAATAAGAGTCCTGTTTTTAAGACTCCTGTTAGATCGAATCATGATTTGCGAGAGGAATTTGAGGAGGCTGCGAAAGGAGGGAGTATTAAAAGCTTAGCTTTAGGCGCCTTAGACCACAGTTTCTTGGTAAGTGACTCTGGTATCCAAGTAGTTAAGAATTTCAGTCATGGTATTCATTGGAAGGGTGTTTATGTTAATTTTGATAGCTCGATGAAAGCTCATACAGAATCGACTCCTAGAAAAGCTCTTTTAATGAAAGCTGAAACTAATATGTTGTTAATGAGTCTGATGACCAAAGCGAAACCACGCACAAATGGGTTACATCAGTTTGATATGGAGACAGGGAAAGTTGTAACAGAATGGAAATTTGCGAAAGATGGAACTGATATTTCAATGAGGGATGTTACGAACGATAGTAAAGGTGCTCAAATGGATCCTTCGGGGTCTACTTTCTTGGGTTTGGATGATAATCGTCTTTGTAGGTGGGATATGCGTGACCGACATGGGATTGTTCAGAATCTTGCTGATGCAAATATGCCTGTTTTGAACTGGACTCAAGGACATCAGTTTTCACGAGGGACTAATTTCCAGTGTTTTGCTACTACTGATGATGGGTCGATTGTTGTTGGTTCGATTGATGGGAAGATAAGGTTGTATTCTGTGAGTTCGATGAGACAAGCAAAGACTGTTTTTCCGGGTCTTGGGTCACCCATTACTCCTGTGGATGTTACTTATGATGGCAAGTGGATTTTGGGTACGACTGATACTTGTTGGACTCATTTGCACACTGTTTACTGATAAAGATGGGAAGTCCAAGACGGTGTTTTGCTGGACGGATGGGGAATAGAATCTCCGCTCCAAGATGTTGAAGTTGAATCCTCTTGATTCACACAAGGCTGGAGTGTTCAATGAGTTCCGTGGTGCCCAATTCTCTTGGGTATGTATTGGTTTCACTTTCGTTATTCATATATTATGCTTTCTGTTACGGAGTATGTTTTTTAGGGGGTTGCTGGATTGTTTTTTAAAACTGATTATTTGATTATTGTGTTTGGATACATTAATAAGCGATTTTGGGGGTGTTTAGGATTTGCTTATTTAAACTGCTTATTTCGTTATTTGTGAGTGCAATAAGTTGTTTAGAATAAACAGTTTGAAACTGTTATCACAAATGCTTCTTAAAAAGTAATAAGCATTTCTTTATAAGCAACCCCACACAAGACACGTCCTTAATTATCTGATTATTTGAGGACGTAATAATATGTTCTGAATGATCCTCACAGTTGCTTATTCAAAGTGATTAACTGTTTCTGCTTATTTTACCTTCCAAATTCCTTAAGAAAAATCATAATTGCCGATCACCTCATACTCTATCGTATTATTGCACAACCAAACTCCAATCCGTATCATTATTCTTACCTTTTATCAAATTTTGGTGCCGGAAATGAAGCGTACATGTACTAGTGTTACAAATAAAAGTAGTATAACAGAAACGGAATTTCATTATAATATTCAAAGATGAGACTGTAACCGGACTAATAAAGTATAATCGAGGTCATTACAACAAAACATAATGGAAAACATGTAAACGCTGACAACAAATCACCGAGCACGTCAATATAGGCCGGTGATTATTCAAAAGTAAATTGATGTATTGACAATATTACCAAAGCTACCGAGACTCGGGATATTGTTGTTTCATTTTTCGAGTCCCAAACTCTACTGCTCCATTCCAAATGTTGTGAAAATCCGTTGCCATCTCACGCTTCTCTTTCTCACAACCAATCTTCTGATCAACAATTTCTTTCCTCAATCCACCCACCACTTCCTCAAACTTCTGTTCTAATTGCTCGTAATCAGCTTGTAACTTTGTATAACTATCACTCCACTCGGCCACGGTTTTCATCACACGTAAATCGCCTTTCTCTGTCATTTCCTTAACGGTCTTCTCTGCATTCTTTGTTACTTCATCGATGGAATCGAGTGCTTCCTCTAGTGTTTCCGCAGAGCCATGTTATGAATAAACTTCTCTGATATGAATTTTTGGAATAGATTTGTTGGAGCATAACCTTCAATGTTTGTAGTTATGCTCCAACAAATCTATTCCACAATTCATATCAGAGAAGTTGGATCATAACATGGCTATGCGGAAACACTAGAGGAAGTACTCTATTCCATCGATGAAGTAACAAAGAATGCAGAGAAGACCGTTAAGGAAGTGACAGAGAAAGGCGATTTACGTGTGATGAAAACCGTGGCCGAGTGGAGTGATAGTTATACACAAAGTCACAAGCTGATTACGAGCAATTAGAACATAAGTTTGAGGAAGTGGTGGGTGGATTGAGGAAAGAAATTGCTCATCAGAAGATTGGTTGTGAGAAAGAGAAGCGTGAGATGGCAACCGATTTTCACAACATTTGGAATGGAGTAGTCGAGTTTGGGACTCGCAAAATGAAACAACAATTTCCCGAGTCTCAGTAGCTTTGGTAATATCGTCAATACATCAACTTACTTTTGAATATTCACCGGCCTATATTCACATGGTCGGTGATTGTTGTTAGCGTTTGCATGTTTTCCATTATGTTTTGTTGTAATGACCTCTATTATACTTTAATAGTCCAGTATGTAAGTCTCTTCTTTGAATATTATAATGAAATTCCTTGTTTGTTATACTACTTTTATTGCAACACTGGTACATGTATGTTTCATTTCCAATGGCACCAAAATTTGATAAAAAGGTAGGAATAATGATACGGATTAGAGTTTGGTGGTGCATTGTTGATCACCTACTCATGTGTTATTTGACATGCTTTTTGGGTTTATGTGTGAGGAATTTAGAAGAAACGATGGTATTAGAATTAGGATAACGGATTACATTGTTATCTCTTCCTGCTTTTTACTAAAGTTCCGCTCTTAAAACCATTGAATGAGGGGTTCCAGATATAAAGTTTTCTCTATAAATTGACTGTTTTGTATATCTGTAGCAACGATCGACTACTTTGTGACGCTCATTTACCAATATTCGGTTTAAGAGTTTACTGCCATTTTTTTTTAACTGCATAAATTTTAGGAAAAGGTACCGTGTTGTTTCTTCTAAATTATTCACAGGGTATTATGCTCGCTCTGAAGAGGCAGGATTCTTCTTTATCCTGTCAAAAACTTTTTCTTTGAACCTGTTTTAGACAAGTTCTGTTTTAAATCGGGTACGATTTTGAAACTTTGGAATCTGCATGTTAAGGTTAGTTTGGTTACAATTTGATTACATCTTGCTTTCTTTTATCCTTTTGAATCTGTTTAAGATGTGGCAAAACTCGAGTCAGAACCATAGACCTTGATTAGAAGCGTTTGGTGGCTATAAGTCTACTTTATCTGATACTCGGTTCCACTAGTTGAACACGTTTTAAAGCACCACGATTTTGGTTAAGGAATTAAAGCTTTAATGAGTTGATCAGATGTCCAGAAATTGGAGTTTGTTTGTTTGTTGGTTTTATCATCTCGTCTGCCATTACTTTCACAGAATTGGTTTTGGTTTGTTTACGTTACTTGAAATTACTTGACACTGGTTTATAAATTATTGGTATTACTTTCACTATTCGTGTCGTAGTTAGCTTAGGGATATTGGACTTGTGTTATCCAACCCGCCTTGATTAAGAATTAAAAACATGCATAATCTTTATTCTTCTTATAAAAAGATGATATTATTTAATTCAAGATTAGCTGATGCTAGCAATTAGGTGAGATTTTGCTCTATTGTTGTCCCTATTTTCATGATTTTGATTTGTGATCTAAAACCGCCTTGATTAAGTGGCTTATTTAAAACACCACTATGATATTATTGTTGTCCCTTTTGTGTTTAACATATTTCAAGTGCTTAAAAGTTTATATACCACAACGAGAGCAATTTATCAAGCATAGATCGATGGTATGTGTTTTAATTTAGCTGTTTGTTGTAACTTCACTTTTTTACTTAACCGTACCTAACCTGAGGAATGGTCAAACAGAGACTCGTGCTCTATTCCAGTAGCATCAAGAAAGCCAAGAAGGATGTCAAAGATATGTCTGTTCATTTTTATAACATTTGAGCTAACCTTTTCCAGTGAGATTGTTCTTATCTAGTATCAACTCTAGTTTTCTTTCGTTATGTTTGATACGCATTAGAGAGTCCGACACTGGTTTAGCTGCACCAAGCCAATGGGATCTTGTTTCCGATAAAACAAATGATGCAAGAAGAGCAACCACTTCAGGTTCTACTATTGTTACAATTGTTGTTGAATTGTATTTATTTTTTGTTACATACACTTGATAATAACAGTAACTCTGTTTTGTTGCAAGCAGGTAGCAAGATGCACAAAGATAATTAATCCAAACACTGAAGATGCCAAATACGTTACTAATGTCAAGCAAATTGCAAAGGTTTGTATTTTATGCCCTCTCTCATTCAATATTTGTGCTGGTGTGGATAGTTACCATTTGTTCTTTTGAAATTCTGTTTCCACAAACCTACAGTATGTTATTCGGTACGGAGACAAAGTTTCACCACCTACTGATATTGAAGAAGGCATGCGTGTTGGGTAGGTTTTCTCTCCAGTGTTGATCGTAATAAATATCAGATCCAGATTCCCTTGCCTCCCAAGATTGACCCTAGTGTAAATGAGGCGTATTGCGTACAATGGTGTTGGTGGATGTAAAGAACAGATTTGGAAAATGAGAGAGAAACGTGTTTGTGTTTGATAATCGTTTGCTTCTTGCTTCTTTTTTTTTAAAACAATTTTTTGCTTAAATTCTCATCTTAATTGCGGAGTTTTGGTTGTTGAGCTACTGATGCTCCATACTGAGAAATTTGTCCAGATTGAAATTGATCCTCCTCCTCCTTAGGGTGTCATCTGCAATGGTCCACCCGGAACTGGGAAAACGCTTCCAGCAAGAGCAGTTGCCAATACGACTGATCCATGCTTTATACGTGTAATCGGAAGTGAACTTGTTCAGAAGTATGTTTGGGGATGGAGCTCGTATGGTTCGAAAACTATTGCAGTTTATAAGAAATTCCAAGTTTGTAATAATTATTATTCGTTTTGGACAAGTACTTCACACTCTTAGGGTTTGACAGATGGGGCAATCGAAAAAGGCTTGGATTATATTCTTCGATGAGGTTGATGTTTTTGGGGGTGCACCGTTGGATGATGGGTATAGGTGGAGATAACGAGGTTCAAAGAACCATGCTTGACATTGTGAATCAACTCGATGGTTTGATGCTCGTGGTAATGTTAAAGTTCTCATGGCCACAAAATGGGTATATAAACTAGTTTATATTTGTTTTTCTTTTGCCTAGTTCTTGTAATTGTGTCAAAGTTATTGACTCTGCAACATGTCGCAGACGTGATACACTTGATCCAGTACTACTACGTCCTGCAAAACTTGATCGCAAAGTGGAGTTTGGACTTCTAGATATGGAAAGTAGGTCACAGATATTTAAGATCCATATACGAACAGTGAACTGTGAAAGGGACATCCATTTTGAACTTCTATCTCGTCTCTGCCCGAATTCTAGTGGTAAATCTTTTCCATTTCCTTTGATTCATTGTTAAAGCAAACCGGCAGTGGAGATTCGTCTTTTTTACTCTTATCAAGTGATATTCATTTGTTTACTTATTCTGGTCTGTTTAAATATATCACTAATCATACAATGATATTCATTTGTTTAGGTATTCTATGTCCAACTAATTTCACCTTTGAAACTGACATCATCACCGTTCATTTATAAGTCTACTTGTAATGCCTAACTAATTTGCCTATAGCTTAAGAATTAATGCAATTCATATTAGTCCCCTGTTTAGCGTAAGTTTTGTCTAAAGTAACAAGGGAAAGTTTGTTTGCAGGTCGAGAAGATGATGGAAATTGCAAATCAAAAGGCAAAAGAGGAGGGAAGAAGATTAGAATATGAGATAATGATTACCGAGTAACAGTTGTCATTTATCTATTGTTTGGTATCTCACTATTAATATAGAAAAGCTTAAGTTTTACCTAATTCAGTTAGATATTAATTCGCTCTTTTTTCAGCTTGAGCAAGTGTTGATTGTGGAGAAGCTGCAAGAATTACGCTCCATCAGGAGCCAGAAATTAACAAAACAAGGTTTGTAGTAAATTTGACACTCATCTAACCAGTACTTGACATGTCAGTGCCATTAAGAATTTTAGGATTTTGTTAACCACAGGTTTTAGACTGCGGTTTAAGAGGTTATAGTGTTATACATGCATAAAAAAATTGTACTCCAACAGAACAAACTCGTTTAAGGAAAATAATTAAACATTAAATTACGAAGCATGTTATATCCTTTGTACCGCTGCCCTGTGGTTATCAAAACCAAAATTTTATGTAGATGGTCGTTATTTTGTTGGATAGTAATGCTTTTCATTTTATAACATGCAGGCCATTTTCTGGAGAGAATTCGTGTTGCAGTTGAGGAAGACGAGCGACAAGCATTTGGCTGCTGCCAACACTGGTGCCGCTAAAAAAAGCCATTGCAACTGCTGAGGAATCTCGAAATGATACGGTTAGGTGTTCTTTGTTGTGTTGAAGCTATTATAATTCAGGTCATTTAGGATTCAAGCGAATAATTATTTTGGTATATCGAATGATAATGTGATTGGTTTGTATGGGTGTGGGGATTCGTTGTTGTGTAGGAGTGATTGTGGTATGTCATGATACAAACACCACCACTACATTTGTGAGTAGCGGGTATTGTTACCCGCTTTCTGATGATCGTGGTGGTGTTTGGCATGTGGGTTAGTTTTAATGTGTTTGAAGAGTTTCGGTGTAAGGGTTTCTCTTCTTGGGTTGGTTTGGTTTCTAAAAATAATTCGATAAAGCGTGGGGTTTAGTTAGAGTGGGCTGAGTGATATGACAAAACAAGAGTGTGATTTGAATGCTCGATGGTATGTGTTTTAATTTAGCTTTTGTTGTAACTTCACTTTTTTACTTAACCGTACCTAACCTGAGGAATGGTCAAACAGAGACTCGTGCTCTATTCCAGTAGCATCAAGAAAGCCGAGAAGGATGTGAAAGAAATGTCTGTTCATTTTTATAACATTTGAGCTAACCTTTTCCAGTGAGATTGTTCTTATCTAGTATCAACTCTAGTTTTCTTTCGTTATGTTTGATACGCATTAGAGAGTCCGACACTGGTTTAGCTGCACCAAGCCAATGGGATCTTGTTTCCGATAAAACAAATGATGCAAGAAGAGCAACCACTTCAGGTTCTACTATTGTTTCAATTGTTGTTGAATTATTTGTATTTTTTGTTACATACACTTGATAATAACAGTAACTCTGTTTTGTTGCAAGCAGGTAGCAAGATGCACAAAGATAATTAATCCAAACACTGAAGATGCCAAATACGTTACTAATGTCAAGCAAATTGCAAAGGTTTGTATTTTATGCCCTCTCTCATTCAATATTTGTGCTGGTGTGGATAGTTACCATTTGTTCTTTTGAAATTCTGTTTCCACAAACCTACAGTCTGTTATTCGGTACGGAGACAAAGTTTGACCACCTACTGATATTGAAGAAGGCATGCGTGTTGGGTAGGTTTTCTCTCCAGTGTTGATCGTAATAAATATCAGATCCAGATTCCCTTGCCTCCCAAGATTGACCCCTAGTGTAAATGAGGCGTTTTGCGTAGAATGGTGTTGGTGGATGTAAAGAACAGATTTGAGAAAATGAGAGAGAAACGTGTTTGTGTTTGATAATCGTTTGCTTCTTGCTTTTTTTTTTTTTTTTTTTAAACAATTTTTTGCATAAATTCTCATCTTAATTGTGGAGTTTTGGTTGTTGAGCTACTGATGCTCCATACTGAAAAATTTGTACAGATTGGAATTGATCCTCCTCCTTAGGGTGTCATCTGCAACGGTCCACCCGAAACTGGGAAAACGCTTCTAGCAAGAGCAGTTGCCAATACGACTGATCCATGCTTTATATGTGTAATTGGAAGTGAACTTGTTCAGAAGTATATTTGGGGATGGAGCTCGTATGGTTCGAAAACTATTGCAGTTTATAAGAAATTCCAAGTTTGTAATATTTATTATTCCTTTTGGACAAGTACTTGACACTCTTAGGGTTTGACAGATGGGACGATCGAAAAAGGCTTGGATTATATTCTTCGATGAGGTTGATGTTTTTGGGGGTGCACCGTTGGATGATGGGTACAGGTGGAGATAACGAGGTTCAAAGAACCATGCTTGACATTGTGAATCAACTCGATGGGTTTGATGCTCGTGGTAATGTTAAAGTTCTCATGGCCACAAATGGGTATATAAACTAGTTTATATTTGTTTTTCTTTTGCCTAGTTCTTGTAATTGTGTCAAAGTTATTGACTCTGCAACATGTCGCAGACGTGATACACTTGATCCAGTACTACTACGTCCTGGAAAACTTGATCGCAAAGTGGAGTTTGGACTTCCAGATATGGAGAGTAGGTCACATATATTTAAGATCCATATACGAACAGTGAACTGTGAAAGGGACATCCGTTATAAACTTCTACCTCGTCTTTGAACGAATTCTACTGGTACATCTTTTCCATTTCCTTTGATTCATTGTTAAAGCAAACCGGCAGTGGAGATCCATTTTAAAATAAAAAATGATATTGGATTATTGGTAGATCCATTCTACTGTCACTCTTACAATGTATGAATTTGAGGGACTACAAAAGAGAACCGCACAAGTACGCGAATCTCATTGTACATAATATGATCAAGCTGTTAATACTAGCAAAACCATAAATCCTTTAAGGTTATAACCGATGAAAAAACTCCATATTGGGATGAGAAATCTGCAGCAGTGAGATTGTCGAATAAAAAAACTCCATATCTCATTGTACTCTGTCCCGGAACTCCGTCGACTACTCACTACCTCAATCCCACAAGATCTCAGTTTTTGCTCGAGAGGCTGTTGTCGGAAATTCATTTTAGTTTGCTACTTATATCTGATTTATTCATTATCATATTTGTAAGTGGATGATGTATTAATAGGGACCCGAGGGTAGTCACGGATACACTCAACCTGTCGAACTATGTGCTTTTTAGTGTAGAAAAAGTCATGTATAATTTTTTTTTTGTGTTAATTTAATATGGTATGTAAAAAATCATTGTTTCTAATATCCGCCAAATCATATAAGCCCTACTACTAATAACCAACTAACTTAACTACTTTATATGGTAATAATAACTACAAATGTTAAAGTTTCATCAATTCAATTAAAGATAGTCCTACGAAAGCAATATAATTTTAGAATCTTGATTTCAAGCCCTTCAAGACGTATTTGAAAGTTTACCAGATTAATATACCATATACATATGTTGATACTTAGGGTGTGTTTAGGAGGGATTTTTAGAGGGCTTCTAAGGGCTTTAAGTTTTTAAATTAAAAAATAAAAGCGTCTAAATATAAAAGACTCGTTTGATTGCGAAGAGCTTCAAACTTTTATAAAATTTAAAAATAAAAATCTCAAATCAAAAGCTCTTTCAAGGAGCTTGATGCTTTAAAAAAAATAAAAGTCCTGAAATAAAAGTTCCAGCTTCTAGCCTCTAGCTACATCATGTAGCTACAACTTCTAGCCCTATTTACGCCAAACATACCTTTAAAATTTTAGGTGGTGATTTTGACCAATTTACTTATGAACAAGCTGATTTGGGTTGTGTGTTTATTTTCCTAAACGGTCCATATCATGAAACTTGTTAAAGGTAGAAAATATGTTAAAAGTTGTTTAAAGTATTTCAAGGCATACAAGTCCCTTAAGTTACTTGATCTTGCATCCATTGTCAAGACATTAAAGAATATGAAGAACAATAGTACGTTTTTTATTTTGATTTTTTCTTACTCTTGGAAATAATTTTCATGAATTTTAAAATTTAAATTTTGAGTGATCTTTGTTTTTTTAGTAGAGTGAAAATTACCGTGCTCTTTGGACAGGTCTTGGGCATAACTTGCTTGTGATGTTCCTTTTTCTGTCATATATAATTATGTAACTTTATGAATCATGACCAGGGCCGGTCCAATGGTTTTTGCTACCCCGGGCGAGATGAGAAAATTATGCCTCTTAAACTTGTATCATACTATAATTAATACTTCATTTGTGATATAATATATACATTTGCAGATTCAAATTTAACAATCTTGTTTCTTGCCATTCGTTACTGTTAGTTGTTCATTTCTTTGTATTGTTGCACTTAACGGGTCACAGCAATATTTCGTGTCGTGATAATATGATAAGTATAAAGATTTTCCTCAAACTGCCAATTTTCCAGTGTGCATTCAGATTATTACATAACCTAACACCTTTCAACCGAAACTATCTAGTAGACTAGTACAAACTAAAATAAATCAACTGTTATCCAATATCTCAGAGTTTTCAATTATAAGCCGTGTAATACATGAAATGCATGTTTGTATATGTTCACATATTTGATTGTTTCGGATAGAAGAATATGAATAATTGAAATTCACAAAAAATTGAGGACAGAAGCAAAAAGTTTCCCTGATCATAGCCATTATAATGATACCATTAGAAATGTTAAATGGCTATTAAAGATTAATCATTAAGTTAATTTCAAAAATATAAGTTTATCACCTGCTCCTTGTATTCTTCCACAATGGTCTTCAATAGCTTACCTCCAATCAAATCTCTAAAACCAACTAACATATCATGACGTGAGATTTCACGTTCCTGTGAGAAAAGGTAACTGTAAGCTTCAAAGTACTTTGCACTTTCTCGATTCCATGCCCTGATTAACATCGAAAACAAGAATAAGAACAACAAGAGAAAATTCCAACAGTAACCACGATAATTTAAAATAATAACACACCATTATCGCCGGTCTTGAAGCTTATCACATATTCAGGCAAAATATGTGTGTTAAGATTAGTACCCCAAACAATCAACTTCATAGGGAGTTCCAAATCATCAACACCCGTCTGAAATTTATCAGAACTTGGATGGCATTGCTTAGAACCAGGTTTAATAGCTTCAGCTTTACCCAATATAAGACGACAAAGCAAGATGTGCCTTATTCCATCTTCATCAGCGGTGGATGATTTTACCCTAGATTTATAATAAAATCATTAGTTTTCCACTTTAGCTAAAACAATTTCATAACAATGACACATTACTCGGTGTTTGGGATCTACTTATTTAAAAATGCTTATCTATTCAATCAGTGCTTTAAAATAGAAGATAGCATATAGATGTCGTCCAAACACCTCAACCTGCAGCTTATATGCGTTAAAACACAATCCCAAACACCCTCTAGTTAAATCAATTAATAAAATAAGGAAAAGGTTAAAATCAACTGACCTTTCAATAATAGCCTTATCGGTTAAAAGATTGAGATCACAACCAAAAGCACCATACTTTTCAAGTGGCAGTATAACATTTGTATAAGATGAGAGGAAGAACAACAATTTATTATCAAAAATTCGAATAAAATAGAAATCAGGAAAAAAAAATACCTGCTTGTGTTGTGGGTTGTGGCTTAATCGACAAATACCAGTATCCTAGATGATGCCCCAAAATTTCAGCTGCTAATCGTCGATTTGGTTTGTGGCTTAATCGAAATCGGCGCTCAAAACAGAAAACGAAAAAAAGAAAGAACAATCCGTCGATTTGGTTTCTCCAGACAGGACCTAGAATCTAGATGATGCCCCAAAATTTTTGCTGCCCTGGGCCTAGGCCCAAGCCGCCCAGTGTCTGGGCCGGCCCTGATCATGACTATAAGTTATCTCAATTTTCATATCATTGGACTGTTTTGTTTGTCCGTACATTTAGACGGATCTTCTTATTACCAAAGGACACAAAACTAATACTAAATTGCTCCTTTTGTTTTCTTCTCCAGGAACAAAGTCGAGCTTTTTTAGTTGTTTTTATCCAAGTTAATATCTTGTATTTGGTGTTGAAACACTTTTGATATGTAATAAATTATCAAATCACTAATTGATATGTCATAGTAAAGTAAACTCATAAAGATATGACATGTTATTTTGGTAACCACAAATAAATCAACTATGACAAACTGGCAGATGAATTATCTTTTAGCACTCTTGTATTACAAAACTAATGAAAGTTGGTATCAACAATTCTAACGTAACATTTTCATACAATAGCTAGTTTACAAATATTGCAATGAAACCACATACCCAAGTCACGTGACTAATCTTCGATTTGACATAATTACATACTCACACCAAACACGTACACTCTTCTATATATATACACACTTTTTCTTCTTCCCATTTCAATTCTAGTAAGAAAGACAAAACACACACACAAATGGGATCCGATGAAGAAAAACCCGACCCATATACCATACTCAAACTCCCACTCTTCTCAATGTCCACACCAAACCATCTCACCGAACCATCAGGTACGTCAACACCACCACTCCAAACCTCAGCTTCGGTTCCATTCCGGTGGGAAGAACAACCGGGTAAACCCCGACCCTGTACAGATATCATCCTAGCCTCTACTATAAACCCGACCCGACCCGAAAGATGCCTTGAGTTACCTCCAAGGCTAGCTATACTAGAATCCAACAACATTATTACAAAAACAACCTCGCCCACTGCTGCTCTAGATGGTCCAGGTTCAGGAGATATCAGGGGTAAATCCGTCTTTTCGTCTTCTTTTAGGTTTGCTAAAGAACGACGTCGTGTAGTGAATAGGCCAGCGTCGTTTGATAGTAACTGTAGCGGTGGGTGGAGTCCAAACGACGACGTTTCGCTTCTTGGTAATAATAAGGTAAAAGATGATCATAAGGGTAATTTCGTAATTTCACTATCATCAATGGAAACAGTAGGTTAATTTTTGTGAAGAAAAGAAAGGGAGAAAAATGAGAAGAAATTCAAGTTTGTCAAAAGTCACCAGGTCCCACTTTTAGGTAAGTTTTTTTTTAAAAGTAATGTACAATATATATTGCATAGTGTACAATTGTTTATTGCATGCTTTATGAGAAAAGAATGTGGAAAAATATTATTTAGAGTTAATTGCATAAATCGTGTTTACTCCAAATTACAGATTTCGTCCAAAGTTTAAAATGTTGCATAAATCATCCATTTTCTGAAACTAATTACGTTTTTCGTCACTAATTTCTAACGGACATCCATCTTAGGGACGAAATGTGAAATTAGTTAGCGATAATTTTAACGGAAATTATTCACGGACGTCCATTTTAGGGACGAAAAGGGTAATTAGTTTCTAAAAGTGGACGAATTATGTAACGTTTTAAAATTAAGGACGAAATCCGTCATTTTAGGTAAACCATAGGGACGATTTATGTAATTAACTCTATTATTTATTATGTGGGGTTAGATGAGGCTAGCTAAATTGACTATGTAATAAAATGTTTAAATGTTTTCTAATTGTGGATTATACTTTCTTTTTGTGAAATATACTAACAATAATAATTTCATGTATAATATATAAGCTAAAACAAATATTCGAGTATAATATCACCAAATAATTAAAAACAATAATAATGTCATGTATAACATATATAAAATTTGCAAGAAATAATCGACTACAAAAAAAAACGCATATATTTAAAAGGCGCGCCTCAAACCAACAAAGGCGATAGCGTGCTAGCCTCTGAGCCTTTGAGCGTGAGGAGGCGCGCTTTTGACAACTTTGCTTCTAAGACCAGATTTTTGACAAATGGTGATGACACACCAGCTTTACCGATAAGGAGCAGGGTCACCCTTCTCTTAAAAAGATAACCAATTCCTGCCAAAAACATGCAGAATAACCGAAATGCCCTTTGGTTATTTAAAAAGACGGTTCCTTTGTTGACATGTCACCATGTCATAGGTTAATTTTGTTTGTTTAAATAAGACCGAAGGTCATTTTAGTCATTCAGTATGTTTTGGGCCGAAATTGGTATGAAATGAAACCTAATACATTTAGGTGACTTATAATGAGTTTGAATACAAATAAAAAACGGTTTATACTTGGGTGACTTCCAGATGCATTATCTGTTTATGTCAATTCACCGAAAAACTTGTTGGTTTTTACTTATACCGATGGTATATTAACCCCCAAGGGCCTACAACTCCTTGGCCTTACGGGTTTGGGGTCTAGCACAGGCTTCGAGCGTTTACACTACTTGTATGCTCTCGTTTTATTCACTTCTATTCATAAATGCTTTTGATTGTCCAAAATAAATGTAACCTTTGACTTTGGCAATTAAGTTTTGCTTGAAACCTTGACCAAAGGGAAATATGCATTTTAATACTACGCCAAAAAATGGATATCCGCTTTAATTTTGGATGAAAGTTTCTTATCATTATAAATTGGTCTATTAATGAGTTGATTGTTGTTTTTTTCTTGTATAGGTTTGAGAGAGTATGGGATCCGGTAATAGTTCCCGGAGCAAAGAAACAAATCAGCTATTACTTCTTGAATTCCGTAAGACCACTTAGTTGTATATCTCTATCTCTTCACATGTGTATAGCTACAAAAATGTCTCTAGGAAAACCTTTACGGTTTATTAGTTGTTAAATATTAGACCCTTAGTTAAATATGCAGTTTGAGAAGTGGCTGGCTTTTGATACAAATCCATTATATGCTCTTATGCACGAGTCTTTATATTGTCAGGTAATGTACTTGGATTCACCATGAAACGAGCACTAGGAATAAATAAGTTTCTTATTTTATTCTAAAAATATTGATCGTAACTTAAGGGGAGCTGCATCACGGTGCATCACGGTGGGCTGCAGAAAGAGTAAGGGAAGAACATGAAAGTAAACTTGATGTGTTAAATTGATGTATTGACAATATTACCAAAGCTACGGAGACTCGGGAAATTGTTGTTTCATTTTGCGAGTCCCAAACTCGACTATTCCATTCCAAATGTTATGAAAATCCGTTGTCATCTCACGCTTCTCTTTCTCACAACCAATCTTCCGATCAGCAATTTCTTTTCTCAATCCACCCACCACTTCCTCAAACTTCTGTTCTAATTGCTCGTAATCAACTTGTAACTTTGTATAACTATCACTCCACTCGGCCACGGTTTTCATCACACGTAAATCGTCTTTCTCTGTCATTTCCTTAACGGTCTTCTCTGCATTCTTTGTTACTTCATCGTTGGAATCGATTGCTTCCTCTAGTCTGTCCGCAGAGCCATGTTATGATCCAACTTCTCTGATATGAATTTTGGAATAGATTTGTTGGATCATAACCTTCAATGTTTGTAGTTATGCTCCAACAAATCTATTCCAAAATCATATCAGAGAAGTTGGATCATAACATGGCTCTGCGGAAACACTAGAGGAAGCACTCGATTCCATCGATGAATTAACAAAGAATGCACAGAAGACTGTTAAGGAAGTGACAGAGAAAAGGCGATTTACGTGTGATGAAAACCGTGGCCGAGTGGAGTGATAGTTATACAAAGTTACAAGCTGATTACGAGCAATTAGAACAGAAGTTTGAGGAAGTGGTGGGTGGATTGAGGAAAGAAATTGCTCATCAGAAGATTGGTTGTGAGAAAGAGAAGCGTGAGATGGCAACCGATTTTCACAACATTTGGAATGGAGTAGTCGAGTTTGAGACTCGCAAAATGAAACAACAATTTCCCGAGTCTCAGTAGCTTTGGTAATATTGTCAATACATCAACTTACTTTTGAATAATCACCGGCCTATATTCACATGGTCGGTGATTTGTTGTTAGCGTTTGCATGTTTTCCATTATGTTTTGTTGTAATGACCTCTATTATACTTTAATAGTCCAGTATGTAACCAGTCTCTTCTTTGAATATTATAATGAAATTCCTTTTTTGTTATACTACTTTTATTTGCAACACTAGTACTTGTATGCTTCATTTCCAATGGCACCAAAATTTGATAAAAAGGTAGGAATAATGATACGGATTAGAGTTTGGTGGTGCATTGTTGAGCACCTACTCATGTGTTATTTGACATGCTTTTTGGGTTTATGAGTGAGGAATTTAGAAGAAACGATGGTATTAGAATTAGGATAACGGATTACATTGTTATCTCTTCCTGCTTTTTACTAAAGTTCCGCTCTTAAAACCATTGAATGAGGGGTTCCAGATATAAAGTTTTCTCTATAAATTGACTGTTTTGTATATCTGTAGCAACGATCGACTACTTTGTGACGCTCATTTTAACCAATATTCGGTTTAAGAGTTTACTGCCATTTTTTTTAACTGCATAAATTTTAGGAAAAGGTACCCTGTTGTTTCTTCTAAATTATTCACAGGGTATTATGCTCGCTCTGAAGAGGCAGGATTCTTCTTTATCCTGTCAAAACTTTTTCTTCGAACCTGTTTTAGACAAGTTCTGTTTTAAATCGGGTACGATTTTGAAACTTTGGAATCTGCATGTTAAGGTTAGTTTGGTTACAATTTGATTACATCTTGCTTTCTTTTATCTACTTTTTGAATCTGTTTAAGATGTGGCAAAACTCGAGTCAGAACCATAGACCTTGATTAGAAGCGTTTGGTGGCTATAAGTCTACTTTATCTGATACTCGGTTCCACTAGTTGAACACGTTTTAAAGCTCACCATTTTGGTTAAGGAGTTAAAGCTTTAATGAGTTGATCAGATGTCCAGAAATTGGAGTTTGTTTGTTTGTTGGTTTTATCATCTCGTCTGCCATTACTTTCACAGAATTGGTTTTGGTTTGTTTAAGTTACTTGAAATTACTTGACACTGGTTTATTGGCAGGGGCGGAGCTAATTTTTTTTTCGAGTGGGTTCAGAAGTTATGTTTGTGTGCAAAATCAGCGGGTTTATAAACTATATAAGGCTAAAAATACATTAAAATTTTAAAATTTTTCCAATTCAGCGGGTTCGGATGAACCCACTCGGTGCAATGTAGCTCCGCCCCTATTTATTGGTATTACTTTCACGATTCGTGTCGTAGTTAGCTTAGGGATATTGGACTTGTGTTATCCAACCCGCCTTGATTAAGAATTAAAAACATGCATACTCTTTATTCTTCTTATAAAAAGATGATATTATTTAATTCAAGATTAGCTGATGCTAGCAATTAGGTGAGATTTTGCTCTATTGTTGTCCCTATTTTCATGATTTTGATTTGGCTGATCTAAAACCGCCTTGATTAAGTGGCTGATTTAAAACACCACTATGATATTATTGTTGTCCCTTTTGTGTTTAACATATTTCAAGTGCTTAAAAGTTTAAATACCACAACGAGAGCAATTTATCAAGCATAGATCGATGGTATGTGTTTTAATTTAGCTGTTTGTTGTAACTACTTTTTTACTTAACCGTACCTAACCTGAGGAATGGTCAAACAGAGACTCGTGCTCTATTCCAGTAGCATCAAGAAAGCCGAGAAGGATGTGAAAGAAATGTCTGTTCATTTTTATAACATTTGAGCTAACCTTTTCCAGTGAGATTGTTCTTATCTAGTATCAACTCTAGTTTTCTTTCGTTATGTTTGATACGCATTAGAGAGTCCGACACTGGTTTAGCTGCACCAAGCCAATGGGATCTTGTTTCCGATAAAACAAATGATGCAAGAAGAGCAACCACTTCAGGTTCTACTATTGTTGTTGAATTGTATTTGTATTTTTTGATACATACACTTGATAATAACAGTAACTCTGTTTTGTTGCAACCAGGTAGCAAGATGCACAAAGATAATTAATCCAAACACTGAAGATGCCAAATACGTTACTAATGTCAAGCAAATTGCAAAGGTTTGTATTTTATGCCCTCTCTCATTCAATATTTGTGCTGGTGTGGATAGTCATTTGTTCTTTTGAAATTCTGTTTCCACAAACCTACAGTTTGTTATTCGGTACGGAGACAAAGTTTCACCACCTACTGATATTGAAGAAGGCATGCGTGTTGGGTAGGTTTTCTCTCCAGTGTTGAGCGTAATAAATATCAGATCCAGATTCCCTTGCCTCCCAAGATTGACCCTAGTGTAAATGAGGCGTATTCCGTACAATGGTGTTGGTGGATGTAAAGAACAGATTTGAGAAAATTAGAGAGAAACGAGTTTGTGTTTGATAATCGTTTGCTTCTTGGTTTTTTTTTTTTTTTTAAACAATTTTTTGCATAAATTCTCATCTTAATTGCGGAGTTTTGGTTGTTGAGCTACTGATGCTCCATACTAAGAAATTTGTACAGATTGGAATTGATCCTCCTCCTTAGGGTGTCATCTGCAACGGTCCACCCGGAACTGAGAAAACGCTTCTAGCAAGAGCAGTTGCCAATACGACTGATCCATGCTTTATACGTGTAAGAACTTGTTCAGAACTATGTTTGGGGATGGAGCTCGTATGGTTCGAAAACTATTGCAGTTTATAATAAATTCCAAGTTTGTAATATTTATTATTCGTTTTGGACAAGTACTTACACTCTTAGGGTTTGACAGATGACACTCTTAGGGTTTGGTGTTTTTGGGGGTGCAGCGTTGGATGATGGGTACATAAATCGTCCTTATAGTTTATTTAAAATTATGGATTTCGTCCCTAAGTTTAAAACTTTGCATAAACCGTCTATTTTTTAAAACTAATTACGAATTTTGTCCCTAAAATGGATGTCCGTTAAAATTTTCCGTTAAACTCATCGTAAACTAAATACATATTTCGTCCCTAAAATGGACGTCCGTTAGAAATTAGGGACAAAAAGCGTAATTAGTTTCCAAAAGTGGACGATTTATGCAACGTTTTAAACTTAGGAACGAAATTCATAATTTGGAGTAAACCATAGGGACGATTCATGTAATTAACTCTAATATTTATTATTCGTTTTGGACAAATACTTGACACTCTTAGGGTTTGACAGATGGGACGATCGAAAAAGGCTTGGACTATATTCTTCGATAAGGTTGATGTTTTTGGGGGTGCACATGAGTCATTTTAACCTCACCAGTCACCACTAGTAGTAGGTTTATCAGGAGTACTCATTTAAGCAGACAGTATCACACAAAACAAAGACAGGGTCAATAAACAGAGCAGAAGACAATAAACACACCAACAAACCACAGACAACAATAACAACAAACCGCCACAAGAACAGACAAACAAAAACAAGCAACTGACAATATAAATGCAGAAAGAATAAAAAATCCCTAAAAGTCAAGGTGTGTATTGCACACTATACTGTTCGGTTAAGTGACTTACTAAGTAGGGACTCAACACAGTGACTACTCTTCTACCAAGCAAACGTTCGTACAGGGTGAAGGAAAGCAACCACAACTAACCAAGAATAACAGCACAACCAACAAAACACCAGGCATACTCTGGCACCACAATCAACCAACCAACAGAATAATAGAGAAGGGAGGAGGACTTACAGTGGGAGCACAGGAGCACCAACAACAACAATAAAAAAGAAAAAGAAAATAAAAAACAATTATATAGACCAATGAATGAAAACAATGAATGAAAACAGAATAAAACAAAAAAAAAAAAACTTAAGTAATAGCAGCGGAAGAATCACTAGGCCAAGAACACCAGCAAGCTCACCAACGATCCTGGAACAACCAAGGACCACGAGAACCAGCAACCAAAATTAGGGTTTACAAACCCTAACAAGAACCAATCAATCCAGATCTAGCCTGAACGGAGCTCGATCACGATCACGAACCAATGAATCCACCAACAAAAACAATGAATCCACCAACAAAACCAAGATCCAGAAACCCTAGATCTATAAATCTACAGATCCAGAAACCCGAGATCTTTAAATCTCCAAGATCCAGAAACCCTAGATCTAACCACCTCGAGATCCAAACAGCCTCGATATAACAAACACAAGATCTAGAAAACCCTAGATCTAATAACCTCCAGATCCAGAACCCTAGATCTAACAACGTGAACCGTGAAATCAACCAAGCGTATCCAGAGCACCTCGATGCTCTGATACCATGAACAAATTGATAATCAAATATAGACAGAAACAACCAACTCAAACTTTCTTCAATATAATCAATGAAACACAATACACAGACTATCAGACATATTAAACAACCAAACTATTGATTGTTATAAACGATACAGACAACAACTTAGGGTTTCAATGTGAAACCCTAATTTCACTTTTTAGAGAGAGAAAGCACGCCGCTTAGAGAGAGAAAGAATACAGTGAGATACAACCCTAAAATGACTGAAACAAGATATTTATACAACAACTTTTCACTGACAACCTCCATCTTCCAATAATGACAGTTAGGTCCCTCAACTTTAGTATCTTCACTTCGTGAACAACATAAACAATGAACTTCAAGACATAGGCAGATTTAGTCCTTCAACTTATTATCTGCATAAAACTGAATTAAGTTAGACTCGTTTAACTCAAGTTAGGACTAACGTCAGGATTATCTTTCGAACACGGTTGCAGTTAAATAACAAGCCCATCAAAGACGAAAATGCGCAAGAAAAGATGCTTACGACTGAACGAGAACTCACTATCAAGACACTTGCAAAGATCCACGAAAGATTAGATTTGAAAAGTATCATACATTACACTTGAAAAGCATCATACAAAGATTTTATGTTGTCATATTACTTATTTAATATCTTATGATTGATGTTAGTATATTACAAAACTCCCCCACGAACCCCAAAAAGTATTTTACAAAGTTATCCCATTCATCAATGGACATTCGCAAAGATAACTAAAAAAATCCAGCAATAAAAAAAGCCATACATTTTTTTCATATCATCTAACCATTTCCGAACCACGTCGAAAAATGAAAACAACGAATCAGTTTTGTTGTGCTGAAAACCGATCATGACGGCATATGTGACAGACCGTTGAAACCAAGACCGGTGAGTCTATTACTATATATAATCTTTTGTAATTGACATACATCAAACAAACCCGATGTTTCAAAATAGCTTACTTGATTGTTTTCGATTTGGGGGGTGTTTTGTTTCTGTTTATGTGACGGGCTTATTAACTTACGTAATTTTTGATAAGTTCATAAGCTAATTTTTTCTGGCTTATGAGTTTATCAAGTTGAACTTATGAGCTTAAATAAGCGATAAATTCAAGTTAATAAGCTCATAAGCTGGAAAAATTGAACTTATAAACTTATCAAAATTTACAAAAGCTCATAATCCCGTTAGATAGATAAGCCAAAACAAACATCCCTTGGTATGAATATTAATATTAATTAAGTGACAGCAAACTACAACCGAAAGTTATTCATTGCTTTCGTAAAACGATAAACATAACCAAAAAAAGTATGTTATTTTTGTTGACCATAGCTAAATCGTGTGCTACAAAAAGTAGTCCCACGTGTTAAAGTCACGTGTCATTCCGGGTCATCCACAATTCCCCATGACCCCACCCCTAACCCGACGTATACATGCACATATATATGATCATTTTTGATGATAACAAACGTATTCAGTTATTTTTCATAATAACAAACCAAAAGCAATATTTGTGCTAATCATAATCGGAGAAATGGCGGGATTGGTAGATAAGGCGAAGGAATTCGTGGCCGAGAAGGTAGCGAATATGGATAAACCGGAAGCAACCGTGAAGAACGTTGATTTGAAAGACATAGCTTCTGATTGCATTACGTATAAAGCTGATGTTAATGTTACAAATCCTTATAGCACCTCGATTCCGATATGCGAGATCTCGTATACCTTCAAAAGTGCCGATAGGTAAATTTTTCTCATTTGCGTTTTGAGAAAGATTATCTTATTATTATTGTTGTTGAAAAAAGCTAGTCATGTACGTAAATAAATGAACATAAACTAATAAAAAAAAGTAGGTTATAACATGCTGAAAACTACGTTTATAAATCTACTTTTTAAACCTAGAGACGGAGCAAAAAGTTTATATTAGACGTTCGCTAATTTTATTAATGCAACACATAAAACACTAGCGTGTTAGGGGCTCGTTATGTATTGTTTTCTATTAGAATTAGGTTAGAGCCGAAAGTTTCTATATAATCTGACACTATATAAACGTAATCTTATAAATTTCTAACAAAAATAACATCGGAAAATTAAAATTGTAATTATAACTATGATAGATGCTAATTTTGAAATATGAAGTTAAATATGTGACATTACTACACGAATCAAATATATTTAAGCAAATAACGTTAGCATCATGAGTATACTTTTGAGGAATGCAAATTTGAATATTAACTTGGACTAAATATGACAATGACATTAGGGTGATAGCTGAAGGAACGATTCCAGACCCTGGATCGCTAAAGGCGAATGCTGACACGATGCTAGATGTTGGGGTTAAGGTGCCACATAGCGTGTTAGTGAGTGATTGGGACATAGACTATGAGCTTAATATCATTCTCACAGTTGATCTCCCGATTTTTGGTAACTTCAACATTCCGGTGAATAGTAAGGGTGAGATCAAACTCCCTACACTATCCAGTTTATTCGGTGGTAGTGCTTAAATCACTAATGAACGATTCAACCGGTATCTGGTTTTGTAATGGTGTATTACTTGTATACATATAAGTTTGCTTTAACTATAAACTATGTCATATAGTTTTTATAACATACTTTAACTTTAAAAGATGTTATGTAATAATAAATAATCCTTTTTGTTTGTTGTTTATGTGGTTTAAACTTTAAACGCGAAAATATTAATGTTAATGGTAATGTTAAAGCTCAAGATTGGGTCAAACCATCAAAGATTGCCTGCCTGTAACAACATTTTGGGCTACTATTATAACTTGTAACTTCTTTTAAATATAAAGTTTTTGTTAGCAATTTTTTTTCTAGTGTATTCATCTCGCGTTTTAAACGTTACATGAATGTTTATGATACTCGTTCAATATTCCCCGTCAACTACTAAATACATATAGAATATGGATGACACATTTGACAAAGTTAATTTAGACAACATTTTTGTCCATTGTCTCATTGGCCACAAAATTTGGCCCTAGCCTTGATTGTTAGCGTGATTAGTAGTAGAGAGGTGTTCGAAGGGTAAAATAGATTGATCACGTATTAATCCTCGATAATTTCTTATATACATGGGGTAACTGAACTTTAGTTACGGATATAACAAGTTCATAGCTAGGGTGTTTTCTACGTGTAGGTATTAACGACCGGACGTACGTAAATTATCGTACTCCTTGCATCATCTACTTCTTTTTTTGCACCTTTTCCAATTATATCAAAACACCTCGTACGGTTTTCAATGGAGTACAAATATCAACTTTTGAGAAAGACGGGGCCATTTTGATGAAACAATATTCCATTTTGGACCATACATATGAAAACAAATAAAAAGGTTAGCAAATAGACTAAAGTATTGACTTTTATAATGTGCTACTATTTGTCCCTAGAAAACGACTTCTTTCATAGCAATTTCAAACTCAATCAAATGGATTAAAAATGGACAATTTTACTCTTACATACCTTGTGTGTCCACATGAACTATTTGCATATAAAAACAACTATCCTGATTAGCATGTCTAATATATAGTGCTTAAAAACGAAACGATAAAGACCCCGAGAGAGGAAGGGTGGATCATATCTCAAGCCTCGAAATATTTTTATAGGTACTCAGATGTCTGTTTTATGACAATTATAAACTATAATTTGTTGGTGATTAATGTCACCAATATGATTTAAGTGTAATGGGATTAATTTGTTTAACCAATGTAATCTTTATAAATATCGAACAAGTTCGAGAAAATGTGGAGTGTACATTTGTTCGAACTTATCTTGATTGTTGCCCCTAAACGACGGGGGTCTCAATAGCGGAGTCTAAGGGGTGGCAAGCCCTGGCGGGATCCAAGGGGCAGAGCCCCTGGCTGCTTTTGGACCCGTTTTTACATTAATATTGTTTTATTAAAAATGTCATAAAAATCAAGTTTAATCCAGTTTTGACCCTAATCATTGGATACGATTTTGATCCGTTTTATGATTAATAAAATTGCATATAGCAGTTTTATAAACCGTTTATAACTCCCAATCATTGATTAATATACTGGTACGTGAGAGAATTCATATTCACACAAAAATCACCACATTCATCGTTTAATAATTTATGAGTTTTATCCGATTAAGGATTTCGATGATACCATTGAAATACTTTAATCTGAAAGTGAAATTACGACTTTTAGAATCCGTTATCGAAATTCCCAATACAACACCGTCAAGGATAAGATTAATCAAAATTATCCTAGGTCTAGTGAGCAAAAACACAAGAATTGGCTTTCTCTTTGTTTAGACATTTTTTCTCTAAGACTTCATAATCAAATATTCATAAAGTTATATAAACTTTGAAAAATGAAACCTACAAAAAGTTTTAACTCGTAAGCAACCAAGGGTATCCAACACCTTCAAATTTAAGTTATGAATTATTGGTAACTCTTTAATAAAGTCAAAGATTTTACTAATGGACCACTAAGGCACTAACAAAAACACACCTAGCTACTATATTTATAAGTCTTCAATGATTCTAGTTATCGGTCAAATGCTCTTTCACACTATTACCATACGCAAACAATTATAATAGAAAGAGAAAATATCAGTCCTTGCGATTTCAAGTAACGGAAGGACCAACGATGATAGAAAATAAACCTAGAAATATGATTCGTGCTAAAAAATTTATATGTCTAACTAAACATTACACCCATGCGATGCACGATGGCTTAATTAAAATATTGTAAGTTTTTAAGTTATATACTTGGTTTAAAATGATATACAGGATACAAAATTGTTTTTCTTTTTCACCAAAAACCATCCACAAAACTTAAAACATGGTATTTAATGATATTTATATACTACGTATTAAGTTAAGCAAACTATTTTTCACTTATTTTTAAAACCCTCAACAAACAGATTATTTAACAAAGCAACCTTGCCACGAAATCCCCTGTTTATTTTTTCTTTTTACTGAATTTCTTAAAGGAAAGCAGCCATAATGGTTGCAATGAAAAAGAGCTACAAGTTGATCGAATAAGAACCCGTTTTTGAATAAATGTGTGTATCAAAGTTGTAGCTAAAGTAGATGTTATGTATATATTATTAGAGGTTAGAGTTAATTACATGGCTAGTCCCTATGGTTTGCAGAAATCTCACCAGTCATTCTTTTTAATTTTTTATTACACCGGCAATCCCTAAGGTTTAAATTTTGTTGCGTAGATGATCCCTAATTTATGGATTGTTAAGTTTCCATTAGTGTGCCTTATTTTATTACATAAATCGTCCTTAATTGTTAAACTTAACAATTTTCATGTTAAAAATCACCATCATCTTCTTCATCCCATCATCATAAATCGTCCTTAATTGTTAAACTTAACAATTTTCATGGCTACTGTGTTTTTATGGGATCAAATTTATTATCATGGTCTTCTAAACGAAAACACACGGTATCGAGATCTAGTGCTGAATCCGAGTATTGAGCGGTAGCTAATGCAGTTGCAGAGACATCTTGGTTACGTAATCTTTTGCGGAACTTCATAATCCGATCACATCGGCCACTATTGTTTTCTGTGATAACGTTAGTGCGGTTTATATGGCTTCTAATCCCGTCCAACATCAGCGCACGAGCACATTGAGATAGACATCCACTTTATTCGAGATAAAGTAGCTGCGGGGCAAGTTCGTGTTCTACATGTTCCATCTCGATATCACCGACATCTTCACAAAGGGCTTATCTTACTGATGTTCTCTGATTTTCGATCCACTTTGAGCGTTCGTCGACCTTCTCCCACTCAAACTGCGAGGACATATTAGACATTATTATATTTAGAGTCAATTTGTGTTATTTATCCCAATACGTTCCTAGGGCTTAGTCCATGTATTATGTATATTTATGTGTAGTGCATGAGCACAAAGGGGACAACTTACTTTGATTAATATCCATAATTTAATATATATGTTACATAATATGCAATCTTTACCTCATAACATCCATGGATGGAACAAAGTGATACAAAAACTTCTACCACACACATTAAAAATTTTAATGGTTAGGAGAATGACCTAAATTAAACTATCATTTGGGAATAATTGGAATAACATGATACAAGAGTAATGATCTCTAATCATATAAGAGAACAATAACTCATGTTCCATATCTTGATATCTTGATAACAGACCATGTAGTACTAATTTTTCGAATCACTAAACACATAATAAGGGTGAGTGTGGGTAGCTAAGTAGCTCGTGGAAATTGTTGTAATTTTGGGATTTCGATTTTGGAAACTGAGAGTCGTGATTTCACTTTCAGATCAAAGTATTTCGATGGTACTATCGAAATCTTCAATCGGATAAAACTCATTATTATGAACAATGATCTGTGTGTGATTTTGTGTAAGTATTAATTTAATCACGTACCAGTAATCAATTAACCAACAAAAGAAGTTTAAAACAGTTTATGAAACTGCCCACATTCAGTTTTATTAAAACTGTATCTCTAACTTCCAAACGGGTCAAACTCGGGTCAGGAATTCGGGTCAAAACCAAATCCATAATTTAGGGTCAAAATCGGGTCAGGTTAAATTTCCATGACATTTTTATTATAACCCAGCCAGGGGCTCTGTCCCTTGGACCCAGGGGCTCTGCCCCTGAACACCCGTCGTTTAGGGGCTTCGCCCCTAAACAATCATGATAAGTTCGAACAAATGTGCACTCCACACTTTCCCGAACTTGTTCGATATTTATCAAGATCACATTGGTTAAAACAAATTAATCCCATTACACTTAAATCATATTGGTGACGTAAATCACCAACAGAAATAAATGGCAATAAAAGAACAAACAAATTTACATACATACTTGTAACAAATTTAATAGAGAGAATGTCATAAATCGTCCTTGTGGTTAGTCACTTTTTCAGTGTTCGTCCTTTTTGAAAAAACTTAGCACAAAGTGTCCTTTTGTTTTTTGAATTTATCATCTATCATCCTTCCGTCCAAATCCGTTAAAATTGTGTCGTTAAACCCCCTCACGTGATAAACATGTGAGGGTAAATGAGTAATTAAGCTCTTTATCCCTCTTTAGTATTCATCTCCAAATTCAATTCCAGATTTTCATCAATCAAAAAACACACAGATGCACAAATCATATTCCCCAAATCGAACCCCTAATTCACCAATCTCTCTCACCATAAAAAAACACACACTAATTAGAAACCAAAACCTGACTGTCACCACCCACACGCTCTTCATCTTCCGAGAACGGAGAATCGCATGAATGATTCACTAAAACAGGGGAAACCGAATCACGACTTTCAGGGCTCAAGGACTGACGTTTCTGACAGCTATTGCGTTCTATGGGTTCTCCCTCACTTTTTCTCTTTCCAGAAACTTGTTCACATGGCTGTTGATTTACAATCTTGGGTGCTGTAGCACGTTTATAACCATTTGGAAATACATACGATGGAATCTGCTTTCTACGCACGTGAGAAACGTAAATCTCCATTCCCGGGCTCCAAAAGACGTACATATTTACCGAATGTCTAAACTCGTCAACTCTCCTAAGGATGTCAAACTGTTGACCTTCTCGAATTACTTCACCTCTTTTCCTCTGTAATCCCATGAAAAACGCACTGTGCGACCGTTGATTTAACGGATCAGAATATTTATGTGTATATGGATGGCACTGCAGCTTCCCCAACGTGTCACGCTCAATCTGTGAAAAAAGTAGTGTGTGTTTTTTGATGGTGAGGGAGATTGGTGAATTAGGGGTTTGATTTGGGGAAATATGATTTCAGATTTTCATCAATTCCATATCGAATATATCTGGTAACAATATAGAATATAACATTATGTATATAAATTAATTTTTTATTAGAAAAAATATCACAAAATAGTCCTTGTGATTGATTAATTTTTTAAATATTTTTTGTTTTGAATTGGGCTCTTTTACCTTTCTATTAGATTTAACAATCCGATATTTTTTATACAAAAATAGATGTTTGACCTGCTACACCAAAACAAACGAATTATGTTTCCAAAAAGTCTAAATTTATTAGAAATAAGTATTTATCTAAATTATTTTTATATGTTTTTCGAATTCGGTGCTTTCTTTTAGATTTTGCAGGTTTAAACATATCATGTATTAAGAATGGATGGTTTTGTAAACGACCCATGGAAGCAAGATTGGATAAGTTTTTGCTTAGACAACTTTGTTCGTGAAGAAAAACGTAACAATGATGTCAGGTTGGTAATCATGATTTATGCAAGGTGAATCAATATATTAGTAATTTTTTAATTTGAACTATAACATCATTGTGAAAGGTTTGGTAATCATTATGTTGTGTAAACAGTTCAGTGTCTGATTACATTGAAAACATTATGTTAATGCGTTTCAGGTAACTTGAGTCTTCATTGACGGATAAATATCTAGATCTGGGTATTTTGGCTATATATATGCTCAACTATGGTACATGATCAGCTTCTTTGCAAAGAAAAAACAAATTCCAAATTTTACGCTTCTCCTGGTAAAAGTGTCATTAAATTTGGAGAATGTCATAAATCGTCCTTGTGGTTAGTCACTTTTTCAGTGTTCGTCCTTTTTGAAAAAAAACTTAGCACAAAGTGTCCTTTTATTTTTTGAATTTATCATCTATCATCATTTCGTCCAAATCCGTTAAAATTGTGTCGTTAAACCCCCTCACGTGATAAACATGTGAGGGTAAATGAGTAATTAAGCTCTTTATCCCTCTTTAGTATTCATCTCCAAATTCAATTCCAGATTTTCATCAATCAAAAAACACACAGATGCACAAATCATATTCCCCAAATCGAACCCCTAATTCACCAATCTCCCTCACCATAAAAAAACACACACTAATAAGAAACCAAAACCTGATTGTCAGCACCCACACGCTCTTCATCTTCCGAGAACGGAGAATCGCATGAATGATTCACTAAAATAGGGGAAACCGAATCACGGCTTTTAGGGCTCAAGGATTGACGTTTCTGACAGCTGTCGCGTTCTATGGGTTCTCCCTCACTTTTTCTCTTTTCAGAAACTTGTTCACATGGCTGTTGATTTACAATCTTGGGTGCTATAGCACGTTTATAACCATTTGGAAATACATACGATGGAATCTGCTTTCTACGCACGTGAGAAACGTAAATCTCCATTCCCGGGCTCCAAAAGACGTACATATTTACCGAATGTCTAAACTCGTCAACTCTCCTAAGGATGTCAAACTGTTGACCTTCTCGAATTACTTCACCTTGTTTCCTCTGTAATCCCATGAAAAACGCACTGTGCGACCGTTGATTTAACGGATCAGAATATTCATGTGTATATGGATGGCACTGCAGCTTCCCCAACGTGTCACGCTCAATCTGTGAAAAAAGTAGTGTGTGTTTTTTGAGCGTGACACTTTGGGGAAGCTGCAGTGTCATCCATATACACATGAATATTCTAATCCGTTAAATCAACGGTCGCACAGTGTGTTTTTCATGGGATTACAGAGGAAACAAGGTGAAGTAATTCGAGAAGGTCAACAGTTTGACATCCTTAGGAGAGTTGACGAGTTTAGACATTCGGTAAATATGTACGTCTTTTGGAGCCCGGGAATGGAGATTTACATTTCTCACGTGCGTAGAAAGCAGATTCCATCGTATGTATTTCCAAATGGTTATAAACGTGCTACAGCACCCAAGATTGTAAA
This sequence comes from Senecio squalidus, assembly GCA_910822075.1. Taxonomy (NCBI): domain Eukaryota; kingdom Viridiplantae; phylum Streptophyta; class Magnoliopsida; order Asterales; family Asteraceae; genus Senecio; species Senecio squalidus. The sequence continues at coordinate 51,493,940 of CAJVGC010000060.1, forward strand.
TCAACAGCCATGTGAACAAGTTTCTGGAAAGAGAAAAAGTGAGGGAGAACCCATAGAACGCAATAGCTGTCAGAAACGTCAGTCCTTGAGCCCTGAAAGTCGTGATTCGGTTTCCCCTGTTTTAGTGAATCATTCATTACTGATATATTGATTCACCTTGCATAAATCATGATTACCAACCTGACATCATTGTTACGTTTTTCTTCACGAACAAAGTTGTCTAAGCAAAAACTTATCCAATCTTGCTTCCATGGGTCGTTTACAAAACCATCCATTCTTAATACATGATATGTTTAAACCTGCAAAATCTAAAAGAAAGCACCGAATTCGAAAAACATATCAAAATAATTTAGATAAATACTTATTTCTAATAAATTTAGACTTTTTGGAAACATAATTCGTTTGTTTTGGTGTATCAGGTCAAACATCTATTTTTGTATAAAAAATATCGGATTGTTAAATCTAATAGAAATGTAAAAGAGCCCAATCCAAAACAAAAAATATGTAAAAAATTAATCAATCACAAGGACTATTTTGTGATATTTTTTCTAATAAAAAATTAATTTATATACATAATGTTATATTCTATATTGTTAGTAGATATATTAGATATGGGAGTTGATTCTTATACTTGTAATTTTACTTTATACACATTGGTTTTTTGTGAAAAGACAAATATACCCTAACATAATGATACACTTTATTTCTTTCATCATTAAAAACCCAAACAAGCACTATACATAAAAATATGGACAATATTTTAAAGACAGATGGTATCACATTATGCTAAAAATAACTTAAGCCCGTACATTTCATAAATAATACATTTTCTTTTTGAGAACCACTTTTATATAAAAGCAATCTCACCAAAAACCAAAGCTGATTATTTAAAAAGTATGTCATCATATATTGATTCCACTTTGGATAAATTGAAAAAAGAAAAACCGAAAGAAGATCGAAATAGGAGAAATTAAATCATGTATTGATTTCCTTAGTGGCGTTTGTTTTTTGTATTATTTTTTTACAGAAAAAATCAAACTTTAACCATGACTTATGGTATCCTTAAAATGGAGATCACAATCGAAGATGACAAGCAGAAAATAAACGATCGAATAGAATAGTGCTATTTACTTTTATAGGGTAAATAAAATAGGGAAATGCGAGACCTCTAACTTAAGTGGTGGATTTCAAACAATGTATTTTGATGTATAGGGGCGGCAAATTGGAGTACGCCCGATATCGATGGTGAAGCCGTCGGAAATAAAGAAGCAGATAAGAGAGGTTTAGTGTAAGAAACAAAATAGGTTAATATATTGTGGAGGATATATTTGTCTTTATATATTAAATTTATGTGTATGAAACAAGAAAACAAATGTAAATATAATCTCCCTATTAGATATAGATAAGCATTATCTTTAGACATTATCTTTGTATTTATTTTTTGATATACTTTCCTTATTTATGGGATAGTTTGTTATGTAATCTTGTCTATCAAGGAATTAGAAAGAGGCAGAGGATTACACATAAATTAACACATATTATTATGACCTTTTCCTGATATCTCTTAATTATACGTGAATTAAAGATATTTGAACTTGAATATCAAATCAAAAATGGTTTTCTTTTGGCATGTACACATATCTCAAATATCCATGTACAACGCATTCACACACGTACATCGACACGTACACACGCAAAAGCATACATACATTATACATATACATATTGTTATATATAGAGTTAATTACATGAATTGTCTCTATGATTTAGTCAAAATTACAGATTTCATCCTTAGATTTAAAAAGTTGCATTAATCGTTCCTTTTTAAAAACTAATTACGTTTTTCGTCTCTAATTCGTAATACACACCCATAAATGGGGCAAACCTTAGGTACGAAATCCGTAATTAGAGCAAATTTATTGACTAAATTCGTAATTGAAGCAAATATTAGGGACAAAAAAAGTATTTAGTTTCCAAAAGTGGACAAGTTACACAATTTTTTAAATTTTAAAAAGAAATTCATAATTTGTGATAAACCCCATGTACAATTTATATAATTAACTTGTATATATATAAACAAAATTATTAGATTAAATTTGACAACTACAACCACCCACCACAACCACCCGTTAGTGTTCTTTTATCTAAAATCTAAATCAAAATGTCAAAATTTCATCAATGTTTTAATGTCTTTTGGTCCACATCTCTTACTTGCATATTAAATTCACACAAAAAATCATGTACAAATCTTGAACAACTCGAATATGTTTATTTTAAATAATAATAATGATACATAGATCTAAATAGCGGAGTCAATAATAAATCGAATTAAGAAATTATAACATGTGATAAAATCAAAGGCAAATATGAATAGCGAGAAAATAGATAACTATGTGTTAAAATTGAATGATTTATGTTTATGTTTAGGTAGGTTCATATATCATTGCTCATGAATAATTAAACTGGAGTTGTGTAGAATAGTTTACAATATTCGAATATAAGTTGTAAGGTTTTTTACTTTTTAGTGGTTAGATAATATTTAAGATTGCGATTAGGAAGAAATTACTTATTAATCATAACATTTGCAAAGCATAAATAGTCCGAAAACAATATTTAGCGAAACATCTAAAAGGTGATTATGTACATTTATCTAGAATCACATAGTAAATAATTAATCGGATAAAAAATTACCTTGAATTAGAAGTAAACCGATCAGTTGTAGGCTCAAACCCTACAATCGAATTGTATGTTTTGATTTGTGAGAGTTGGAGTTTCTTTTATAGCCTAGCAAGTCTTGTTCTCCAAGTCATACTAGAATAAGGAAACCTCCTAATTATTTACATAATAAGTCCTCTAATTTAATAAATATTTACACTTAACCATTAAGTAATATTTAATAAATAAATTAAACTTGTTGTCGTGTCTAAATATCGATGTGTGCGCTCCTGTAGTGTCACACATTTATAGAAACACATTTATTAAAACTATTCAAATACCAACAATAACTACCTATTGAATTGATGAAATGACCATTTAAGTAGTTTTACAATAATGTTTAATAGAAGTCCATACAGCTTTCTTACGATTATTGAACCAATTAATGTTACACAATATATTTATTATTTTTATCAAAAAAGAATCATATGAAATCATTTTTCAAACCATAACAATAACATGTTTGACATTTAGAAGTCGAAATATTTGATAAACATGTATACACGTATAAAGTCACATATAACTCATAAACCCTTAGCTCCAAACTTCAATTCTACACACCTTTGAAATCCAAACATGGTGGGAAAAGAGCAAGTGAGACCACTGGCTCCAGCCACTGATCGCCTACATAGTAGTGACGACGAAGAAACAACAGTCTTAAAGACAACCACTCGTCGAAGGAAATACATCAAGTGGTTAAGTTGCATGGTTGCGGTCAAAATTATTCTCGTTGTTGTGGTTGTTACTTTGATCTTCACTGTCTTTAAGATTAAAGAACCCGAAATAAAAATGAATGGTGTCATTGTTAACAATATCGGTTCTATTAATGGAACAATCCCACGACCGGGGACCAACATATCTTTAATAGCTGACATATCGGTTAAAAATCCAAATTTTGCATCTTTCAGGTTAGCAACATGTCGTTTTCGTCTCACCTTTTATCGTGGATGGAGTATTAAACTCCATTGGTAACGACTTTTTACATTAGAGATTAATTTTAGCTGGTTTTCTATTTAACATTTCTTATAATTATGTTTAGAGTTAATTACAAAAATCGTCCGGTTTATCTCATATTACGGATTTCTGTCCTAAGTTTAAAAAGTTTCATAAATCATCAACTTTTGGAAACTAATTACCTTTTTCATCCCTAAGATTTGCTTCAATTACGGATTTCGTCCCTTAAGTTTATTCTCAATTATGGATTTGGTCCCTAAGGTTTGCCCCAATTACAGTTGCAAATTAAAAACTAGGGACGAAAAGCGTATTAAATTCTACACGTGGACGATTTTTGCAACTTATTAAAATTAGGGACGAAATCTATAATTTTAGGTAAACCATAGGAACGATTTATGTAATTAACTCTTATGTTTATAACTTACCAAAAGTTATTCGTGTACAAATCACCATAATTTCTTACTTTTTAATATGCGTTATATTTGTAAAACGAGCTCAAAATACAAATACTCAACACAAATGTTATTGATCCAGGTACGAGAACACCACAACTAGCCTCTACTACCGCGAGGCAGTTATAGGAGAAGCAAGAGGGCCGCCAGGGAAGTCAAAGGCTCGACGAACGATAAGGATGAACATTACGGTCGACATAAGTGTTGATAGTCTATTGGGAAGTCCTAATTTACAAAATGATTTGGGCACAGGGTTATTAACCATGAGCAGCCACACAAGAGTTGGTGGTAGGGTTAAAATTTTAAATTTCATTAAGAAACATGTGACAGTTAGGATGAATTGCACCATGAAAGTCAACATTACTAGTAGAGCAATTGAAGACCAAAAGTGTAACAGAAAAGTCAAACTTTAGAATATCAGTCAACATTATTTTTTGTGATTTATGAATATCAATAGATATAAATAGTTTATGCATCCTTTTAGGAGAGGCAACAACCATGTTTTGTTTTTTTTTTTCTAATGACATATTTCAAGTAGATAGTTTCTCGGTGTCCTTTTATTCGAATCATGTCGTTCGAAAGAATAACACGGCTTGTTAAGCTGTTACCCAAATTGTATCATTTTAGGAGACGCAACAAGTAATTATGTTATAACGAATTTGTAACGTGTATTCACTTGTACGTACTTTCAGTCTTTTGTGTATAATGACCATTTTCAAGTTAATAACCTTAAGGTGAATCAGATTATTGTCAACAAATGTATCGATGACTTTGATATTTATCGCCTCCGGAACGACATATAAGACAAATAAATGAAAACAATAAATATTTAATGAATATGAATATTAACATATTTATAACATGTTCTAAGTCATTTTTCATTTATAATTAATTAATAGATTCGTTTACTCATAAGGAAGATAAGTTATGATTTGTTATAAATATAGTAATATTCATCTTCATTAAATGATTAATATTTTTATTTGTTGACCTTATTTGTCGTCCAGGAATGATGAATATCAAAACTCAAACAAAAAATTATTTGAATGTTTAAAAGTAGCCACAAATATTGTATTGAGAGTTTATGATTTGAGATGACTATAACATATTTGTGGGAAATGATAAAAACAGTCACTCATATGGACGATTTATAATATATTTGGACATGTTAGTTAATTATACATTAGTAAATCTAGCCCCTTGCATTTTCGGAATCTTCTATTTCTTTGATAAATATACAACAAACATAAGCGTGTAATAACGAATTAACCATAATCAATAGGGTTGTGATTATCATAACCACTAGTTTAATACTACTATTAAAAACATGTATTTTACATACATACTATATTTTTAAGAAATCCGCTTTGTACCAATTTTATAGCATGGCAGTTTTATTTTCTGAACTCCTAAGGTACAAAACATTCAATACGTTTTTTCATTAGTGATGTGAGAGATAATAGGTCGTGGTTAAAAAATATTAAACACACATCATCTGAATACAAGCCGTCTATGTATTATGATATACTTTTTTAGTTTATACACCAAACTAAAAAGTGTTAAAAAACAAAATGTTAACTCAATCTTCAGTAACACGTATTAAGGGGGTGTTTGTTTGGGCTTATATAAGCGGCATATAACTTATTATCATTTTTTCAAATTTTTCGGCTTATGTAACCGTTTATGGGCTTGCCCATAAACGGTTACATAAGCCGAAAAATCTGAGATTATAAAACATATATCAAAATGTCAATAAATCATCAGCTCCTTATATAAGCCCAAACAAACACCCCTTAAATTTTCTTTCTAATCGAGATTTATTTTATACTCAACAAAAACTGATCGCCACCTATACTTGTTTTATTTAATAAACTATTGGATTTATAAATTTATATTCCTTGTCAATGAAGAATAGGAAGGCGGATGGTGTTGACCCGTAACATGGGGCAAACTAATTGTCTTGTTGACAATTTACACAAACAAACAAATATTTCATTTTATGTCTTGAACTAATTATGTCTTTTCATATCTCAAAAATATTTGTTTTTACAATAAATTAGCATTAGTTTTGTGTTACATGTTCTTTTTGTCTTCATTTTCCCAACAATTAATAGCTTATATGACTTATGTATTAAACATTCTCAAAATAAAAAGCCCAAATACCATTAAGTATTTGTTTAAGCTAATTATATAAATCGTTTCTAAAGCTTTTTCAGAGTGCAAATTTAATTTATGTGGTTTTGAAAGTAAACGTATTATCCATGTGATCACCTCTTGTTCGAATATTAACTGATATAAATAATTTATACAATTAACAAGTCTAAATATTTTATATTTTTTGTTTTTGTCAGATATCGCACAAAAGGTTTTTCACAATACCGATTCATATATATTCAAAACCTTACGGACAAAATTGTAATCTAATCAAACAATATGAACGGTTTATACAATTACTTTTTTTTTTTCAAAGAAAGTGCAAGAAAAGGTAGGTAAAAATCGGTTGGGTTTCCATCTAGTCCTTTAGGTTAGTTTATAATCAAAATTCAATGTCGAAAACGATAGCCATTAATAAGCATCCCCTAGTTTCTTCCTTACTCATTCATTTAATGCATTAGCTCATCAACCCAACCACCTCTTTCTTAAACCCCAACTCCCTTATTCATCATTCACACCCCTACTCCAAATGGACCACCACCTTTTACCACCATGTCAACCACCATCACTTACCAACAACCACCACCACTCCCTTCCGCTACACATTACTACATAACCAACCTCGGTCTCGGTTACGCCATCGCAATCGCTTTCGGTTTCCTTGTTCTCTTCTCTTCTCTCCTTCTAGCTTCATATATCTGCTTCCGCCATCGGCACACTCATAACAACGTGCATCGTAACCGAAACGATATTAGTTATGGTAACTTTAATGATAATGGAGTTATGGTTCCGAGTATAATATTTGTTGATGAAGAGAATAATAATGAAGATCAAAACGTGGTCGTAGGGTTAGATCAAAATGTTATAAACTCGTACCCTAAGTTTCCGTACTCGAAAGGAAATATTCCCAAGTCGATTGATTCGGTTTGCGCGATTTGTTTGTGTGAGTATAGAGAAGTGGAGATGTTAAGGATGTTGCCGGATTGTAAACATTGTTTTCATTTGACTTGTGTTGATGCTTGGTTGAAACTTAATGCTACATGTCCTGTTTGTAGAAGCTCGCCTTTACCGACACCTTTGTCGACACCATTAGCCGAGGTTGTTCCGCTTTCTCAGTACTCTGACGGCCGGAGGAGGAGGTGATTGGCAATCTGTTAGTTCGTAGTCGATAAAAGTTCTGGTTAAGTGTTGTTTAGGGTTGATTGTTACGGATATGATATGAATTGATACATATTAAGAATATTTGTTTCATTTCATTGCGTGGTTTGGTTCGAAATTGTGTAAATCTAGATTGTTTTTGAGCTTCTATTTGATTAAGTTGAATATATATTATATCGAAAACATTTGATTTCGTTGTTGTTGTTGTTGTTGTTGTTTTTCCTTTGATTTAAAGCTAAGTAAGAGTACAATCCACTCTTTAATTAGTTGACATAATTTGCTTGATTAAATCTTTGATATCATAGGTCGTAAGTTATATATATAAAGTATCGGTGATTTCTGTGGTTTTTTGGTTCTTTAGGTTTGCAGTTACGAAGAACCCAAGTGTACAAGTATGTTTGCAAGAGATTTACATTTATGTGATGATGGGCATGTTTAGCCCATTTTGTTGGGGTTTATTTCTTTGAAAGAAGGCCGGAAGCATCATTTCCTCTTTTTACTTCACGGTTAATAGTCTTGTTAATTTTATAACATGATGTAGATTCAGAAATAACTATCTATTTCATGTCATTATAAATGGTGTATGACACTTTTAAACAAGTTTGTTAAGATCGGGATCTTACTATAGATTGTTTTTGTCTTTACAAGCTCGGGATCAAAAGATCGTATCGGGATCGGAATCAGGATCGAAATATCATAACACTAGGTTTAAGTCACATTCATATAATATATAATTCATATTATATACTAAAAGTATGTCATAATTGTTAACATATAAATTGATTAAACGAGTTTAATAATAATTATAGAGATTTAGATTACTTAATTGAGTTAGTATTAATTTTGTTAGATGTATATGTTGATTGAAGAAAAAAAAAATTATAGAATTTTCTTTATTTACTTATCTAAGCTCATATACGATTTGATTTTTTAGTTTATTTGAACATATTTAGTTAATTTATATTTTTTTGGTTCTTCAATTAAAGTAAAGTTAGATCGAATAGGATCGAGATTCTATGATTTTATGATTAAGATCGGGATCCTACTAAGATCCCATACTTTTAGAGATCCTACAAAGAGTCGGATCGTTTTTAGAAAAAAGATCGTAAAATCGTAAGATTTTAAAATCTAATAGGGATTTTAACAACCATGCTTTCAACCTTTTGATCCCCTTCTTGAATATTTTTAAAGGGTTTGGCTATGTTAAACACAATTAATTGCATAGAGATTATTTTCGTAATTGGTAATATGCAAAATTTAAGTGATATTGTATTAACGGGAGTCTTTAAGGCCATTCCACAAGGTTGAATTCTTCCGGAAATCCTTGACATATACACAGTTTCTTTTAAATCTCGATAAAGAAAGGAAACAAAAAACATTTGATGCAACAAATTAAACATCCAACCCAAACTGTTAATTATATTTTGTGTATTCTAACTCGTGTTTCGACTATTACCTATCAGATCAAAACATCTTAATATGTTATGCAATACGTTACACAATCTGGCCAACCCCATGGGGTTACTATTAAACGACTAAACCTTGCAATCATACACGCTCAGACAAATGAAGTGTGTTCTCTCCAACGTCATCAATTTAATGTACCCAATTTAAACCCCGTTATAGATGCCCTTGATCAAAGACCTGTAAAACAATGTTTTCACGTAAATCTGACATACTATATGGGAGCATTGAATTGACCATTGTACCTTTATGTTTCACCATTCTTTGCACTCTAACGCAGATCCCTACTTTCTTAAACTGGGATTCTTTGAGCATACCCGCCTTAATTTCCTCATTCAGGACAGATATTGATACAATTTAAAAAATGTTTTGGTAATGTGGCAATATGTAATAATTTAGATTGAACAAAACTCAAACATCGTCCATAGAAAATTACAAAGTAGTTCAAATACAAAATCCACTACAAAACATATAATTCATGTTATCTTTGATACATATAGGTTTTCATCCGTACGTACGTGCTTTCAAGCAGAATTTAAGGGGAAAAAAAAACTTACGTGAATATATCTACAAATCTTTCTGTGAAATCCAAACTTCATTGATCTTATCTTGGAAGAATCCATGTGTTTTACCCCTGTTCCATTCGAATCATCATAATCATTCGTAACTGCAGACTTGGGGCAAACAGTAGCTTTGTCGGTGGGGATTAACTCGGATGAAGAACCATAAATCACCGAAAGAGTTTCAGTGGTGGTAATTGTGCTTCGATTTTTACCTATTGCAACTAAACAAAGATGCCAAACAAAGCACCTTTTCTTTTCTAACAGTAACTTCACACCCTAAATCAGCGCGTTTCACTAGGAAGTTGATTGAGCCTAAACGATTAGAATTTCAAGGGTATTACAATAAAAGAAACATACCATAATGCTGCAGCTGCTACCTAGTTTAAACAGCTTTATCTGTTCATCAAGGTTTCACGAGGTAGGATGCCCAAACTTCATCAGCTGGTGGGGGTGGTTGAATCCAATGACCCGGTATTCGACTGCAAAAAAATAATCACATCAAATCAAATTAAATTAAAAAATTAGAGTTACAACTTAGCTTGGCACTCAATAATATAAAAACTTGCAAGGAGGACACTGATCGTCAATTATAAGAAGAAAATATCCCGTATATATGTTTTCATAGCCATTTAATGTTCAAGAGAAGGTGCTTATTGTAATATCAAAACTGTATTAAAAAAAAAAAAACGTGCTCACCTTCCTCCAGGTCTTATATATGCATCCCATGTTCGCCGCACCTGCATATAAGAATACAATTATCTAAGTAAACTTGTATCTTCAGTAAGCAATTCACCAAATAATTATGTATTTGTACGTAATAAGGGAACAGAAATCACAATGGATGAAATTATATAAAACTCACCTCGATTAGCGTCCCCATATCAGTATTGCTTCCATGATAATAATGATAAAATTCAAGGGGTAAGTTTAATGAATAATCATATCCTTTGCTACCCACAACATTCGATCCTAGTTTTGCAGATTCCGTATCGTTGACTGCAGAGCTTTCTTTTGGTTCATTCTCAGATACTTTTTCCTCACTTGATTTATCTCCATCTTTCACTTTATTTCGATCTTCTAAATTTATAGTATCTGCACCGATTACATTTCGAGATTCCTCAGCAGTTGCAATGGCGTCTTTAGCGGCACCAGTGTTGGCAGCCACCAATGCTTGACGCTCTTCTTCCTCAACTGCAACACGAATTCTCTCCAGAAACTTGTTATCTTCCTCAGGGAGAAAATGGCCTGCATGTTATAGAACGAAAAGCATTACCATCCAACAAAATAACAACCAACTACCTAAAATTTGGGGTTTTGATAAACCTGTAAATTACTGGTTAGCTGAGCGTCAAATTTACCACAAACCTTGTTTTGTTAATTTCTGGATCCTGATGGAGCGTAATTCTTGCAGCTTCTCCACAATCAACACTTGCTCCAGCTGAAAAAAAGAGCGAATTAAGATCTAGCTGAATTAGGAAAAACTTACGCATTTCTATAGTCAAGTACCAAACTATAGAGATAAACAACAACTTTTACTCTAAAGTTATTACCTCAGATTCTAATCTTCTTCGCTCTTCTTTTGCCTTTTGCTTTGCAATTTCCTTCATCTTCTCGACCTGCAAATAAACTTTCCCTTATTAATTTAAAAAAAAAAAAAAAACTTTTCCTTAACAGGTGTTTGCTAATCGAAAAGTGGATCCAAGGATAAGGCATATTCAACCGTTAAGCATTCCCAAAACTTTCTATTACATTCAAGGTCTAATATGAATTGCATAAAAGCTTAAGCCTTAAGAAAGGCCATATTGAACCGTAAATTATGTCAGTTTCAAAGGTGAATTAGTTGGACATAGAATACGTTAACATATGAAAATCATTGTATGATTAGTGAAATATTCAAATAGAGCAGATAATATGATGGCTTGTCTCCACATAGATATGTCACTTGATAAGAGTAGAAAAAGATACATCGGGTAATCAAAAATACAAGCAAGATTTATGAAGAAGAAAATAAGAACTTAAAAGAACTATTTCAGTATTACCTTACGCTTCGCGATTTCCTTTGCAATCTCCCTAGCCCTCCACTCGTCAGCTTCTTGATCAGCTTTGTCAAATTGCTCTCGTTCCTAGTAAGTCACAAGAAACTAAGTACATTCAAGTATAACTATTGTAGAAGTTCATACTTCAACAAACTATAATTAAAAGATGAAACATAGGTACCGAACCTTTGCAAGCATTTCCCCAATTCGTCTTCTCTTTCGTTTCCGCCAAAGTTTGTTTCGTTTATGCTTCTGCATTTTATTCGACAATCTCACGGCTGCAGATTTCTCCTCCCATGGAGTTTTATCATCAGTTATAACTTTAAATGGGTCAACCTCACTTTTCAACTTCATTATTAGTCCATTTGCTGCTTCCATGGAGATTTTTTCTTGAGTATCTAATGTAATCCTGTTATTCTCTATAAACTTTGAAAAGCGTCGAATTGCAGTTTCATTAGCAGCATTATCTGTTCTTCCAGATTGCTGATGGATGCCTTTCATGGCAATAAGCATCTCCAACTCTTTCTCCCTGCAGAATATAGCTCAACCTTAAAATCACATAAAACTAATTTCTATGGGGTTAATTAGTTAAACGCATACAAAAGTGATCCTACTTTCACTATGTTATTCACTATAGCACCCAACACCCAATTTCTTCACGATTAGAGCATCCCGGTTATCATTTCAACCGGCAACTCTGACATAGTACCGATTTATTAGTCTTTCATACCACATTAATTGCCACCTAAGCTGCCAAGTTTAAGAAAAAAGGCAAAAATGGAAATTTATACATTATAATATTTTTTAAAGACCCGAGTTAAAAGAGTACCCCTTTTACAAAGAAAACCAGTAAATTATCATCTACCAATCTTGTTCTAGATCACAGCCGAAACCCACGTATTCTTCATCTTATGGTATTTAGAGGATTATAACTAAACGATATTCAAGGTAATTAAACAGGGTGACAAACCATTTACACAAAGCCCCTAAAAAACAGCCTCACCCACCTATTACTAGCACTTAGAAGATGCTCAAAACATCAATCAAAGCGGTTACAGAGACCTAAAGCAGTGAATGGGCAAATGGTAATCTGCAAGTGACCAAAGTAAACAGGTTGTAACTGGTTACCTATAAATCATGAATAAAACGAATGTAGCATATTTCTATAGTAACTAGGCTGAGTATTGCGAAAAAGACGATGGCAGTGTAAGTCATTTAGGGGCAAAATGAATATATTTTCAGATGAATAAAAATGAAATACTAACATTTGTTCCGCAAGATGGAGAGTATTGTGTAATTCCTTTAGGGTTGTTTCCACATTTGATTTATTCCAGAAACCACTACTCACCGCTGCGAGATTCATCATTTCGTATAATCAATTCAGCAAATTAAACGGATCGATTTGAACTGATAAACCCTAACGGTTCATGAATCGATTATTACTATATTTTAGAGTATATGAAAAATAACAACAAACTCAGGATGCCCGAGTGGTTTCAAATCCCACTTCTGACATTTCTTCTTTTTTCCCTTTTTTAATTTCTTCGAGCATCCACGGAGTGCGGGCTCGTTCTCGAGCTCACAACGAGCGGTCTGGCTCGTTATCACTCCGTGATATCTCATTGTGAGGGTCGTTGTGGGCGAACGGCTCGTTTTCAAATTTAATTTTTTCTTTTTTCTATTTCGAACGGTAATATAACCGTTATTTATATATATTTAATTTTTTTTTTCTTTCTAAATTTCACCTATAAATACAATCACATTTTAACCAAAAAAATCACACCTTCTTTCAATCTTATTCTCAGTCTCATACCATAATCTCATACCAATAATCTCAGTCTCAACCAAAATGTCATCATCTTCTTCAAACGCTCTCCAAACAAACACAAACAATCCTTCGACGCCACAATCACAAACACCATCCGGTTTCGCTAACTACCACAATACAACAAACGTCCTATTTTCACCCCAAATACCAAACTTTAACCCACAACAACAACATCAAATTCTAAACACATTTTTAGCGCAACCACCTCAACAAATGTTCAATCCCGAACAATTTGCAATGCATCAACAACTTATGATGCAACAACAATCTTCTTTTTTCCCCCCAACAACAATCACAGTTTTTTACCCAACAATCCCAATCTTTTTATCCCCAACAAACACAAATTCAAACCGATCAATCACAAAGCCGAGTTCAAGAACCTCAAAAAATCGTCCAAGAAACCGACGATGTGGTCGAAGAAACACGACGACCGTCCACGTCTAATCCCAAAAAGAAAAAGACGTACAAAAAAGTTTTATGGACGGAAAAATAGGAGGTCCTTTTGGCAAAGATGTGGTGCCACGTTTCCGAAGATTCCGACAAAGGAAACGCCCAACCCGACGCAACGTTTTGGAAACGGATAGTTTCGGGTTACAACGAACAAGCGAGGGCGCTACAGTTGGTGGAGAGAAACAAGGATTCCCTCAACAGCAAGTTTAAGGCGATAAGTGCCTTGGTTAAGAATTTTATTGGCCACCATGCGGAGGCTTTAAGAATTCGGCAAAGCGGGACCGACGACTCGAATGTTATAGAGGGGGCTCGTCAAATGTTCTATGAGACGGAGGGTGCGCAGTTTAAGCATATGGGGGCGTGGGAAGTCTGGAGAGAGCATAGAAAATGGCGTTCATTTAACAAATTAGATACTCCAGTCGACAACGTCAACCTAGACGACGTTGACATATCGGATGATATATTTGCGAATGATCAACAAGAACGACCTCAGAGGTAGTAAAAGAAAAGAATCATCTGACGCTTCCGATAAGGCACAAACATCTTCGTCGTCGGCGTTTTGTGGGCTCATCGCGTCACAATTAAAAAAAATTACAAAGAAAAAAAAAACTCCCAAAAAAAGGCGCAAACACTCATAGCACAAGAACAAGCGGCTATCCGACAAGAACAAGTGGCTTACACAAGTGCAAAAAGAGACGATATGTTGTTTCTTCAACAAAGCACGGAGGGGTTGCCGCAAGCACAAGCGGGGTGGATCGAAGCGGAAAAAATAAGAATCCAAGAAAAATATGGGATGATTTAGCTTAGTATTTATTTTAGTTTTAATAATTTGTATCCTTTTAAGGGAGATTTACATCTACGTCCTTATAAAACTTTAATATTACGTCAATATCCTTATAAAAATCAAAATTACGTTAATATCTTTCAAAAACATGAATAATTCTCATATATATCCAAAATAATAAATTAATAAAATTTTAATGATTTTAATATTTAAATTATTCATCTAAATATTAATTAAATCATTTTAATATTCTAAATTACTGAATAACAAATGTTTATTTAAACAAATATGTCAATGAAGAATCAAATACCCAATGAACTGAATAGATTAAATTTTGAATAAGTTGTTTTAAACATATGTTACAAAACATTAATCAATCAAGACGAGGAAGTTTTACAACCTTTTTATTCCGGTTAATGCTCAAAATTATAGAAATCAATATTTTTTAAATCTATATTGCGAGTTTATGAAATTGAGATACATTTGTTAATGTTTGATTAAACCTAATATACTTGACTAAACAGTTTAGTTAATATTTAGATGAATAATTTAAATATTAAAATTATTTAAATATTATTAATTTATTATTTTGGATATATATGAGAATTTTTCATGTTTTAGAATGATATTGACGTAATTTTAATTTTTACAAGGATATTGACGTAATATTGAAATTTTGTAAGGAAGTAGATTGTGACAACCGTCAAAATTCAGGTACTCGTTCATTCACTATATCAGTTCGAAACGTTAGTTACTCTTTTAATTGCGTTCGTTCTATCCTAGTTCGTAACTTATGAGTCTATACTTTGTCGGAACCAGTGTCGGAATAACTTTCGGAATCAAATTTATAAGTCCTAATACCAAGAAAACACCTATTGAACTTTCCTAAGTTCATAACAAATCATAATTTAGAACTTTTAATTAACAAAAAGGTCCAACGAAGCCATAACGTAAAAACGAAAAACTTGAAAAAGGCTGAAAATCACCCGGTGCGCCGCACCTAGTGATGAGGTGCGCAGCACCTCACGCCAGAATTCAAAATATTTTCAGTTTTGGTCCCTGCCTCGTTTTTACACATCCACCACCCAATTTGACCAATCAAAAACGTCCCTTTACTCTAATTACTGCATTGTGGCAGTCCCAATTCACCTATACCCACATTTTCATTTCACTTTCTTTATTCATTTTACAAAAACAAAAACACACACATACTTCTTTTCTCTCTAAAAACTCTCAAGAACACCTTCATTTCCAGAAGCATTTCACCATTAAAATCCATATTTAAACCATACAAATCGTTCCAAACCTCAAGAGAAGCTCGGAGGTGTTGTTATTTCGAAAAAGGACCACGGTTGTAAAGATTTTTGAAGCCCAAATCCGACCAAACTCATCATCCAAGCTTTTCCTTCGGTAGATCTCTTTATTTTTACTATTCTTACACAAATAATCAATTGCATGTAAGATCTAACGGTTGAAAATATGATTTTTCATAAATACATGACTTTTTACGGTCAAAAACGTTTTTAATCGAAATACTCTTTAGATCCACGAATCTGTGGATGAAAACACTTAAGAAACTGTTAAAATGATGTCTTAAAAGATATTTGCTAATTGCATGTTCAATCTAAACAACAAAATAAGTTTTATAAAGATTTATGTCACTTTTTACACAAAAAAACGATTTTTATCTAAATGATGCTTAGATCTATATTTTTGTGGTTAAAAGTTGTTTAGAAACTGTGAAAACTTTATTTTATAAGGTATCTACTGGTTGCATGTTGAAATCCATAAGTCACAAAACGTTTTTAGCAAGAAAAACACAAAACGGGATTGAGACAGCAGCTAGGTGCGCAGCACCTGTGCCCAGGTGCGCAGCACCGAGCTGCTGTTCTCCCGAAAATCGTCGTTTCACCCGTTTAAAAGTTATATATACGTTCTGGACTTTTACCAATACCATTGTGGGACTGAGACAAATAAAAATAAGTATAATGGTGACTTGTATTGGACTTTTTGGACTTTAATGAGCTATAAAATATGTAATATTGCGTTTTAGGTGAATTGTGAGCGGAAGTGATAGTACAATTTTTGGGCATGAAATTTGGGCGCGGAAGCGCTGCCCAAATTTCCTCAGAAATTGTAAATCACTTCAGCGAGCGAAAGAACATAAAATATAATGATCAAAAACGTTAAATCGGACTTTTAGACAAAAACGTGACAATTACCTTTACGGACTATTTTCAACTATACTCGACTTTGACACTTAAAGTTTAATAAAGTTATCTATGTTATTATATAAGAACATAATAATATAACAACTAATTAAACTATCTTGGTAATTAATAGGCAATCCGTGATTCCCGGCTCTCATATTCCGACCAAGTTTCCAAGTTCTCGTTCTCTTCGCAATCCGTGAGTTACAACCCCTCGTTTTATATATGTTTTACATGAATTTGGGGGAAACATAAGATTAATTGCATTTTTAAGCCTTATGAAACAAATTGCAATATATCAAACTTTGACTTTTGACTTATTAAACTTTGACTTTTGACTTATTAAACTTTGACTTTTGACTTATTAAACTTTGACTTATTTGATCGACTATTTGACTCTTATGCGTAAATTATTTGACTTTACTTAGACTTAATTGTCGCTCTCTTTTGACTAAATTAATTATTGATGCTTGTATGCGTAACCAACCCTTGATGGAACTATAACACGTTCTTAAGTGATAGACGACTTACTCTCTTTTAAACAAACTACTTAGTGCCCGATGACTTTTTGACTTTGACTTTCACACTATTAACTACTTAGCCATATAGTAATTATGGGTATCGATACTTAGGAAAGAACTGTTCCTTGCTTAGATGGCAGTCTAAGTACATATTACTAAGTAACTTTTAATTTCCCGTTTGAGAGGCGGGGAGTTGGGGCCTCACGGTTGGATAATCGGATTAGTATGAACACTTAAGTTATAGATGCCAAGAGGTTGATACAAGAAAATCTAATTAGTTACTTACGCATAAACTTATAAACTTTTAGCGATTGTTATCCGCTTCTACTATTTGACTAAATTTGACTCAATTTGGTCTTTACAAAACTTAGGGCACCAGTACCCGTTACTTAGACTTTAAAGTATATAAATTTTAAGCGACTTTTCTCCGCTAATCTCCTTTATGGAAACCTCTACTTTTATATACTTTACTTACATTTTGGTCGACTATTTAAACTGTAACTCACTCACTGCGTTTCGTAGTTGACACTTTATCTTATGTTTCAGGAAATTAGTGTAAGCACGTGATGCCTGGCATGGACGGG
>CAJVGC010000060.1:51511912-51605249 GCA_910822075.1 Senecio squalidus
TTCATATCATTGGACTGTTTTGTTTGTCCGTACATTTAGACGGATCTTCTTATTACCAAAGGACACAAAACTAATACTAAATTGCTCCTTTTGTTTTCTTCTCCAGGAACAAAGTCGAGCTTTTTTAGTTGTTTTTATCCAAGTTAATATCTTGTATTTGGTGTTGAAACACTTTTGATATGTAATAAATTATCAAATCACTAATTGATATGTCATAGTAAAGTAAACTCATAAAGATATGACATGTTATTTTGGTAACCACAAATAAATCAACTATGACAAACTGGCAGATGAATTATCTTTTAGCACTCTTGTATTACAAAACTAATGAAAGTTGGTATCAACAATTCTAACGTAACATTTTCATACAATAGCTAGTTTACAAATATTGCAATGAAACCACATACCCAAGTCACGTGACTAATCTTCGATTTGACATAATTACATACTCACACCAAACACGTACACTCTTCTATATATATACACACTTTTTCTTCTTCCCATTTCAATTCTAGTAAGAAAGACAAAACACACACACAAATGGGATCCGATGAAGAAAAACCCGACCCATATACCATACTCAAACTCCCACTCTTCTCAATGTCCACACCAAACCATCTCACCGAACCATCAGGTACGTCAACACCACCACTCCAAACCTCAGCTTCGGTTCCATTCCGGTGGGAAGAACAACCGGGTAAACCCCGACCCTGTACAGATATCATCCTAGCCTCTACTATAAACCCGACCCGACCCGACCCGAAAGATGCCTTGAGTTACCTCCAAGGCTAGCTATACTAGAATCCAACAACATTATTACAAAAACAACCTCGCCCACTGCTGCTCTAGATGGTCCAGGTTCAGGAGATATCAGGGGTAAATCCGTCTTTTCGTCTTCTTTTAGGTTTGCTAAAGAACGACGTCGTGTAGTGAATAGGCCAGCGTCGTTTGATAGTAATTGTAGCGGTGGGTGGAGTCCAAACGACGACGTTTCGCTTCTTGGTAATAATAAGGTAAAAGATGATCATAAGGGTAATTTCGTAATTTCACTATCATCAATGGAAACAGTAGGTTAATTTTTGTGAAGAAAAGAAAGGGAGAAAAATGAGAAGAAATTCAAGTTTGTCAAAAGTCACCAGGTCCCACTTTTAGGTAAGTTTTTTTTTAAAAGTAATGTACAATATATATTGCATAGTGTACAATTGTTTATTGCATGCTTTATGAGAAAAGAATGTGGAAAAATATTATTTAGAGTTAATTGCATATTGACCGCACTCTTTTGTTTATTAAAACGACATAACAAGCTACGGACCCTAGACATTGACCAGACTCGCAGCCAAAAGCAACGTCTCTTTCCATAAAGGGCGTAGAACTCGTTTGCCCAATTCACACAGGGCCTGGAGTGTTCAATAAGTTCCGTGGTGCCCAGTTCTCTTGGGTATGTATTGGTTTCACTTTCGTTATTCATATCTTATGCTTTCTGTTTCGGAGTATGTTTTTTAGGGGGGTGGCTGGATTGTTTTTTAAAACTGATTATTTGATTATTGTGTTTGGATACATTAATAAGCGATTTTGAGGGTGTTTAGGATTTGCTTATTTAAACTGCTTATTTCGTTATTTGTGAGTGCAATAGGTTGTTTAGAATAAACAGTTTGAAGCTGTTACCACAAACTGCTTCTTAAAAGTAATTAAGCATTTCTTTATAAGCAACCCCACACAAGACACGTCCTTAATTATCTGATTATTTGAGGACGTAATAATATGTTCTGAATGATCCTGTTCACAGTTGCTTATTCAAAGTGATTAACCGTTTCTGCTTATTTTACCTTTCAAATACCTTAAGAAAAATCATAATTGCCGATCACTCATACTCTATCGTATTATTGCACAACCAAACTCTAATCCGTATCTTTATTCCTACCTTTTTATCAAATTTTGGTGCCATTGGAAATGAAGCATACATGTACAAGTGTTACAAATAAAAGTAGTATAACAGAAACGGAATTTCATTATAATATTCAAAGAAGAGACTGGTTACATACTGGACTATTAAAGTATAATAGAGGTCATTACAACAAAACATAATGTAAAACATGCAAACGCTAACAACAAATCACCGACCACGTGAATATAGGTCGGTGATTATTCAAAAGTAAATTGATGTATTGACAATATTACCAAAGCTACGGAGACTCGGGAAATTGTTGTTTCATTTTGCGAGTCCCAAACTCGACTATTCCATTCCAAATGTTATGAAAATCCGTTGTCATCTCACGCTTCTCTTTCTCACAACCAATCTTCCGATCAGCAATTTCTTTTCTCAATCCACCCACCACTTCCTCAAACTTCTGTTCTAATTGCTCGTAATCAACTTGTAACTTTGTATAACTATCACTCCACTCGGCCACGGTTTTCATCACACGTAAATCGCCTTTCTCTGTCATTTCCTTAACGGTCTTCTCTGCATTCTTTGTTACTTCATCGTTGGAATCGATTGCTTCCTCTAGTCTGTCCGCAGAGCCATGTTATGATCCAACTTCTCTGATATGAATTTTGGAATAGATTTGTTGGAGCATAACCTTCAATGTTTGTAGTTATGCTCCAACAAATCTATTCCAAAATCATATCAGAGAAGTTGGATCATAACATGGCTCTGCGGAAACACTAGAGGAAGCACTCGATTCCATCGATGAATTAACAAAGAATGCACAGAAGACTGTTAAGGAAGTGACAGAGAAAAGGCGATTTACGTGTGATGAAAACCGTGGCCGAGTGGAGTGATAGTTATACAAAGTTACAAGCTGATTACGAGCAATTAGAACAGAAGTTTGAGGAAGTGGTGGGTGGATTGAGGAAAGAAATTGCTCATCAGAAGATTGGTTGTGAGAAAGAGAAGCGTGAGATGGCAACCGATTTTCACAACATTTGGAATGGAGTAGTCGAGTTTGAGACTCGCAAAATGAAACAACAATTTCCCGAGTCTCAGTAGCTTTGGTAATATTGTCAATACATCAACTTACTTTTGAATAATCACCGGCCTATATTCACATGGTCGGTGATTTGTTGTTAGCGTTTGCATGTTTTCCATTATGTTTTGTTGTAATGACCTCTATTATACTTTAATAGTCCAGTATGTAACCAGTCTCTTCTTTGAATATTATAATGAAATTCCTTTTTTGTTATACTACTTTTATTTGCAACACTAGTACTTGTATGCTTCATTTCCAATGGCACCAAAATTTGATAAAAAGGTAGGAATAATGATACGGATTAGAGTTTGGTGGTGCATTGTTGAGCACCTACTCATGTGTTATTTGACATGCTTTTTGGGTTTATGAGTGAGGAATTTAGAAGAAACGATGGTATTAGAATTAGGATAACGGATTACATTGTTATCTCTTCCTGCTTTTTACTAAAGTTCCGCTCTTAAAACCATTGAATGAGGGGTTCCAGATATAAAGTTTTCTCTATAAATTGACTGTTTTGTATATCTGTAGCAACGATCGACTACTTTGTGACGCTCATTTTAACCAATATTCGGTTTAAGAGTTTACTGCCATTTTTTTTAACTGCATAAATTTTAGGAAAAGGTACCCTGTTGTTTCTTCTAAATTATTCACAGGGTATTATGCTCGCTCTGAAGAGGCAGGATTCTTCTTTATCCTGTCAAAACTTTTTCTTCGAACCTGTTTTAGACAAGTTCTGTTTTAAATCGGGTACGATTTTGAAACTTTGGAATCTGCATGTTAAGGTTAGTTTGGTTACAATTTGATTACATCTTGCTTTCTTTTATCTACTTTTTGAATCTGTTTAAGATGTGGCAAAACTCGAGTCAGAACCATAGACCTTGATTAGAAGCGTTTGGTGGCTATAAGTCTACTTTATCTGATACTCGGTTCCACTAGTTGAACACGTTTTAAAGCTCACCATTTTGGTTAAGGAGTTAAAGCTTTAATGAGTTGATCAGATGTCCAGAAATTGGAGTTTGTTTGTTTGTTGGTTTTATCATCTCGTCTGCCATTACTTTCACAGAATTGGTTTTGGTTTGTTTAAGTTACTTGAAATTACTTGACACTGGTTTATTGGCAGGGGCGGAGCTAATTTTTTTCGAGTGGGTTCAGAAGTTATGTTTGTGTGCAAAATCAGCGGGTTTATAAACTATATAAGGCTAAAAATACATTAAAATTTTAAAATTTTTCCAATTCAGCGGGTTCGGATGAACCCACTCGGTGCAATGTAGCTCCGCCCCTATTTATTGGTATTACTTTCACGATTCGTGTCGTAGTTAGCTTAGGGATATTGGACTTGTGTTATCCAACCCGCCTTGATTAAGAATTAAAAACATGCATACTCTTTATTCTTCTTATAAAAAGATGATATTATTTAATTCAAGATTAGCTGATGCTAGCAATTAGGTGAGATTTTGCTCTATTGTTGTCCCTATTTTCATGATTTTGATTTGGCTGATCTAAAACCGCCTTGATTAAGTGGCTGATTTAAAACACCACTATGATATTATTGTTGTCCCTTTTGTGTTTAACATATTTCAAGTGCTTAAAAGTTTAAATACCACAACGAGAGCAATTTATCAAGCATAGATCGATGGTATGTGTTTTAATTTAGCTGTTTGTTGTAACTTCACTTTTTTACTTAACCGTACCTAACCTGAGGAATGGTCAAACAGAGACTCGTGCTCTATTCCAGTAGCATCAAGAAAGCCGAGAAGGATGTGAAAGAAATGTCTGTTCATTTTTATAACATTTGAGCTAACCTTTTCCAGTGAGATTGTTCTTATCTAGTATCAACTCTAGTTTTCTTTCGTTATGTTTGATACGCATTAGAGAGTCCGACACTGGTTTAGCTGCACCAAGCCAATGGGATCTTGTTTCCGATAAAACAAATGATGCAAGAAGAGCAACCACTTCAGGTTCTACTATTGTTGTTGAATTGTATTTGTATTTTTTGATACATACACTTGATAATAACAGTAACTCTGTTTTGTTGCAACCAGGTAGCAAGATGCACAAAGATAATTAATCCAAACACTGAAGATGCCAAATACGTTACTAATGTCAAGCAAATTGCAAAGGTTTGTATTTTATGCCCTCTCTCATTCAATATTTGTGCTGGTGTGGATAGTTACCATTTGTTCTTTTGAAATTCTGTTTCCACAAACCTACAGTTTGTTATTCGGTACGGAGACAAAGTTTCACCACCTACTGATATTGAAGAAGGCATGCGTGTTGGGTAGGTTTTCTCTCCAGTGTTGAGCGTAATAAATATCAGATCCAGATTCCCTTGCCTCCCAAGATTGACCCTAGTGTAAATGAGGCGTATTCCGTACAATGGTGTTGGTGGATGTAAAGAACAGATTTGAGAAAATTAGAGAGAAACGAGTTTGTGTTTTATAATCGTTTGCTTCTTGGTTTTTTTTTTTTTTAAACAATTTTTTGCATAAATTCTCATCTTAATTGCGGAGTTTTGGTTGTTGAGCTACTGATGCTCCATACTAAGAAATTTGTACAGATTGGAATTGATCCTCCTCCTTAGGGTGTCATCTGCAACGGTCCACCCGGAACTGAGAAAACGCTTCTAGCAAGAGCAGTTGCCAATACGACTGATCCATGCTTTATACGTGTAATCGGAAGTGAACTTGTTCAGAACTATGTTTGGGGATGGAGCTCGTATGGTTCGAAAACTATTGCAGTTTATAATAAATTCCAAGTTTGTAATATTTATTATTCGTTTTGGACAAGTACTTACACTCTTAGGGTTTGACAGATGACACTCTTAGGGTTTGGTGTTTTTGGGGGTGCAGCGTTGGATGATGGTTACATAAATCGTCCTTATAGTTTATTTAAAATTATGGATTTCGTCCCTAAGTTTAAAACTTTGCATAAACCGTCTATTTTTTAAAACTAATTACGAATTTTGTCCCTAAAATGGATGTCCGTTAAAATTTTCCGTTAAACTCATCGTAAACTAAATACATATTTCGTCCCTAAAATGGACGTCCGTTAGAAATTAGGGACAAAAAGCGTAATTAGTTTCCAAAAGTGGACGATTTATGCAACGTTTTAAACTTAGGGACGAAATTCATAATTTGGAGTAAACCATAGGGACGATTCATGTAATTAACTCTAATATTTATTATTCGTTTTGGACAAATACTTGACACTCTTAGGGTTTGACAGATGGGACGATCGAAAAAGGCTTGGACTGTATTCTTCGATAAGGTTGATGTTTTTGGGGGTGCACATGAGTCATTTTAACCTCACCACTAGGGGTGGTAAAAATACCCGTTCGACCCGACCCGGCCCGTACCCGAACCCGAAATACCTATTTAGGGTCGGGTTTATACGGGTTTTACATGCAATTCGGGTCTAACGGGTTGACCCGAGATGACCCGAAACTCTAATATGGTCGATTTCGGGTTTAATGTTTGGTTTTTTTCGGGTTCGGGTTTAGACCCGAATAACCCGATTAACTAGCAGTATCTCTTTCTTATTTTACATACGTTCAACCACCGCAACTCATACACATACAAACAAATTAGCGAGATTAAAGTGGGGAAGAAGAGATGTTCTAAAACAAAAAAATTATGAAATGGTGGATGATTGATGGCGGCCGTAGATGAAAATGGTTGTAAAGGGAAAAGAATGAATTAGGTTTGAGAGAGGGAAACATGTAGAGTTTTGCTTTTGTTATTTCGTTTACCGGATGGAAGGAGAAAAGAATTTTGGGCTTTAAAAGTTATAAGCCCAATTCATATATACATTTCCTTCTTTTTTCATTTTGTTTAATGTACAGACAACATTATTTTTTCATATACTTCTAGACCCGAAACCTGACCCGAATGAAACCCGACTTAGACCCGACCCTTTGAGACCCGAACCCGAAAACCTGAAGCCTTATTAGGGTCGGGTTAGGGTCATTTTTTTATAGCCGAAACCCGTTTAGACCCGACCCGATTTACCCTTATTAGGGTCGGGTTGACCCGAATAACACCCTTACTCACCACTAGTAGTAGGTTTATCAGGAGTACTCATTTAAGCAGACAGTATCACACAAAACAAAGACAGGGTCAATAAACAGAGCAGAAGACAATAAACACACCAACAAACCACAGACAACAATAACAACAAACCGCCACAAGAACAGACAAACAAAAACAAGCAACTGACAATATAAATGCAGAAAGAATAAAAAATCCCTAAAAGTCAAGGTGTGTATTGCACACTATACTGTTCGGTTAAGTGACTTACTAAGTAGGGACTCAACACAGTGACTACTCTTCTACCAAGCAAACGTTCGTACAGGGTGAAGGAAAGCAACCACAACTAACCAAGAATAACAGCACAACCAACAAAACACCAGGCATAGACCTTGCCTCTGGCACCACAATCAACCAACCAACAGAATAATAGAGAAGGGAGGAGGACTTACAGTGGGAGCACAGGAGCACCAACAACAACAATAAAAAAGAAAAAGAAAATAAAAAACAATTATATAGACCAATGAATGAAAACAATGAATGAAAACATAATAAAACAAAAAAAAAAAACTTAAGTAATAGCAGCGGAAGAATCACTAGGCCAAGAACACCAGCAAGCTCACCAACGATCCTGGAACAACCAAGGACCACGAGAACCAGCAACCAAAATTAGGGTTTACAAACCCTAACAAGAACCAATCAATCCAGATCTAGCCTGAACGGAGCTCGATCACGATCACGAACCAATGAATCCACCAACAAAAACAATGAATCCACCAACAAAACCAAGATCCAGAAACCCTAGATCTATAAATCTACAGATCCAGAAACCCGAGATCTTTAAATCTCCAAGATCCAGAAACCCTAGATCTAACCACCTCGAGATCCAAACAGCCTCGATATAACAAACACAAGATCTAGAAAACCCTAGATCTAATAACCTCCAGATCCAGAACCCTAGATCTAACAACGTGAACCGTGAAATCAACCAAGCGTATCCAGAGCACCTCGATGCTCTGATACCATGAACAAATTGATAATCAAATATAGACAGAAACAACCAACTCAAACTTTCTTCAATATAATCAATGAAACACAATACACAGACTATCAGACATATTAAACAACCAAACTATTGATTGTTATAAACGATACAGACAACAACTTAGGGTTTCAATGTGAAACCCTAATTTCACTTTTTAGAGAGAGAAAGCACGCCGCTTAGAGAGAGAAAGAATACAGTGAGATACAACCCTAAAATGACTGAAACAAGATATTTATACAACAACTTTTCACTGACAACCTCCATCTTCCAATAAATGACAGTTAGGTCCCTCAACTTTAGTATCTTCACTTCGTGAACAACATAAACAATGAACTTCAAGACATAGGCAGATTTAGTCCTTCAACTTATTATCTGCATAAAACTGAATTAAGTTAGACTCGTTTAACTCAAGTTAGGACTAACGTCAGGATTATCTTTCGAACACGGTTGCAGTTAAATAACAAGCCCATCAAAGACGAAAATGCGCAAGAAAAGATGCTTACGACTGAACGAGAACTCACTATCAAGACACTTGCAAAGATCCACGAAAGATTAGATTTGAAAAGTATCATACATTACACTTGAAAAGCATCATACAAAGATTTTATGTTGTCATATTACTTATTTAATATCTTATGATTGATGTTAGTATATTACAAAACTCCCCCACGAACCCCAAAAAGTATTTTACAAAGTTATCCCATTCATCAATGGACATTCGCAAAGATAACTAAAAAAATCAAAGCCATACATTTTTTTCATATCATCTAACCATTTCCGAACCACGTCGAAAAATGAAAACAACGAATCAGTTTTGTTGTGCTGAAAACCGATCATGACGGCATATGTGACAGACCGTTGAAACCAAGACCGGTGAGTCTATTACTATATATAATCTTTTGTAATTGACATACATCAAACAAACCCGATGTTTCAAAATAGCTTACTTGATTGTTTTCGATTTGGGGGGTGTTTGTTTCTGTTTATGTGACGGGCTTATTAACTTACGTAATTTTTGATAAGTTCATAAGCTAATTTTTTCTGGCTTATGAGTTTATCAAGTTGAACTTATGAGCTTAAATAAGCGATAAATTCAAGTTAATAAGCTCATAAGCTGGAAAAAATGAACTTATAAACTTATCAAAATTTACAAAAGCTCATAATCCTGTTAGATAGATAAGCCAAAACAAACATCCCTTGGTATGAATATTAATATTAATTAAGTGACAGCAAACTACAACCGAAAGTTATTCATTGCTTTCGTAAAACGATAAACATAACCAAAAAAAGTATGTTATTTTTGTTGACCATAGCTAAATCGTGTGCTACAAAAAGTAGTCCCACGTGTTAAAGTCACGTGTCATTCCGGGTCATCCACAATTCCCCATGACCCCCCACCCCTAACCCGACGTATACATGCACATATATATGATCATTTTTGATGATAACAAACGTATTCAGTTATTTTTCATAATAACAAACCAAAAGCAATATTTGTGCTAATCATAATCGGAGAAATGGCGGGATTGGTAGATAAGGCGAAGGAATTCGTGGCCGAGAAGGTAGCGAATATGGATAAACCGGAAGCAACCGTGAAGAACGTTGATTTGAAAGACATAGCTTCTGATTGCATTACGTATAAAGCTGATGTTAATGTTACAAATCCTTATAGCACCTCGATTCCGATATGCGAGATCTCGTATACCTTCAAAAGTGCCGATAGGTAAATTTTTCTCATTTGCGTTTTGAGAAAGATTATCTTATTATTATTGTTGTTGAAAAAAGCTAGTCATGTACGTAAATAAATGAACATAAACTAATAAAAAAAAGTAGGTTATAACATGCTTTTTGAAAACTACGTTTATAAATCTACTTTTTAAACCTAGAGACGGAGCAAAAAGTTTATATTAGACGTTCGCTAATTTTATTAATGCAACACATAAAACACTAGCGTGTTAGGGGCTCGTTATGTATTGTTTTCTATTAGAATTAGGTTAGAGCCGAAAGTTTCTATATAATCTGACACTATATAAACGTAATCTTATAAATTTCTAACAAAAATAACATCGGAAAATTAAAATTGTAATTATAACTATGATAGATGCTAATTTTGAAATATGAAGTTAAATATGTGACATTACTACACGAATCAAATATTTTTAAGCAAATAACGTTAGCATCATGAGTATACTTTTGAGGAATGCAAATTTGAATATTAACTTGGACTAAATATGACAATGACATTAGGGTGATAGCTGAAGGAACGATTCCAGACCCTGGATCGCTAAAGGCGAATGCTGACACGATGCTAGATGTTGGGGTTAAGGTGCCACATAGCGTGTTAGTGAGCCTAATTAAAGACATTGGTGCCGATTGGGACATAGACTATGAGCTTAATATCATTCTCACAGTTGATCTCCCGATTTTTGGTAACTTCAACATTCCGGTGAATAGTAAGGGTGAGATCAAACTCCCTACGCTATCCAGTTTATTTGGTGGTAGTGCTTAAATCACTAATGAACGATTCGACTGGTATCTATTACTTGTATACATATAAGTTTGCTTTAACTATAAACTATGTCATATAGTTTTTATAACATACTTTAACCTTTGAAAGATGTTATGTAATAATAAATAATCTTTTTTGTTTGTTGTTGATGTGGTTTAAACTTTAAACGCGAAAATGTTAATGTTAATGTTAAAGCTCAAGATTGGGCCAAACTATCAAAGATTGCCGGCCTGTAACAACATTTTTGGGCTAATATTATAACTTGAACTTCTTTTAAATATAAAAATTTTGTTAGCAATTTTTGCGAAAATATTCATCACGTTTTAAACGTTACATGAATGTTTATGCTACTCGTTCAATATTCCCCGTCAACTACTAAATACATATAGAATACGGATGAAACATTTGACAAACTTAATTTAGACACCATTTTTGTCCATTGTCTCATTGGCCACAAAATTTGGCCCTAGCCTTGATTGGTAGCGTGATTAGTAGTAGAGGTGTTCGAAGGGTAAAATAGATTGATCACGTATTAATCCTCGATAATTTCTTACATACATGGGGTAACTGAACTTTAGTTACGGATATAACAAGTTCATAGCTAGGGTGTTTTCTACGTGTAGGTGTTAACGACTGGACGTACGTAAATTATTGTACTCTTTGCATCATCTACTTTTTTTGCACCTTTTCCAATTATATCAAAACACCTCGTACGGTTTTCAATGGAGTACAAATATCAACTTTTGAGAAAGACGGGGCCATTTTGATGAAACAATTATCCATTTTGGACCATACATATGAAAACAAATAAAAAGGTTAGCAAATAGACTAAAGTATTGACTTTTATAATTTGCTACTATTTGTCCCTGGAAAACGACTTCTTTCATAGCAATTTCTTTCAAACTCAATCAAATGGATTAAAAATGGACAATTTTACTCTTACATACCTTGTGTGTCCACATGAACTATTTGCATATAAGAACAACTATCCTGATTAGCATGTCTA
Source organism: Senecio squalidus (assembly GCA_910822075.1). Taxonomy (NCBI): domain Eukaryota; kingdom Viridiplantae; phylum Streptophyta; class Magnoliopsida; order Asterales; family Asteraceae; genus Senecio; species Senecio squalidus. Next base: position 51,523,467 of record CAJVGC010000060.1, read on the forward strand.
ATATATAGTGCTTAAAAACGAAACGCTAAAGATCTGAGAGAGGAAGGGTGGATCATATCGCAAGCCTCGAAATATGTTTATAGGTACATAAGTGTCTGTTTTATGGCAATTATAAACAACCATCTGTTGGTGATTTATGTCACCAATATGATTTAAGTGTAATGAGATTAATTTGTTTAACCAATGTAATCTTGATAAATATCGAACAAGTTCGAGAAAGTGTGGAGTGCACACTTGTTCGAACTTATCTTGATTGTTTAGGGGCGAAGCCTCTAAACTATGGGGGTCTCGATAGCGGAGTCTAAGGGGTGGCAAGCCTTGACGGGGTCCAAGGGCAGAGCCCCTGGCTGGGTTTTGACCCGTTTTTACATTAATATTGTTGTATTAAAAATGTCATAAAATCAAGTTTGACCCGGTTTTGACCCTAATTGATTGATACGTATTTGACTCGTTTTATGGTTAATAAAATTGCATATAACAGTTTTATAAACCGTTTATAACTCCAAATCGTTGATAAATATAATTGTACGTGATAGAATTCATATTCATACAAAAACCACCACATTCATCGTTCAATAATTTCTGAGTTTTATCCGATTAAAGATTTCGATGGTACCATCAAAATACTTTGATCTGAAAGTGAAATCACGACTCTTAAAATCCGTTATCAAAATCCCCAATGCAACATCATCAAGGATAAGATTAATGAAAATTATCCTAGGTCTCGTGAGCAAAAACACAAGAATTGGCTTTCTCTTTGTTTAGACATTTTTTCTGTAAGACTTCATACTCAAATATTCATAAAGTCATATAAATTTTGAAAAATGAAACCTACAAAAAGTTTTAACTCGTAAGCAACCAAGGGTATCCAACACCTTCAAATTTAAGTTATGAATTATTGGTAACTCTTTAATAAAGTCAAAGATTTTACTAATGGACCACTAAGGCACTAACAAAAACACACCTAGCTACTATATTTATAAGTCTTCAATGAATCTAGTTATCTGTCAAATGCTCTTTCACACGATTACCATACGCAATAATAATAATAGAAAGAGAAAATATCACAAATAGTTCTTGTGATTTCAAATGACGGAAGGGTGAACGATGATAGAAAATAAACCCAGAAATATGATTCGTGCTAAAAAAATTATGTCTAACTAGACTTTACACCTGTACGATGCACGATGGCTTAATTAATAAATTGTAAGTTTTTAAGTTATATACTTGGTTTAAAATGATATACAGGATGAAAATTGTTTTTCTTTTTCACCAAAAACATCCACAAAACTTAAAACATGGTATTTAATGATATTTATATACTACGTATTAAGTTAAGCAAACTATTTTTCACTTATTTTTGAAACCCTCAACAAACAGATTATTTAACAAAGCAACCTTGTCACGAAATCCCCTGTTTATTTTGTCTTTTTACTGAATTTCTTAAAGGAAAGCAGCCATAATGGTTGCAATGAAAAAGAGCTACAAGTTGATCGAATAAGAACCCGTTTTTGAATAAATGTGTGTATCAAAGTTGTAGCTAAAGTAGATGTTATGTATATATTATTAGAGGTTAGAGTTAATTACATGGCTAGTTCCTATGGTTTGCAGAAATCTCACCAGTCATCCTTTTTAATTTTTTATTACACCGGCAATCCCTAAGGTTTGAATTTTGTTGCGTAGATGATCCCTAATATGGATGGATTGTTAAGTTTCCATTAGTGTGCCTTATTTTATTACATAAATCGTCCTTAATTGTTAAACTTAACAATTTTCATGTTAAAAATCACCATCATCTTCTTCATCCCATCATCATAAATGGTCCTTAATTGTTAAACTTAACAATTTTCATGGCTACTGTGTTTTTATGGGATCAAATTTATTATCATGGTCGTCTAAACGAAAACACACGGTATCGAGATCTAGTGCTGAATCCGAGTATTGAGGGGTAGCTAATGCAGTTGCAGAGACATCTTGGTTACGTAATCTTTTGCGGAACTTCATAATCCGATCACATCGGCCACTATTGTTTTCTATGATAACGTTAGTGCGGTTTATATGGCTTCCAATCCCGTCCAACATCAGCGCACGGAGCACATTGAGATAGACATCCACTTTATTCGAGATAAAGTAGCTGCGGGGCAAGTTCGTGTTCTACATGTTCCATCTCGATATCACCGACATCTTCACAAAGGGCTTATCTCACTGTTGTTCTCTGATTTTCGATCCATTTTGAGCGTTCGTCGACCTTCTTCCACTCAAACTGCGAGGATATATTAGACATTATTATATTTAAAGTCAATTTGTGTTATTTAGCCCAATACGTTCCTAGGGCTTAGTCCATGTATTATGTATATTTATGTGTAGTGTATGAGCACAAAGGGGACAACTTACTTTGATTAATATCCATAATTTAATATATATTACATAATATGCAATCTTTACCTCATAACATCCATGGATGGAACAAAGTGATACAAAAACTTCTACCACACACATTAAAAATGGTTAGGAAAATGACCTAAATTAAACTATCATTTGGGAATAATTGGGATAACATGATACAAGAGTAATGATCTCTAATCATATAAGAGAACAATAACTCATGTTCCATATCTTGATATCTTGATAACAGACCATGTAGTACCAATTTTTCGAATAACTAAACACATAATAAGGGTGACTCTGGGTAGCTAAGTAGCTCGTGGAAATTGTTGTAATTTTGGGATTTCGATTTTGGAAATTGAGAGTCGTGATTTCACTTTGAGATCAAAGTATTTCGATGGTATTATCGAAATCTTCAATCGAATAAAACTCGGTATTATGAACAATGATCAGTGTGTGATTTTGTGTAAGTATGAATTTAATCACGTACTAGTAATCAATTAACCAACAAAAGAAGTTTAAAACAGTTTATAAAACTGCCCACATGCAGTTTTATTAAAACTGTATCTCTAACTTCCAAACGGGTCAAACTCGAGTCTGGAATTCGGGTCAAAACCAAATCCATAATTTAGGGTCAAAATCGGGTCAGGTTAAATTTCCATGACATTTTTATTATAACCCAGCCAGGGGCTCTGTCCCTTGGACCTGGGGGCGCTGCCCCTGAACCCCCGTCGTTTAGGGGCTTCGCCCCTAAACAATCAAGATAAGTTCGAACAAGTGTGCACTCCACACTTTCCCGAACTTGTTCGATATTTATCAAGATCACATTGGTTAAAACAAATTAATCCCATACACTTAAATCATATTGGTGACGTAAATCACCAACAGAAATAAATGGCAATAAAAGAACAAACAAATTTACATGCATACATGTAACAAATTTAATAGAGAGAATGTCATAAATCGTCCTTGTGGTTAGTCACTTTTTCAGTGTTCGTCTTTTTTGAAAAAACTTAGCACAAAGTGTCCTTTTTGTTTTTTGAATTTATCATCTATTGTCCTTCCGTCCAAATCCGTTAAAATTGTGCCGTTAAACCCCCTCACGTGATACACATCTGAGGTAAATGAGTAAATTAAGATCTTTATCCCTCTTTAGTATTCATCTCCAAATTCAATTCCAGATTTTCATCAATCAAAAAACACACAGATGCACAAATCATATTCCCCAAATCGAACCCCTAATTCACCAATCTCTCTCACCATCAAAAAACACACACTAATTAGAAACCAAAACCTGATTGTCATCACCCGCACGCTCTTCATCTTCCGAGAACGGAGAATCGCATGAATAATCACTAAAACAGGGGAAACCGAATCACGACTTTCAGGGCTCAAGGATTGACGTTTCTGACAGCAGTCGCGTTTTATGGGTTCTCCCTCACTTTTTCTCTTTCCAGAAACTTGTTCACATGGCTGTTGATTTACAATCTTGGGTGTTGTAGCACGTTTATAACCATTTGGAAATACATACGATGGAATTAGCTTTCTACGCACGTGAGAAACGTAAATCTCCATTCCCGGGATCCAAAAGACGTACATATTTACCGAATTTCTAAACTCGTCAACTGTCCTAAGGATGTCAAACTGTTGACCTTCTTGAATTACTTCACCTTGTTTCCTCTGTAATCCCATGAAAAACACACTGTGCGACCGTTGATTTAACTGATCACAATATTCATGTGTATATGGATGACAGTGCAGCTTCCCCAACTTGTCACGCTCAATCTGTGAAAAAAATAGTGTGTGTTTTTTGATGGTGAGAGAGATTGGTGGTGAGAGAGATTGGTGAATTAGGGGTTTGATTTGGGGAAATATGATTTCATATTTTCATCAATTCCATATCTAATATATCTGCTAACAATATAGAATATAACATTATGTATATAAATTAATTTTTTATTAGAAAAAATCTCACAAAATAGTCCTTCTGATTGATTAATTTTTTACATATTTTTTGTTCTGGATTGGGCTCTTTTACCTTTCTATTAGATTTAACAATCCGATATCTTTTATACAAAAATAGCTGTTTGACCTGATACACCAAAACAAACGAATTATGTTTCCAAAAAGTCTAAATTTATTAGAAATAAGTATTTATCTAAATTATTTTGATATGTTTTTCGAATTCGGTGCTTTCTTTTAGATTTTGCAGGTTTAAACATATCATTTATTAAGAATGGATGATTTTGTAAACGACCCATGGAAGCAAGATTGGATAATTTTTTGCTTAGACAACTTTGTTCGTGAAGAAAAACGTAACAATGATGTCCGGTTCGTAATCATGATTTATGCAAGGTGAATCAATATATCAGTAATTTTTGAATTTGAATTATAACATCACTGTGAAAGGTTTGGTAATCATTATGTTGTGTAAACAATTCACTGTCTGATTACGTTGAAGACATTATGTTAATGCGTTTCAGGTAACTAGAGTCTTCATTGACGGATAAATATCTAGATCTGGGTATTTTGGCTATATATATGCTCAACTATGGTACTTGATCAACTTCTTTGCAAAAAAAAAAACAAATTCCAAATTTTACGCTTCTCCTGGAAAAAGTATCATTAAATTGAGAGAATGTCATAAATCGTCCTTGTGGTTAGTCACTTTTTCAGTGTTCGTCCTTTTTGAAAAAACTTAGCACAAATTGTCCTTTTGTTTTTTGAATTTATCATCTATCATCCTTCCGTCCAAATCCGTTAAAATTGTGCCGTTAAACCCCCTCACGTGATAAACATGTGAGGGTAAATGAGTAATTAAGCTCTTTATCCCTCTTTAGTATTCATCTCCAAATTCAATTCCAGATTTTCATCAATCAGAAAACACACAGATGCACAAATCATATTCCCCAAATCGAACCCCTAATTCACCAATCTCTCTCACCATAAAAAAAAACACACACTAATTAGAAACCAAAACCTGACTGTCACCACCCGCACGCTCTTCATCTTCCGAGAACGGAGAATCGCATGAATGATTCACTAAAACAGGGGAAACCGAATCACGACTTTTAGGGCTCAAGGATTGACGTTTCTGACAGCTGTCGCGTTCTATGGGTTCTCCCTCACTTTTTCTCTTTTCAGAAACTTGTTCACATGGCTGTTGATTTACAATCTTGGGTGCCGTAGCACGTTTATAACCATTTGGAAATACATACGATAGAATCTGCATTCTACGCACGTGAGAAACGTAAATCTCCATTCCCGGGCTCCAAAAGACGTACATATTTACCGAATGTCTAAACTCGTCAACTCTCCTAAGGATGTCAAACTGTTGACCTTCTCGAGTTACTTCACCTTGTTTCCTCTGTAATCCCATGAAAAACGCACTGTGCGACCGTTGATTTACCGGATCAGAATATTCATGTGTATATGGATGGCACTATAGCTTCCCCAACGTGTCACGCTCAATCTGTGAAAAAAGGAGTGTGTGTTTCTTGATGGTGAGAGAGATTGGTGGTGAGAGAGATTGGTGAATTAGGGGTTTGATTTGGGGAAATATGATTATGATTGATGAAAATCTGGAATTGATGAAAATCTGAAATCATATTTCCCCAAATCAAACCCCTAATTCACCAATCTCTCTCACCACCAATCTCTCTCACCATCAAAAAACACACACTACTTTTTTCACAGATTGAGCGTGACACGTTGGGGAAGCTGCAGTGTCATCCATATACACATGAATATTCTGATCCCGTTAAATCAAAGGTCGCACAGTGTGTTTTTCATGGGATTACAGAGGAAACAAGGTGAAGTAATTCGAGAAGGTCAACAGTTTGACATCCATAGGACAGTTGACGAGTTTAGACATTCGGTAAATATGTACGTCTTTTGGAGCCCGGGAATGGAGATTTACGTTTCTCACATGCGTAGAAAGCAGATTCCAGCGTATGTATTTCCAAATGGTTATAAACGTGATACAGCACCCAAGATTGTAAATCAACAGCCATGTGCACAAGTTTCTGGAAAGAGAAAAAGTGAGGGAGAACCCATAGAACGCGACAGCTGTCAGAAACGTCAATCCTTGAGCCCTGAAATTCGTGATTCGGTTTCCCCTGTTTAGTGAATCAGTCATGCGATTCTCCGTTCTCGGAAAATGAAGAGCGTGCGGGTGGTGACAGTCAGGTTTTGGTTTCTAATTAGTGTGTGTTTTTTTATGGTGAGAGAGATTGGTGAATTAGGGGTTCGATTTGGGGAATATGATTTGTGCATCTGTGTGTTTTTTGATTGATGAAAATATGGAATTGAATTTGGAGATGAATACTAAAGAGGGATAAAAAGTTTAATTACTCATTTACCCTCACATGTTTATCACATGAGGGGGTTTAACGGCACAAATTTTAACGGATTTGGACGGAAGGAGGATATATGATAAATTCAAAAAACGAAAGAACACTTTGTACTAAGTTTTTTCAAAAAGGACGAACACTGAAAAAGTGACTAACCACAAGAACGATTTATGACATTCTCTCAATTTAATGATACTTTTACCAGGAGAAGCGTAAAATTTGGAATTTGTATTTTCTTTGCAAAGAAGCTGATCATGTACCATAGTTGAGCATATATATAGCCAAAATACCCAGATCTAGATATTTATCCGTCAATGAAGACTCAAGTTACCTGAAACGCATTAACATAATGTCTTCAACGTAATCAGATACTGAACTGTTTACACAACATAATGATTACCAAACCTTTCACAATGATGTTATAATTCAAATTCAAAAATTACTGATATATTGATTCACCTTGCATAAATCATGATTACCAACCTGACATCATTGTTACGTTTTTCTTCACGAACAAAGTTGTCTAAGCAAAAAATTATCCAATCTTGCTTCCATGGGTCGTTTACAAAACCATCCATTCTTAATACATGATATGTTTAAACCTGCAAAATCTAAAAGAAAGGACCGAATTCGAAAAACATATCAAAATAATTTAGATAAATACTTATTTCTAATAAATTTAGACTTTTTGGAAACATAATTCGTTTGTTTTGGTGTATCAGGTCAAACATCTTTTTTTGTATAAAAGATATCGGATTGTTAAATCTAATAGAAAGGTAAAAGAGCCCAATCCAAAACAAAAAATATGTAAAAAATTAATCAATTACAAGGACCGACTATTTTGTGATATTTTTTTTAATAAAAAATTAATTTATATACATAATGTTATATTCTATATTCTTATACACATTGGTTTTTTGTGAAAAGACCAATATACCCTCAGCATAATGATACACTTTATTTCTTTCATCGTTAAAAACCCAAACAAGCAATACATTTTCTTTTTGAGAACCACTTTTATACAAAAGCAATCTCACCAAAAACCAAAGCTGATTATTTAAAAAGTATGTCATCATATATTGATTCCACTTTGGATAAATTGAGAAAAGAAAAACCGAAAGAAGATCGAAACTAAGAAATTAAATCATGTATTGATTTCCTTAGTGGCGTTTGTTTTTTGTATTATTACAGAAAAAATCAAACTTTAACCATGACTTATGGTATCTTTAAAAAGGAGATCACAATCGAAGATGACAAGCAAAAAATAAACGATCGAATAGAATAGTGCTATTTGCTTTTATACGGTATATAAAATAGGGAAATGCGAGACCTTTAACTTAAGTGGTGGATTTCAAACAATGTATTCTGATGTATAGGGGCTGCAAATTGGAGTACGCCCGATATCGATGGTTAAGCCGTCGGAAATAAAGAAGCAGAAAAGAGAGGCTTAGTGTAAGAAACAAAATAGGTTAATATATTGTGGAGGATATATTTGTCTTTATAGGATATATAATCTCCCTATTAGATATAGATAAGCATTATCTTTACACATTATCTTTACACATTATCTTTGTATTTATTTTTTGATATACTTCCATTATTTGTGGGATAGTTTGTTATGTAATCTTGTTTATCAAGGAATTAGAATTCCATTATTTATGGGATAGTTTGTTATGTAATCTTGTTTATCAAGGAATTAGAAAGAGGCAGAGGATTACACATAAATTAACACATATTATTATGACCTTTTCTTGATATCTCTTAATTATACGTGAATTAAAGATATTTGAACTTGAATATCAAATTAAAAATGGTTTTATTTTGGCATGTACACATATCTCAAATATCCATGTATGAACAAAGCATTCACACACGTACATCGACACGTACACACGCAAAAGCATACATACATTATACATATACATATAGTTATATATAGAGTTAATTACATGAATTGTCCCTATGATTTAGTCAAAATTACAGATTTCATCCTTAGATTTAAAAAGTTGCATTAATCGTTCCCTTTTAAAAACTAATTACGTTTTTCGTCTCTAATTCGTAATACACACCCATAAATGGGGCAAACCTTAGGTACGAAATCCGTAATTAGAGCAAATTTATTGACGAAATTCGTAATTGAAGCAAACATTAGGGACAAAAAAAGTATTTAGTTTCCAAAAGTGGACAAGTTATATAATTTTTTAAATTTTAAAAAGAAATTCATAATTTATGATAAACCCTAGGTACAATTTATATAATTAACTTGTATATATATAAACAAAATTATTAGATTAAATTTGACAACTACAACCATCCACCACAACCACCCATTAGTGTTCTTTTATCTAAAATCTAAATCAAAATGTCAAAATTTCATCAATGTTTTAATGTCTTTTGGTCCACATCTCTTACTTGCATATTAAATTCACACAAAAAATCATGCTCAAATCTTGAACAACTCGAATATGTTTATTTTAAATAATAAAAATGATACATAGATCTAAATAGCGGAGTCAATAATTAATAAATCGAATTAAGAAATTATGATATGTGATAAAATCAAAGGCAAATATGAATAGCGAGAAAATAGATAACTATGTGTTAAAATTGAATGATTTATGTTTATGTTTAGGTAGGTTCATATATCATTGCTCATGAATAATTAAACTGGAGTTGTGTAGAATAGTTTACAATATTCGAATATAAGTTGTAAGGTTTTTTACTTTTTAGTGGTTAGATAATATTTAAGATTGCGATTAGGAAGAGATTACTTATTAATCATAACATTTGCAAAGCATAAATAGTCCGAAAACAATATTTAGCGAAACATCTAAAAGGTGATTATGTACATTTATCTAGAATTACTGAAACACCCTTTTTTTTTTCTTCTTTTCAAAACAGCAAACTCACAAATATCACACATTTTTCTTAAGAAAAATTTAACCTCTTAACATTAATAGAGAAAAAACACTTTATCAAAATTATCGTGAGATCGAAAACCATTTTGTCCGAAACACCCCTTTAATAAGTCATATATCGTAGATGTGTTTCCATTTAGCCAAGTTATAACTATAGGTATACAACTAGAGTTATATTGTCAAACAATACATGGCAGCGGAATTTAGGATCGCATAGTAAATAATAAATCGGATAAAGAATTACCTTGAATTAGAAGCAAACCGATCAGTTGTAGGCTCAAACCCTACAATCGATTTGTATGTTTTGATTTGTGAGAGTTGGAGTTTCTTTTATAGCCTAGCAAGTCTTGTTCTCCAAGTCATATTAGGATAAGGAAACCTCCTTATTATTTACATAATAAGTCCTCTCATTTAATAAATATTTACACTTAACCATTAAGTAATATTTAATAAATAAATTAAACTTGTAGTCGTGTCTAAATATCGATGTGTGCACTCCCGTAGTATCACACATTTATAGAAACACATTTGTTAAAACTATTCAAATACCAACAATAACTACCTATTGAATTGATGAAATGACCATTTAAGTAATTTTACAATAATGTTTAATAGAAGTCCATACAGTTTTCTTACGATTATTGAACCAATTAATGTTACACAATATATATATATTTTTTTTATCAAAAAAGAATCATATGAAATCATTTTTCAAACCATAACAATAACATGTTTGACATTTAGAAGTCGAAATATTTGATAAACATTTGTACAAGTATAAAGTCACATATAACCAGTGGCGGAGATCACCCTGTGCAAGAGGTGCAACCGCACAGGGCCTCCAATTCGAGGGGGCCTCCGAATTATATATATCCGTTAGTATCTTCTTTGGTGAAGTAAAGATCTTTTGCTTTAGTGAACACTCTAAATATGATGTAAGATACTTGAAACAAGTTGCGAATTATGAATGAACCTTATATTTCGGATAATAGCTAAGCTTTTTGTGATTCATGGGGCCTCATTTTTAGTTTTGCACCGGGCCTCTTATATCAATGAGACGGCCCTGCATATAACTCATAAACCCCTAGCTCCAAACTTCAATTCTACACACCTTTGAAATCCAAACATGGTGGGAAAAGAGCAAGTGAGACCACTGGCTCCAGCCACTGATCGCCTCAATAATAGTGACGACGAAGAAACAACAGTCTTAAAGACAACCACTCGTCGAAGGAAATACATCAAGTGGTTAAGTTGCATGGTTGCGGTCATAATCATTCTCGTTGTTGTGGTTGTTACTTTGATCTTCACTGTCTTTAAGATTAAAGAACCCGAAATAAAAATGAATGGTGTCATTGTTAACAATATCGGTTCTATTAATGGAACAATCCCACGACCGGGGACCAACATATCTTTAATAGCTGACATATCGGTTAAAAATCCAAATTTTGCATCTTTCAGGTTAGCAACATGTCGTTTTCGTCTTAAACTCCATTGGTAACGACTTTTTTACATTAGAGATTAATTTTAGCTCGTTTTCTATTTAACATTTCTTATAATTATATTTATAACGTGTACAAATCACCTAAATTTCTTACTTTTTAATATGCGTTATATTTGTAAAACGAGCTCAAAATACAAATACTCAACACAAATGTTATTGATCTAGGTACGAGAACACCACAACTAGCCTCTATTACCGGGAGGCAGTTATAGGAGAAGCAAGAGGGCCACCAGGGAAGTCAAAGGCTCGACGAACGATGAGGATGAACATTACGGTCGACATAAGTGTTGATAGTCTATTGGGAAGTCCTAACTTACAAAATGATTTGGGCACAGGGTTATTAACCATGAGCAGCCACACAAGAGTTGGTGGTAGGGTTAAAATTTTAAATTTCATTAAGAAACATGTGACAGTTAGGATGAATTGCACCATGAAAGTCAACATTACTAGTAGAGCAATTGAAGACCAAAAGTGTAACAGAAAAGTCAAACTTTAGAATAACAGAAAAGTCAAACTTTAGAATATCAGTCAACATTATTTTTTGTGATTTATGAATATGAATAGATATAAATAGTTTATGCATCCTTTTAGGAGAGGCAACAACCATGTTTTTTTTTTCTTCTAATGACATATTTCAAGTAGATAGTTTCTCGGTGTCCTTTTATTCGAATCATGTCGTTCGAAAGAAAAACACGACTTGTTAAGCTGTTACCCAAATTGCATCCTTTTAGGAGACGCAACAAGTAATTATGTTATAACGAATTTGTAATGTGTATTCACTTGTACGTACTTTCGGTCTTTTGTGTATTATGACCATTTTCAAGTTAATAACCTTAATGTGAATCATATTATTGTCAACAAATGTACCGATGAATTTGATATTTCTCACCCTCGGGACGACATTAAGACAAATAAATATAAATAATAAATATTTAATGAATATAAATATTAATATACATATAACGTGTCCTAACTCATTTTTTATTTATAATTAATTAATAGATTCGTTTATTTATAAGAAAGATAAGTTATGATTCGTTATAAATATAGTAATATTTATCTTCATTAAATGATTAATATTTTCATTTGTTGACCTTTTTGTTGTCTGAAAACGATGAATATCAAAACTCAAATATAAAATTATTTGAATGTTTAAAAGTAGCCACAAATATTGTATCGGGAGTTTATGATTTGAGATGACTATAACATATTTGTGGTAAATGACCAAAACAGTCATATGGACAATTTATAATACATTTGGATATATTAGTTGATTGTATATTAGTAAATCTAGCCCCTTGAATTTTCGGGATCTTCTCTTTCTTTGATAAATATACAACAAATTTAAGCGTGTAATAACGAATTAACCATAAACAATAGAGCTATGATTATCATAACCCTTAGTTTAATACTAGTATTAAAAACATGTATTTTACATACACACTATATTTTTAAAAAATCCGCTTTGTACCAATTTTATAGCATGACACAAAGTTTTATTTTCTGAACTCCTAAGGTACAAAACAATCAATACGTTTTTTCATTAGTGATGTGATAGATAATAGGACGTGGTTAAAAAAAATTAAACACACAACATTTGAATAAAAGCCGTCTATGTATTATGATATACTTTTATTAGTTTATACACCAAACTAAAAATTGTTAAAAAAAACATAAAGTTAACTCAATCTTATGTCTCACCGAAAAGCACTCTCTGTTCTGAGTTATAAACTGTATTATAGCATCTCATAAATAAGAACTTTCAGAATATCATATGTGATAATAGAAACACGTATTAAGATTTACTGATCTAATCGAGATTTATTTTATGCTCAACAAAAACTGATCGCCACCTATACTTGTTTTATTTAATAAACTATTGGATTTATAAATTTATATTCCTTGTCAATGAAGAATAGGAAGGCGGATGGTGTTGACCCGTAACATGGGGCAAACTAATTGTCTTGTTGACAATTTACACAAACAAACAAATATTTCATTTTATGTCTTGAACTAATTATGTCTTTTCATATCTCAAAATATTTGTTTTTTACAATAAATTATCATTAGTTTTGTGTTACATGTTCTTTTTGTCTTCATTTTCCCAACAATTAATAGCTTATATGACTTATGTATTAAACATTCTCATAATAAAAAGCCCAAATACCATTAAGTATTTGTTTAAGCAACCTATATAAATCATTTCTAAAGCTTGTTCAGAGTACGAATTTAATTTATGTGGTTTTGAAAGTAAACATATTATCCATGTGAACACCTCTTGTTCGAATATTATAACTGATATAAACAATTTATACAATTAACAAGTCTAAATATTTTATGATTTTTGTTTCTATCAGATATCGCACAAAAGATTTTTCACAATACCGATACATATAACAATATGAACGGTTTATACAATTACTTTTTTTTTTCAAAGAATGTGTAAGAAAAGGTAGGTAAAAATCGGTTGGGTTTCCATCTAGTCCTTTAGGTTAGTTTGTAATAAAAATTCAATGTCGAAAACGATAGCCATTAATAAGCATCCCCTAGTTTCTTCCTTACTCATTCATTAAATGCATTAGCTCATCAACCCAACCACCTTTTTCTAAAACCCCAACTCCCTTATTCATCATTCACACCCCTACTCCAAATGGACCACCACCTTTTACCACCATGTCAACCACCATCACTTACCAACAACCACCGCCACTCCCTTCCGCTACACATTACTACATAACCAACCTCGGTCTCGGTTACGCCATCGCAATCGCTTTCGGTTTCCTTGTTCTCTTCTCTTCTCTCCTTCTAGCTTCATATATCTGCTTCCGCCATCGGCACACTCATAACAACGTGCATCGTAACCGAAACGATATTAGTTATGGTAACTTTAATGATAATGGAGTTATGGTTCCGAGTATAATATTTGTTGATGAAGAGAATAATAATGAAGATCAAAACGTGGTGGTAGGGTTAGATCAAAATGTTATAAACTCGTACCCTAAGTTTCCGTACTCGAAAGGAAATATTCCCAAGTCGATTGATTCGGTTTGCGCGATTTGTTTGTGTGAGTATAGAGAAGTGGAGATGTTAAGGATGTTGCCGGATTGTAAACATTGTTTTCATTTGACTTGTGTTGATGCTTGGTTGAAACTTAATGCTACATGTCCTGTTTGTAGAAGCTCGCCTTTACCGACACCTTTGTCAACACCATTAGCCGAGGTTGTTCCGCTTTCTCAGTACTCTGACGGCCGGAGGAGGAGGTGACAGGTGATTGGTGATCTGTTAGTTCGTGGGACTTGACTGTTAAGTGTTGTTTAGGGTTGATTGTTAAGAGTTACTAGGGATATGATATGAATTGATACATATTAAGAATATTTGTTTCATTTCATTGCGTGGTTTGATTCGAAATTGTGTAAATCTAGATTGTTTTTGAGCTTCTATTTGATTAAGTTGAATATATATTATATCGAAAACATTTGATTTCTTGTTCCTTTAATTTAAAGCTAAGTAAGAGTACAATCCACTCTTTAATTAGTTGACATAATTTGCTTGATTAAATCTTTGATATCATAGGTCGTAAGTTATATATATAAAGTATCGGTGATTTCTGTGGTTTTTTGGTTCTTTAGGTTTGCAGTTACGAAGAACCCAAGTGTACAAGTATGTTTGCAAGAGATTTACATTTATGTGATGATGGTCATGTTTATTAGGCCATTTTATTTCTTTGAAAAAAGGGCGGAAGCATCATTTCCTCTTTTTACTTCACGGTTAATAGTCTTGTTGATTTTATAACATGATATAGATTCAGAAATAACTATCTATTTCATATCATTATAAATGGTTAAGGTTGTTAAGATCGAGATCTTACTATAGATCGTTTTTGTCAAAAGATCGTATCAGGATCGGAATATCATAACACTAGGTTTAAGTCACATTCATATAATATATAATTCATATTATATACTAAAAGTATGTCATAATTGTTAACATATAAATTGATTAAACGAGTTTAATAATAATTATAGAGATTTAGATTACTTAATTGAGTTAATATTTATTTTGATAGATGTATATGTTGATTGAAGAACAAAAAAATTATAAAATTTTCTTTATTTACTTATCTTAGCTCATATACGATTTGATTTTTTTGTTTATTTGAACATATTTAGTTAATTTATATTTTTTTGGTTCTACAATTAAAGTAAAGTTAAATCGAATAGGATCGAGATTTTATGATTTTATGATTAAGATCGGGATCCTACTAAGATCTCATGCTTTTAGAGATCCTACAAAGAAATCGTAGGATTTTAAAATGTAGATCGGAATTTTAACAACCATCTTTCAACCTTTTGATCCCCTTCTTGAATATTTTTAAAGGGTTTGGCCATGTTAAACATAATTAATTGCATAGAGATCAATTTTTTAATTGGTAATATGCAAAATTTAAGTGATATTGTATTAACGGGAGTCTTTAAGACCATTCCACAAGGTTGAATTCGTCCGGAAATCCTTGACATATACACAGTTTTTTTGAAATCTCGATAAAGAAAGGATACAAAAAACATTTGATGCAACAAATTAAACATCCAACCCAAACTGTTAATTATATTTTGTGAATTCTAACTCGTGTTTCGACTATTACGTATCAAATCAAAACATCTTAATATGTTATGCAATACGTTACACAATCTGGCCAACCCCATGGGGTTACTATTAAACGACTAAACCTTGCAATCATACACGCTCAGACAAATGAAGTGTGTTCTCTCCTACAACGTCATCAATTTAATGTGCCCAATTTAAACCCCGTTATAGATGCCCTTGATCAAAGACCTGTAAAACAATGTTTTCAAGTAAATCTAACATTCTATATGGGAGCATTGAATTGACCATTGTACCTTTATGTTTGATCCCTACTTTCTTAAACTGGGATTCTTTGAGCATACCCGCCTTAATTCCCTCATTCAGGACAGATATTGATACAATTTTAATGATGTTTTGGTAATGTGGCAATATGTAATAATTTAGATTGAACAAAACTCAAACATCATCCATAGAAAATTACAAAGTAGTTCAAATACAAAATCCACTACAAAACATATAATTCGCAAGAATAAATTACAGGAACATAGCCTCATGTTATCTTTGATACATATAGGTTTTCATCCGTACGTACGTGCTTTCAAGCAGAATTTAAAGGAAAAAAAAAACTTACGTGAATATATCCACAAATCATTCTGTGAAATCCAAACTTCATTGATCTTATCTTGGAAGAATCCATGTGTTTTACCCCTGTTCCATTCGAATCATCATAATCATTCGTAAGTGCAGACTTGGGGCAAACAGTAGCTTTGTCGGTGGGGATTAACTCGGATGAAGAACCATAAATCACCGAAAGAGTTTCAGTGGTGGTAATTGTGCTTCGATTTTTACCTATTGCAACTAAACAAAGATGCCAAACAAAGCACCTTTTCTTTTCTAACAGTAACTTCACACCCTAAATCAGCGCGTTTCACTAGGAAGTTAATTGAGCCTAAACGATTAGAATTTCAAGGGTATTACAATAAAAGAAACATACCATAATGCTGCAGCTGCTACCTAGTTTATACAGCTTTATCTGTTCATCAAGGTTTCACGAGGTAGGATGCCCAAACTTCATCAGCTGGTGGGGGTGGTTGAATCCAATGACCCGGTATTCGACTGCAAAAAAATAATCACATCAAATCAAATTAAATTAAAAAATTAGAGTTACAACTTAGCTTGGCACTCAATAATATAAAAACTTGCAAGGAGGACACTGATCGTCAATTATAAGAAGAAAATATCCCATATATATGTTTTCATAGCCATTTAATGTTCAAGAGAAGGTGCTTATTGTAATATCAAAACTGTATTAAAAAAAAACGTGCTCACCTTCCTCCAGGTCTTATATATGCATCCCATGTTCGCCGCACCTGCATATAAGAATACAATTATATAAGTAAACTTGTATCTTCAGTAAGCAATTCACCAAATAATTATATATTTGTACGTAATAAGGTAACAGAAACCACAATGGATGAAATTGTATAAAACTCACCTCGATTAGCGTCCCCATATCAGTATTGCTTCCATGATAATAATGATAAAATTCAAGGGGTAAGTTTAATGAATAATCATATCCTTTGCTACCCACAACATTCGATCCTAGTTTCGCAGATTCCGTATCGTTGACTGCAGAGCTTTCTTTTGGTTCATTCTCAGATACTTTTTCCTCACTTGATTTATCTCCATCTTTCACTTTATTTCGATCTTCTAAATTTATAGTATCTGCACCGATTACATTTCGAGATTCCTCAGCAGTTGCAATGGCGTCTTTAGCGGCACCAGTGTTGGCAGCCACCAATGCTTGACGCTCTTCTTCCTCAACTGCAACACGAATTCTCTCCAGAAACTTGTTATCTTCCTCAGGGAGAAAATGGCCTGCATGTTATAGAACGAAAAGCATTACTATCCAACAAAATAACAACCAACTACCTAAAATTTGGGGTTTTGATAAACCTGTAAATTACTGGTTAGCTGAGCGTCAAATTTACTACAAACCTTGTTTTGTTAATTTCTGGATCCTTATGGAGCGTAATTCTTGCAGCTTCTCCACAATCAACACTTGCTCCAGCTGAAAAAAGAGCGAATTAAGATCTAGCTGAATTAGGAAAAACTTACGCATTTCTATAGTCAAGTACCAAACTATAGAGATAAACAACAACTTTACTCTAAAGTTATTACCTCTGATTCTAATCTTCTTCGCTCTTCTTTTGCCTTTTGCTTTGCAATTTCCTTCATCTTCTCGACCTGCAAATAAACTTTCCCTTAAAAAAAAAAAAAAAAAAAAACTTTTCCTTAACAGGTGTTCGCTAATCGAAAAGTGGATCCAAAGATAAGGCATATTCAACCGTAAAGCATTCCCAAAACTTTCTATTACATTCAAGGTCTAATATGAATTGCATAAAAGCTTAAGCCTTAAGAATGGGCATATAGAACGGTAAATTATGTCAGTTTCAAAGGTGAATTAGTTGGACATAGAATACGTTAACATATAAAAATCATTGTATGATTAGTGAAATATTCAAATAGAGCAGATAATATGATGGCTTGTCTCCACATAGATATGTCACTTGATAAGAGTAGAAAAAGATACATCGGGTAATCAAAAATACAAGCAAGATTTATGAAGAAGAAAATAAGAACTTAAAAGAAGTATTTCAGTATTACCTTACGCTTCGCGATTTCCTTTGCAATCTCCCTAGCCCTCCACTCGTCAGCTTCTTGATCAGCTTTGTCAAATTGCTCGCATTCCTAATAAGTCACAAGAAACTAAGTACGTTCAAGTATAACTATTGTAGAAGTTCATACTTGAACAAACTATAATTAAAAGATGAAACGTAGGTACCGAACCTTTGCAAGCATTTCCCCAATTCGTCTTCTCTTTCTTTTCCGCCAAAGTTTGTTTCGTTTATGCTTGTGCATTTTATTCGACAATCTCACGGCTGCAGATTTCTCCTCCCATGGAGTTTTATCATCAGTTATAACTTTAAATGGCTCAACCTCAGTTTTCAGCATCATTATTAGTTGATTTGCTGCTTCCATGGAGATATTTTGTTGAGTATCTAATGTAATCCTGTTATTCTGTATAAACTTTGAAAAGCGTCGAATTGGAGTTTCATTAGCAGCATCATCTGTTCTTCTAGATTGCTGATCGATGGCAATAAGCATCTCCAACTCTTTCTCCCTGCAGATTATAGCTCAACTTTAAAATCACATAAAACTAATTTGAGTCTTCCTATGTGGCATCAACATTTGGTTTTAATAAAAATGAAATACTAACATTTGTTGCGCAAGATGGAGAGTATTGTGTAATTCCTTTAGGGCTGTTTCGACATTTGATTTATTCCAGAAACCACTACTCACCGCTGCTCCTCGATTCATCATTTTCTATAATCAATTAAACAAACACAAATTCCATCAATCAAGCTTGCTAAGATTCAAGGAGTTGCTCTATATGCTGAGTTTTTCGTAATACCATCACTAACACTGTCTTATCAAAGTTTTTTTTTGTGAAAGGATTAGAAAGTATAAATTTTATTCAATAAATTAATTCGTTCATATTTGGGGGTAATCATAAGTATATTTGGGGGTAATCACTAATCATAAGTAAAATAAATAATTTTTTTTAAAAATTTTCTTTTCTTTATGTTACTTTATTTTTCTTTAATTTTAAACTCGAGAACCGAACGTTAGGGTAAAACAATGAAGTAAATGAAATAAATAAATTGTGGTGTTTTCAAGTTTTTTTTAGGAAAAAAAAAAAACAAAGAAAAGGAAAAGATTAGATCTAAAAGTTTATACATTTTATTCAATAAAATAATCCGGTCATATTTAGGGTGATTGTAAAATAAAATAAGTACTTTCATTTACTTTAATTTCTTTTTCTTTACATTACTTTCTTTTCCTTCAATTTTAGACTCGAAAACAGAACGTAAAGGTTGTTCGACTTTGTCACACCCCGCTCAGGCGGAAACCAAGGTGTACAGTATAATAGGTATCAGAAGACCAAGTAGGCAAGTATTACATCGAATAAAAACTATAACAATAAGTTTACATTAAATGAAGTTTAGGAGTTACAATAATACAAAATAAATCATACATAAATAAGTTTGTGGTATGATTAGAAACTAACTACGTCTAGCTAAGTCTCTTCAAAAGTCCACACAAAATCCAAGGAAATTATAGTAACTCCACAATCGATACAAAACTCAACCTCCTGAAAATCGTTAACAATACGACGTCAACATAAAGTTGGTGGGTTATTCACATTTTTATAAAAACATAATATTTTGAAAATTTTAACCCATTTGAAATATATTTAAAAGTCAATAGTAAAAATAAATAATATCTTGATTAATAAGCAAAGTAAGATATATGCAAAACTTTAGATAATCATCTACACCTGATCCTTACAATAAAGGCAACATAAACCCTTTGTCTTAGTGTGTCAAACTAAGATAGTATAAGAAAAATTAAGCGGTCATAACATCTACTCACATAGTGAGTGATGAGGGTTCGTAAAACCCATATAGATCTATATATACGCACCGATGGCTCAACTAGAGTTAACATGTGTTTAATCGAGGGCCTTATACTACCACCAAGGCCATATAAGTTAAATCAACACTAAATCTAGAGACATCATAATCTATACATGCATAATCAAGATATAATTAAGTTTAAGATAACGCTAATCATGCCCGAAAATATAAAGCGGTAAAAAGGGCATCGAATAACTCACTAGAGATCAAATCAAAAGAAATAAAATACGTCGGGAGGATAATCAACCGAAAGTAGCTCCTTCGCCTAAGTGCCTTAACAATACATACAATAAACAGACTAAGTATCTCTTAAGCTTAGTAGGGTTGCCTTATGCGATTAACGTTTCATAATATGATATAGTAGTTTTAGTCATAAAGTGTTTATAATCCTGATGGTTTAAAGGAAGGATATGGCATTATATAAAATACGTGTTTTCGACCAAAAACCGTGTTAATAGTGTAAATTTTAAGATTGATATGTGTTTTGGGGTTAAAACATAAGATTTGAAAGGGTGTAACACTTTACGTAAGTTATAGCGTCATTATAAATGGGTTTGATCAAAACCTAATTAGTTACACTAGGAACAGTTACTCTAGGAACAAACAGTTACGCTAGGACACAAAACAGTTACGCTAGGAGGTAGAAAAATGTAGGTAGAAAAATGAGAAAAAAGAAGTAAAGGGGGGAAGTTACTTAACAATACCGTTAAGTAATAATTTTTGTAAACTTTTCCGTTAATTATCGATAAAGAAAGTTTTGAAATAAATATAACGGTGGTAAAATAATATAAGTAGTGATTTTAAAATATTAATATTAATAATAATAGTGATAATAATACATTTCTTTTAACGTTAATTTTCTCGTATTAATAAAGGCATAATCTACCATAATTTAACTTACGAGCATACTTATTTCTACTAGGCACTTAGGTTCTATAACGTTTACGTCACAAAGGACGAAACAATAATATAAATCCCGACTAAACCAAAATCGCGTGAAATAAAATAAATAACAATAATAATAGGGTCAAAATAAACTAAATAAAAATAATGGTAGACAATATAACACAAAAATATTATGAAATATACGATTGTCACAAACTCGATCCATTTCTCGATTTATAATATGGTTATGTTACTTTCATTTAATTACTCCTAATATTGTTTCATTATCTCATCTATCTGGTTCCTAATTCACAAGTCGGTGTTAATGGAATATTCTTAAACAAACACACCCATCCTAATAAAATTCAACATATATTGATTATTAAAATTATTGAACTACAAGGTGAACAGCTTAGTCATAAGACTATGGGGTGTGGTGGGCTTTATGGGGTGATGATGTGGAGTGATAGAGGTGATATGTAGGAAAGAGAGTGTGATTTGTAGGAAAGAGAGTGTGATGATGTGGAGTGATGAAAATGGGTGGTGTGGTTGTGTGATGATGTGGAGTGATAGAGGAAAGAGAGTGTAATTTTAAAAAGTTGTATATTTATAATTTTTTTTATATAAATGAAATTTTAAAACTTGTATTTTTATTAAAAAAAAACAAACACTACAATTTATTAAAAAAAAATACTACAATTTATTTAAAAAAAAAAACATACTACAAAAAAAAAAACATACTACAATAAAAAACATACTACAAAAATTCAGGATAAAATTTCGCGATAAGCCTTTTCTTTTCATGTTCCGCTATTGATTTGGCAGGCTCCGCGAGATGAGTGGTGTCCTTCATGATCACCTTTAACGCTTTTTGTCGCATTTTTTCTTCAGCAGTATCAGCAAATTTCCCGAACTTTTCCCCAATATACTTGAGTGTTTCATCGGCCCCCGAAGAAGAAGCAGCGGCTTTGCCCTTTTCTTTGCGCGCTTTTGCCTTTGCTTGATCTCTACCAATCGGTCTTGGAAGGTCTTCCTCCAAGCTCCGATCATCATCATCATCGTTGAGCTCGATTCCAGCAAAAGGCGATACCGGAGTGGCGGGAGTGGCGGGAGTGGAGGGGTTACTAGAGTCCGATGTTCTACGCGCTTTTCGGGACCCTCCAGATGTTGGGACATGTTGACAAACCGGGCTATCTCTCAATATTTGCCAAGACGCTAAATGTAGGAAACCCCCTTGCATTATGGTGCGGTAAGTCTGCAGAGCATGTTCGAGCAATTGTTGATCACTATGACCGCTTGGTCTAGTTTGTTGGGCTTGTCGAAAAATCCCGTTGAATTTTTTGACCTTTCTTCGTAAGTCTCTCCACTTGCTCGAAAGAGAGTCTTCGGTACGAAAGTAAGAGGGATCATCTTTAAGCATCTTGGCGAAATATTTTGCACGAACACTTTCCCAGTAAAGTGCTGAATGTTGATCATTTCCCAGCTTGGGGTCCTCGGATGTCGACGACCACGCTGAAGCAAGTGCGATCTCCTCCGCTTCGGTCCACTTCTTTATTTCGGTTTTGCCTCTTAGGGATTCGGTTTCTTTCTTCTTATGTTTCCTCTTCCCACGGGCCGGCATACTTTGAGCTTGAGTTTCCGGAACCACCTCATCGTCTTCAGAATCGTCAACGTCAAATGGAGGCACTTGCGGAAAATTGGATAAATGGTCTTGGTTAAGCAATTGCGAGAACGACCCGCCTTGGTATAGCGGGTCTAGGGATGGTCGTTGTGGTGGTGGTGTTTGTTGGTAAAATTGGGGAAATTGGTTAGGGTTTGGAAGTTGGGTATAGTTTTGAAATTGGTTTGGGTGTTGATATTGGTTAGGGTTTGGAAATTGTGGAAATTGGTTTAGGTTTTGGTATTGGTTTGGGTTTTGATATTGGTTTGGGTTGAACCATTGGTTCCATTGGTTGGGGTTGGGGTTGTTTTGATTGTTGTTGTTGTTGGGATCCATTTGAGATTATTGAAAGAATGTATAAAAATATAGAGATTGTTATAAAAATTGAGAGAGAAAGAGAGAGTTTGTGTGGTTTTTGTTATAAAATTGTGTTGGTATTTATAGAAAATGTTTGGGATTTTTGAAAAAATGGCCGTTGCATTTGGTATTTACTCGACCGTTGCATTTGCTTTCTTCCTTCACCACCGCGTTGTCTGAACCACGCCAACGGCAAGATTTTGCCGACAAGGCCCCTAGCGGTGTGGAGGGGGGCGTTGTTGGGCGTTTTCCGTCCTATGTGGCGGCGTTGTGGATGTTTTCCACGCCCCACACCCTTTAGTCTAATCTACATCCCGATAACATTTGATTTAGACTATTAAATATGTGTAAAAGAATAATAAATTGTGGCTTGGAATTAGGAGCACAAAGGACCCATAAGTGGGTTGCCTTTAGCCAACAACTTGTCATTAATCAATCTTATCACACACTTTTAGTGTGGTACTTCTAGATGATATGTGTTTTCAAATTATTGCACACACATACATTCAAACAAAAAATGATAATCGTATATAAAGGATGGTAATTGACATGTGTTTTCCAATAGTTATTCATAAATTATTTGATATTTAGATAGATTCGGAAATGTTTTGTGCTTGTCATGTCCTTTCAAGTTGTCTTTAACGTAGAAACACATACTTCGTATTTGTTGAACGATTATTGTTCTAAGAAGCTGGAAAAAAAGTCTTTCGTTCTCAAAGTTTTATTTGTAATTTAGCATTCATTATAAGAGTTTTGATAAATTGATAATCACAACAATGAGGGTTGTGACTAAACACAAAGACATGTATATAAACTTATATTTCATGATTTAGATCTACAAATACAAAAGATTTTTTAATAAATATAAAACAAACTGAACCATAATATGTAGAGTTGTGGTTATCAAAATCTCTTTTATAATAATATAAGAAAATAAACATACCGTATTAAATATTATTAAATGGTGTAAAATGACGTTATTTGCTTAATAAACTCTACAAGACATTAGATTTTGTTAGCGTATGCCAACCCGTTATTAGAAGGCTAAGTAAAGTTGATTTAATCTTCTCTCCATCTCAATATATTAGAGGGTGAAGATAGTACATAATTGGAAAACATGACGCTTATTTGTTTATGGTTGTTTGTGTCAAAACGTGGCGATACTAACCACCCAAGTAACTAAAGAATTGTCACTTTCGTAAATGTCTTTTTAACTTATCAAGCATATATAACCAAACTAACATGACCCCTTAATCGGTAGTCACTTGCAAAATAGATATGCGTCGGCAGTGAAAATAGAGACGTCTCAAGGGAAAAAGAAGCAATACATATATAAATCTTTAGTAGAAAACTCTCCACTTTAATCATGAGTTTTAAATTAAATAACATTAGTCTTAAAAGGTCGTGGTTAAAAAATTAAGACATCTATAATTACATTATACCTAATCAATAACTTCATAAGTCATTTCTTATATTTACGAACAATTTTTAAGCAATAACTTTGCGTTATAAATAGAATTGTTCGTTATCAAAATATACTCTTTAATTAAATAAAATTGTTGTTATCAATATACTCTTTAATTGAAATTTGAAAACTCCCTAAATAAAAACAACTTAAATACGCCAAATCATCGATGTCAATAAACATGTAAACATACCAATCATTCAAATTTCAAACACGTTACTTATGAGTAGTCAGATAATAGACATAGATATCAAAACGAATCATAATACAAATGCATGTCGTAGACATATGAAACTATATACACCATTACATAGTTATAAAGCAATTACAAACTATCGTTACATTTTTGACATTTATGAGGCTTGAATCTAAAATCTTTATATTATTGACATTTCGCATATTAACGGATTAGGTTAACTCATATATCGTCAAACTATAAACTCTTTGGTTATTAATATATGACACGGTTCACATGAATAGAGCATGACACACTAAACGCAATTACAAACGCAAATTTCATTGTGCTTAAGTTCAAAAGGTTACAATAAATTTCCCGCATGCATATGAAACAAGAGAAGAAAACAAAGGCATGTGAGTTTGGGATGCATTAAAGAACACTTGGTTGAAGAAAGACTTGTCAATTGTCATTATCAAGTACAAATGTCCTACAAAAAACATACGCTACAAAAATCTGGACTTTGAAGTAGAAATATCTCGAAAAGAGAAAGTTAAGTTATGCAAGAATAATAATGATCTTGACAACTACTAAAGCGATTACAACGTGTTTAAAAAGTCGGCAGTGACAAAACTTAAACATTTGTGTTAACGAAGCCAAAATTATAGTTTCTAAAAGTTCAAGGACCCAAACTTTAAATTTTTTATATATTGAAAAGACCATAAATGATCCCAAACCATGTAATTGTTTTAATGAATATGCAAGAGAGGAGTTAGGAAATTTGTTATGTTGGGGTAAACCTAGGAGAATTTTATCTAAGTGTACTATTTTTCGTTGTTTATGTGGAGAAAAAGATTTAGATTTTTTATTTCTGTAAAGGCAAAATTCAATATTAACATAAATATAATAATTTTTTTCATTACGAAAAATGTTTAGTGGCGACGACGGACTACTATGTCTCGTCCTGGATCAATCCTGTAAAGAAGTATTCAATTAAACCTTTTCAGAAAAATAATTACTTTAGATAATGTATCAATACAATTACAACATTCAACATTTTATATCCAAAATATACAAAGTAAACAAGATATCTTTCTCGAACTTTTTCTTAATAAACCACAAGGTGGTGTCCTAGTGGTAATAGTTTGGTCTCCAAAGATGAAATTCCTGGAGGTCCCAAGTTCGAATCATGTGAGCAAAAAAATAAACCCCCTTGTGGCTACAGAGGTTCACCTGCGATGACTCCGGGCGACTACGCCTGCGATGACTCCGGGCTACCCGCAAAGCGGGTAGTCGCCCTGGGATTAGTCGGCTCGCAAAGCGAGCTGGATACCTAGGTTTACCAAAAAAAAAAAAAGACTTTTTCTTAATAGACAACTTCTAGGTATTTGCTTTTTTTGCTAAACAACTCAAAGCCCGCAAATACCTAGAAGTTGGCTATTAAGAAAATGTTCAAGAAAGATAGCTAGTTTAATTCGTATATTAACATGAGTTTTTGCTTATGTTGTGAACTATTTAATGTAATCACCTGGTGATGAAATAAACTAGCCAGTGTAGAAGAATGACTAGATAAATCTTAAATTAGCCGAAGATTAAATATATATTTTTTTTTTCTTAGACTATGCGGTGTGGTAAGTGATTTGGAGTGATGATGTGGAGTGATAGAGGTGATTTGTAGGAAATAGAGTGTGATTTGTAGGAAAGAGAGTGATGATATGGAGTGATAAAAATGGGTGGAGTGGTTGTGTGTAAGTGATGATGATGTGGAGTGATAAAGGAAAGAGAGTGTAATTTTAAAAAAGTTGTATATTTATAATTTTTTTTATATAAATGAAATTTAAAAACTTGTATTTTTATTAAAAAAATACACACACACACTACAATTTATTAAAAAACATATTACGATTAAACTAAAATACGTTAAAAAAATACAATTTAAAAAAAAAAACACTTCAATCTTCATCGTTGTTTCCTCGGGGGCGGTAATACCAGAGATGTTCGATCAAATCGGCTAACAGACTGTGATGGGTACCTTCGTCACGCATGTCACGTATGTTCTGTTGTTTCTCTTCAAAGCTAATCTGGACTTCTGGTTCGGTGGCATTCTCATCATAAGCTTGACAATACGCGAGACCTTTGTCTTCCAAAATCATGTTATGAAGAATTATAGCGGCGTACATCGCGTTTCTAATTTTTTCTAAACTCCAAGCTCTTGCGGGGTTTTTAATTATATGCCACCTTTTTTTCAACACTCCAAATGCCCGTTCGATGTCCTTTCTTGAAGATTCCTGGGCTTTTTTAAAATGATTACGCTTCTCGTTTAATTCGTCTCTTTCCCTGAACGACTTTATTAACACCGGCCATTTTGGATAAATACCGTCAGCGAGGTAATACCCGTATTTGTAGGTTGGGTCGTTAACAATAAACGACTGATCGGGAGCCGTCCCATTCTCAATGTTGTTGAAAAGCGGTGACTGATCCAAGACGTTGGTGTCATTATTCGCTCCAGCAATTGTGTTTTTCATCATGAACCATCATAATCTGCTGTATGTCGCTCCAACTAGGACGGCGTAAATATCTCTTGCCGTATAAAGAAACCACACCTATTTCAGATATTATTACATTTTAAGTACAAATAAGTTTTAAAGTAAACTAATTAAAAATGTAAAGGTTAAAAATTTACCTTCGCAAAAGTAGGCAAGAGAGTCACGTGAAATTCTTTCGGACATTTTTAAATACTCGTCCCACATGTCACTACAAGTGCCAAAAGCAAGTTGTCGTATGGCGGAGGTGCATTTCTGAATCGGTGTAAACCCAGCCCTTCCTCTACAATCAAATTTTTGCCTAAAATAATCAAAATTGTTTTCAAAATCGTGGCATATCCTGAGAAACAGCTCCCTCCTCATTCGAAAACGACGGGTAAATTGTTCGTCGTTGTAGGTGCAACCCGAAGAAAAGTAAGATTCCATTAGTAGTGTGTTAGCTTCTTCACGGTTACGTTCTATTACGGTTCTTCTTCTGGTGATTGGTCTTTGGATATGTTGTGATGCATAGTTAACAACGGCTCTAATCGTTTCGGCTACAATTGCATCTTCATCCGAACTTGACGAACTTGACATTTTATAAAACTTTGTGTGTGTTTTTTGTGTGTTTTTGAGTATTTGTATATATTTTGTGTGTGTCTGAGGATATTTGAGTATGTGTATATATAGGCAATTGTTAAAAATATGGCCGTTGGTTTAAAAATTCGACCGTTGCAAACCTTTTTCCCCTCACCACGGCGTTATTCTGCTCACGCCGTGGTGAGTTTTTTGGCGATAACGCCCCCACCGGTGTGGGGGGAGGCGTGATAGGGCGTTATTGAGTTTAGGTGGCGGCGTTATTGGTTGTTTTCACGCCTCACACCGCATAGTCTTACTGAATTAATAACTTATTTTACCTTTAGCATAAATGCATGCAACGGATGCTTAAAGTTCAAACCATAAGTTATTTGTATGCTACATAGATCATAAATATATAGTTATCTATCGTTAGCCTAACAATCCCTTGTCGTTGTAAGATACGAGACAAGGTATATAGTTGCTAATATCAAACTAGTATTTATTTGTGTAAGACATGGATCATGCTTCAAATGTTGATCCCCCATGCTAGATTGTTCATCATATGTACTTTTATATACTCTTATAATTTATTATGTATAATATATGGATATATAACTTTTGAAGAGGGATACTGTATAAAAATAAAAAAACCGAATTAAAAGACATGTCATTTTGTACATTTGTTTGTTTTTGTGTGCATCAAAACTGGTTGTTTGCTCGATCAACAATTAGTTTGAAAAAATTTAGTATTAAACGTAAAACCAATCATCGTTGTAGGGGAATTATAGAATAAGTACTAGAATATTATTTGTTTTCAATAACTAATTAATGAAACTTAAATATTGAAAATGAATCTATGACCATGCTTCAACTGGCGATCACCCACGCATGTTCGTAAAATGTATATAATTTTTTTTTTAATATATTGAACGTATTGCGTGCACAACGGAATCCCAATCGTATTCACATTATATCTAATATTTTATTTTATCATAAGTCATAACATACTAAGAATATTGTGGTTGGTACTTGGTAGAAAATATATAAAAGATAATATTTTTTGAAGTGTTATATTTAATTAATGTTTATTTCATCTTTTATATTTTAGTGAGTGTGTCTTTGTTTTTTTTTTAAGTAAATAAAAAACATAAAAGAAAATAAGGTTTTGTTTTCAAGCAAATAATACTTTTGTAAAAGATTGGAAAAGATGGTTTTGTTTTCAAGCATCTAACACCTATTTTTCCAAAAAAAATTACAAAAGTATTAGTTACATGAAAATAAAACACTATTAATATTATTTTTTTTCTGTTTAAGAAAAACAAACACACACACTCTAAACAGGTTAAAAGTAGTAGATCGTAACTCATACGGCCAATGAATCAAATAGTTCCTCAATGGTATTAACTATATTTGTTTGAGGTTTGCTAATCATAATCTTCGGGATTTGCTTAAGCTATACATTTTTATTTATCAATTACATGTATATTAACTATAAAAAGTAACCGGCTGAAAATTGGCACCTTAATACTACAAATCATGATTTATTATTTTTACTGTAACCTTTTAGCCGCCTCTAAACATAATCCGGAGATTATGTTTAGTTGTTTATCATGTTCATGTTTATTTTAAGAACGAAAGGGTAAAATTGATTAATATTTAGTTCTAGATTCTTTAGTAGACTCTAACAATGCAAATTTTATTCTATATATGATATTTATTTACCGGTTTATCTAATTAAATTAGAGCTTTAGACGGTAACGTCAATGCTTATTATTTTTATCTTTTAGGTTTTTCTATTTTACAACATAATGTGTTATTTACTAATGCATTTTGTTTGTAAATCATTATAATCGGTACTATATATTGTCTATTTGCAAATCTTGTAATTATTATTTAAGTTTAACTTAAGTTGAGATCGAACAAATAGCCCATTAAAAGGTTTGTCTATTCGAACATGGATTACCCATATTAGGTGTCTTTTATCACTACTAGAAAACTGGCAAATACCGACAGCCAAATCTGTCGGTAAGGCGTCGGAAAAGGCCTTTAGTGACCGATCTCCGACAGATATCTTCTGTCGGAAATATTGGCGTCACAAATTTTTTTCCCGACAGATCTTCTAACGGGACAAAACTGTCTGACGGGATATTCTGTCAGAAAATCCGTCGGAAATATTGTTTATGAATGTCTATAAATCCGTCGGAAATTTGAAAAGGTACCAACGGGGTTCCGACGACTTTTCGACAACCATAGTAACAGATTCCAACGGACTTGTAACAGAATAATTGAAACCATTCCAACAGATGTTCAAAATAATATAGAAAATAATATAAAAAATAATTAATTTGGCTAGATAATTCTTGAAATTTTGAGTTTTAATATTCATATACTCCTATATTCAAATACACATTACATGAACAAAGACACACAAAAAATAAGTAACATGATAACCAAACAATCAAATATAATAATAATCAATAAATATGTATTAATTATGCATCTAATTGAATTCTAAACATGTTCAATTAAATAGTCATAGTATAACTTCAAAATAATGGCTAGGTTATATCATTATCTCTTAATCTTCTTCAAACCGGAGACTTGCATAACTCGATCATGTAGCCTCAAGACAAACATCACCTATTCGCTGTTTTTAAAATCAATAATAATCAATTTATCAGCATCATTTCATACGCATATAAACTGCTAAACTACTTAATATAAAAAGGGATAGGTAGGTAAATTAAGTTTATCCTTAAAAAAAATAGCAATTATTATGCTAATGCTAAAATTTGAAAACACCTTATGCAATTAATAAGTTCGGGGAAATCATACCATGTTGTAGGGTATTAGATGTGGATTCTTACATCATATCATTTTCAGGTTCAAAACTTCAAACACGCTCCATGGATCTAACAAACATGAATTGGAGATTTACCTTGTCAAAATTATATCAAACTATATTTTTAATTAAAATTCATCACTAACTAAAAGTGGTTACCTGCCATTAAATTGGAATCCATTGAAGTAAAGTTGAAAACCAGTTTAAGTGCCTTCCATATCTCATATACTCCGCCAACGGACTTGCTTATTCTTCAAATTTATCTCTGTTTCCGTTCACTTTCTATGTTGGAAAAGATCAACACAAGTTAGTGGCACCACATTAAATAAGCATAATCCTTAGATAAAACACTATTTTCAATATTTATAAAGGTTATTCGACTTTAATTTTTATATGTACCAATTTACCATTTTTAACCTTACTTGAGGAATCTAGTAATTTTCATGAAAACCCGAAATTTAGGCTTGCAATAAGTGAATAGATAAAGTAGAAGACATACTTTGCCTCAGCTGAATGCAAAGAAAAGAAAAAAAAAACAAAAGAAAAATACCCAGATTTGCAAGAACATGAAACCCTAGATCGAATTTCAACTCTTGATTTCGTTATTAAATCGAGTGTAAGAGTTGTGAGGGACGCCAAGGGTGACAGTTGTAAGTGCCAAGAAGATAATGGGATTTGGTCAAGGGAGATTTGAAGACATAGATAGAGTCAAAAAAGATAGGTGGGGGGAAATGTGTGGAGGGGAAAATTAGAAACCAAATTTTGAGGAAAAAAGGGGTGGGAATGTGTGGAAAATTTTAGAGGGAAACAAGTTTTGGGTGAAAAAAAATAATCTGATATATTATTTTATTATAGCTTATATTAAAAGAGTATACAAATTATAAATATAAATATATATATAATATTATAGTATTTATATATTTTGTAATATAAACTAGAAAGAAAGAAAAAAAAAGTTATCTAAAATAATTATTTTTCTATGATAATGTTATGGCATATACATTTAATCACTCAAATATATATAATGTTATACGTAGTAGTATTTATATGGATTGAGTAATATAAACTAGAAAAAGAAAAAAATAAGCTAAATTTTTTGATCCATTACTAAAGTTCCAACTCCTAATAAGAAAACAAGTCATTCCTACTAAATCTGTTATGATTCGTTATGTTTAGGTATAAAACACTAGAGCACCCATGATGAGACTTTAGACCAAATCCTTGTGTAAAAGTTAATAACAAGACTCGTATATATTATGGGTCAAAACTTAAATTATTTTTTCTTACGAGTTTTGATAACAACAACTCTATAAGTTGTGGTTAAAATATTTATATACACAAAATTTTCTTGTACATTGAGCAAGGTTGTAAAACCCGTTAATCGGGGACCGTGGAGCGAGTAATCGGCCTCAGGAATGTTGTTTATGGGTTAAAACATGCATTAGAAAATTGTATATTAGACGGGTTCCTTAAAATTCAGGGATGTAATGAATTGTTAACAAAGAAACAACTCGTTAGACTCACCAAAAAGGGTGTAAATGTGTAAACCAACTTGTGAGCTATTCGTGAGCTACTCAAGTTCGACTCGTTAAAAACTCAATTCGAGTCGAGCTTAAACCTAATTTAGAGTTGTGTTGCATACACAGTTAGTACTGCACATTTAATACTGCAAGAACAAGGTTAGTATTGTTCTTTAGGAAAGCACCAACGATCTCACCACTTGAGATCGTTCCCCTTTATTCAAGGTCAAGATTACTTTGATCCTTGTAAATATAGAGAAAAACAAGTCTATTTTGATCAAATAGATTGAGGCTGGTGTTGTTAGATATTTCCTAGATTAACTAGGTTTGAGCCTCAAGGTCTTTTATAGATCCTTGTATGTAAAGAAACATGTATGTTATTTTGTTTTGATTAATAGATTGAGGCGTGGTGGTAATCGTTATTGTGTTGTTGTTCTTACTGTTATCCATATACAATATTCGTTTATCATAAACTTGTGAACATCAAAGTGTTGATCCGCTGCAACTTCTTTGATAAATATTGATCTATACGTATAAGTGTGGTTGTGATTCACATACCCTGAACGATCCTGACAAGAGTACCAAATGACCTGTCAGTAGGCAGTGACTCTGTCTTTGGTTTATCACACATTAATGATGTACATTTGAAAGATATGAAATGAGTGATATATAATAGGAAAAACGGAATAGATAATTTGAATAATGACGTTTTATGATTGGTTCGTGTTTACGTGAGAGAAAGTCGATAAACATGAAAGGGGTGCGTTTAGGTTGATATTAATATAAAAAATAATTTATAAATGTAAATACAAATTTAAACTAAAAAAATTAGAATAAGAATAAATCTTGTTTATTCGATAAAAATATAAGGTTGATATTAATATAAAAAATAAATTATATTATAAGTGAATTATTTGTATACATTCATTCATTTATAAGTATGAATATAAGATACTATATCTATATAATAAGAGCCTATTAATGTTTATAAAACGTAAAAGAAAGTTTACTTTTATTATTTCATATTTAATAATATTTTATTAAATTAAAATGTACGTCGGAAATCCGTCGGAATTGTCTTTGTTTTCTAACGGCTTTCTGACGGAACATAATGGAATAAGATGATTCTGACGGATTCCCGACAGATTTGAAGAACCGTCGGTAATCCGTCGGTAATTTCTGTCAGGGTTCTAACGGATTTCCGACAGATAATGAATCCGTTAGAAATCCGTCGAAAATCCGTTAGAGACGCACCAAAAGGTTGTTGAACTTGCAATCCGTCGAAACCCTGTCGGGAATTTGTCGGAAATTACCGACGGATATTTTTCGTCGGAAATATCTGTCGGTATATGGCAGTTTTCTAGTAGTGTATTCTGTTGATTTCGCTAACTATCGTTCTTAATAAATATTAACATTTACATATTATTATCGAATTTATAAATTATAAATATAGTGTATGTTTATGACTCATACAAATATGTAAATATGTATTTTTAATTAATTATTAATAGTATTTATATCACGTAAATACAAACTTTGTCGACAACGGTTAGCAAAACTCATTTCATATTTATCTAGAATTCCATATCATACACAGTACTAGCTAGTCTCTTAACGAGTATAAATGATACATCAACTTTCATGAATATAAAAAAACCCGATTCATTAAAACAAGTATTTTAGTTTAAAGTTAAAAGATAAAACTTAAGACTTTGTGGACACAAAACCCTCGTATATGTAAATGTATAACAGAAACATATTTAGTAAATCGCTAATTGTTCTAAGAGTTTACATTTTCACAACAAAAAACCTTTTGATTCGAGTTCACATTCAAGTAGACGATTACCTATGTTTTGAAGGGTTTTATTAACCATAACGAACCACCACTAAGGTGGTCTAGTGGTAAGGCGTCTTGATGTGTTAACAACATATTTCAGGTTCGAACCTCTAAACATTTTGCGGATGGCCAAATAACGGTTCAAAAACGGTCACGACAATACTCCGTTTAATTAGGCCGCATACGTATACTAGTAGTAAAAAATTCTCACTATTCATGGATAAGAAGAATAAAGAAAATTTCATCCCTTTACATGTTTTATTGACAAATAACTCGTATAGTTATTGTTAACAACAAGCTTTTTAAAACTATTTTTACAAACATTTTTTCAAACACCATTAGCTATCAATTGACAAATATCTCTTATTTATATTTATGCAAGCACGATTATTTTCTATTTTGTCATTGGTTAAATAGGAGAAAACTAGAATGAATATATATATATATATATATATATATTCAACTTGCTATTTTTTAAAAAGTTTTTGTTATCACTAACCTTAGAAACCCTATTCTGAACAGACCAGAACAAGTTCAAGCATTCCATGAGCTTGATATCTAATTTTATATCTTAACGTGAGCATTTTAGTTTTTTTTTTATCGCAACAATTCATAGCAAATGTATAAAAAGAATATGAAAACATGTATAGGTAACGATTAAGTATATAGTGTCTATTGTGCACATTAATAAGTGATACAAAATTGCGTATATATCATCTACATTTAAAATAATATTCGAAATGATAGTCTAAGTTTACAAAGTTGTTGAAAAACGGGTGTTTTACACAAATTAAGATTTCAACTGCTCCATTCTTCATTTTTCTGCAATAGAAATCAATATGATCTAACATGAGAAATATAAACAATCCATGAAAATAATTAAGTTCATAGTAATAGTTTTAAGATGCAAATATATATAATTTAAATAAAAACATTACCGAATGATCTTTTGCAATGAACAATTGCTTCTTGAACTGATCCATCATTATAATCACTTGGTTTATTTTCCGAACATGAAAAACGAGATGCGCTTACTGTATTGTGACTCCAACTCTTTGTTCTCCGGAATGTGGTATTGTAGAACCCAATTCTGGTATTCTTTTTCTCGTTAGCACTCACAGAAGACGTCAAGCAAACTGAATTTCTTGAACTATCTACAACTCTTGTATTTTTTCGCCCCACAAGAAATCTAAAACAATTTCCAAATACCCTTTTGGATGAAACACGCCAATTTGCAATAAGTTGACTATATTTTTTCGTACATTTTGAAGATGTTTTGGAAGGAAAATGAACTATGGGTGTAGTAGGACATGAATAAAGCCTCGTTTGATTAACAGATTTAGGAATGATACGTCCATCAAAAAATAGTTCATCGGCATGAACAAGATTTGGAGAGTATGGAAGATCAAAACAGAAATTTTGGGATTCTTCAAGAACAAAGGAATTTCTGTTTTCTACTTGATCGAAGTCGTTATTATTGAATATGTCGTCAAGGGACGGGTTTTGGTTGATTAACCAAGAGTAGGAGAAGCTTTCTATGGTGAGAGGTTGGGAGGTTTCCATGGCTAGTGTTGGAATTGAAGAAGAGAGAATTAGGTTTGACATATGATTATGAAAAACAATTATATAGTCGAAAATGTGATGTGTCACCTTGGTCTATAAGTAAGTTTTCTATTTGTAGTTATTTTATGTGAAAAGGGTTTATGATAACTTTCAAGAGTCGTTTGGTAAAATAGATTTAAAGTGAATGAGATTTAGATGTTTCTTAATAGACACTCGTAACTAGCTATTATATTTCCAAAATAGATTTAAAGTGAATGAGATTTAGATGTTTGAAAAAGGATATTTGTATATAAACTGATAAATTCTAGAATTTGTCCAATAATGGAATGGAAATGTGGACAATTTTGTGATGAGTTTTAGAATGTCCATAAACACCC
The DNA here is from genome assembly GCA_910822075.1 of Senecio squalidus. Classification (NCBI taxonomy): domain Eukaryota; kingdom Viridiplantae; phylum Streptophyta; class Magnoliopsida; order Asterales; family Asteraceae; genus Senecio; species Senecio squalidus. Next base: position 51,559,530 of record CAJVGC010000060.1, read on the forward strand.
AAACGCGTACGCGTGGAAGAGAATATCTTGGTCCGAAAGGCTTCAAGGGGGATCTTGGCAAACAAATCGTGAAACTAATTGTACATATAAGTTGTTTTAACCGTGAAACTTCTTTAAGTTTGTGTTCATTATTTTATCGTAATTTCTTTCCAAAGTAATGTAATTGATTGTTTGGCCACATTATGTTTTGTTCATCAATGAATTTTAATTGTTTTTGTTTTTTCAAAGTTATGCAAAAATCTTTATTAGCAAATTTTAAAACGTTGTTTTAGTTTTTCTTTAATATTAGCTACATATTTTCCACCCAAAAAATAGCCTAAATATAAGGATCATATATATCTGAATATCAAATATCAAATTTTCATGATTTATTTAATTTGAAGTGAATATAGAATATTTAGCTTTGTTACACAAACTGTCTACACAAAAAATATAAAATTAAACAAATAATATTTTATAAATACACGCTTACCATTTTAAATACAAAATAAAAATAAAAATAGTCATTTCACAACTTGGAATTTGGTGTCTTTTTGCCATACCCAGAAACCAGAGTTGACAAAACTTCATATTATAGGAAGTAACCCTTTGACATTTTATTAAATACTTGTTCAATTATGTTTTTTATATCAAATAATTTCGTAAAATTGTTTAATCAATGAATTTTTCTAATTAACTTATTAAAAGTAGAATAAAGAATATATGTGAAGTGCAAATAAATTTCCTAATCTTAACATAGCAATTATTAAACATAAAATAAAAAAAACAAAAAAAAAACTTATCTTTAATATATAATAAAATAAGGGTCTTAAATGTCATATGACGAAATAAAGTCCGTTGAATGGGTTAACTTCTTTGATGTCAGCCGTTTGATTAGATTGATGATGTCATCAAAGATTATTTTCATTTTACACCCATTTACAATATATAATTACATTCTCTATTCCATTCAATCTCTACTAAAATAAAAAACATAATTATAATTTATTTATAGAATCGTTCAATTTGGACTATAATTTACCTTATTATTATTCTAAAATCTCCTAATACAAAATATCAAAACATATGTATAAAGATAAAGTGTATATGTTATCATAGTGTATAAACGTAAAATTATATATATATGTATTATACGTACAACATTATTTTCTCATAATAAATTAAAATCTACGTAAACATAAAATATATATTTCAAACTTTATTTTTTTCCGTATTATCGCGGGACAATAATCTAGTTCAAAACATACCCAAAAGAAATGTTAGTGGGGTTTTGTTTTTTACGAAAAATTATAGGGCTAATATATATATATATTTTTTTGGACAAACATGTTAGTTCTTATTTAGATACTCTCAGCTCTCAAAGACCAAAACATCCTTATAAATCATATTTGTCTATTATTTTATCATGTTAATAAGAGTAAATTGAAGGATTCTACTAAATCAATATATTAAAAGAAAAATATCATTGGTTGTAGTCTAAAGTCCAAATCAGGTATAAGCTATTAAAATCATGAACGAGCATTACTATTCGATTTGACGTGATATAGTTTGTGATTGTTAAATAAAATTTATGATTGTTGAGTCGATTTGAATTATTTAAAACAAAAATAATTAAGGTGTCTTGATTTTTTTCATAAAAGATTTTAGGTTTTGAATTTTTATAGGTAACATTTTTTAGTCATACGGTGATTAGAGAAGAGAAGAGATTCGATAACGATCATGCAAGTTTCCGGATTAAACGGAGTACATATTATTAAATAAAGACTTGTCCTTTTTCCTGAACAGGAAAAACTTTCTCCGTTATTCTTAAACTACCATCATCAAGATGGTATAGCGATAAGACGACTTGATGTATTCAAATTCAGTTCTAAGTTTCGAGACTACTTAGGTAAATATATTCCGGATGGTTGAGGATAGAGTTTTGAAAACAATCACGAGGATATTTACACTTATACATCTGACTGAGTTAAAAGAACTCGAACCAACGACGGATTAGGTGAACAAATAAATCTTCTTAGTTTAAATAATGCTAACGGTTTTGATGTCTGTAATGGGCCAAACATACTAGCAAAATGGAAAATTAGACATGGTTATAACTTTAGGCCACATTTCGAAATGGGCTAGAGACACAACTTCAGCCTTGGATATTTATTAGTCCAGCTTTTCTATTCTTGCTATGTATGGTTATACTCCATTTTATTTTATATTTTAAGTTTCAGCTCCAACTTTCTGCTCCGTTTATAAAAAAATACACATAATATGAGGTTTAGAGACTAATAAAATGATCGATTTTTTGTGAGCGTTACGAATGAAGGGAAGTCATGCAAAAATTGTAACGCCACCAACTTTTGATTCCTAAAAAGAAATCAAACATGCGAGACCAAATTAACTGAGATAGAGTAACGCGTATTAATCTATACTACTTTATAAAGCAAACTTGATGTATTCAAATTTTATAATACTCTTAAAATTAAGTTTTTAAAACTTACCATTAGTGGTAATTTGTAACTATTAAATAAATGTTTAAATTCATAATAATAATTATTAAATCTCATAATTGTTCAATTAATTAATGATTAGTTTTAAATAACTAAAAATAATAATAATAATTAGATTTTTAAAAGAAATGATACAAATGTAGTAAATAATTATGTTATTATTTAATTATATGTTTATAATATATTTCTACATTTGTACTACTCTATAAAACAAATTTGATGTATTCTAATTATAGAATACTCTTAAAATTAAGTTTTTAAAACTTACTATTAGTGGTAATTTGTAACTCTTAAATAAATGTTTAAATTGATAATAATGATTATTAAATCTCATAATTGTTCAATTATTTACATGATTAGTTTTTAAATTAATAAAAATAATAATAATAATTAGCTTTTTAAAAGGATTGATGTAAATTTGCAAATTTGCAAAGTGCTAAGTGTTGTATTTTATATATAATTATTATTTATGCATAGTTATCCTACAAAGATTTTTAAACATTTGTTGTAAATTTTGTCTTATAAACAAAGTTTCGTTTTACTCACCCACATATGTGGTATAAAAGTAACAACACATAATAGAATATATTAAAATATAAATTTTAAATATATTTTCTCATTAATAGTATATAACTTGTTTACTTTAAAGTATAATTAACCAACTAATCATTTTTAAGTAGGGAACAATATTTAGATATTTATATCTATATTTAATACTGAGTATATATGTAATAAGTTTTACACATCTAACTAATATATTAAAATAGTATATGACTTTATCGATAAATATGATTTAAAATACATGTAAATATAACTAAAATTAAAACCAAAAATTTATTGAATAAAAAAGATATACTGATATAAAGAATCTATAACGCAATCAAATTAAAAACACTCGATACACACAACGATATTTAAACAAAATGAAATTAAATCCTTTACGTACTATTTTTCAGGAAAAAATAAGTCCGCGCATTCCGCGAATACTAATTATTCTTAATTTATTTTTCATTTTCAACACAGATGTTGTCTACTTATACTTTTTTTATAACGTGACATTGCACAAACACAACTATATCTATAACTACCATAAAACCGACACTACTTTAAACAAATTAAATTTCAAAAATAATTTATATACGATTTTAAGTGGATAAAAGTTATTCGTCGCGTAACACAAATACATTCCTAGTATTTAATAAGATGAATGATAAATGTTCATTATCCTAATCATCATGAATGGATTCTATAACTAACTACAAATATACCTATGTAAATTAACAAACTAAATATAGGGAGACTAGAAATTGTAACGTGGGTGTTTTCTCTTTATTCCAAAGAAAACTAATCAATATTATCCTTATTGTTTTAAGCACGTTAACAAATTTACCCTAACTATTTTAAATAACCTATTGCATGTGAGTTTTCTTATTTTGGTAATATATAAATGGTATATAATATAAATATACAATATTTGTGATGAAGGCGCGATATATTTAATTTGATTCATAAAGCTGATATAAATTAAAATTATCATTTTTGAATCTTATATATATTTTAACGTATTGATCAAAAAATGCATAAAGTATATCGAAGTATATATTGATCCATCTCGAGAGGATGTAATTTATCGACTTAAAGGCATAATAGTGTGTTTTTACAATTTGGCATTTTCTTTGAAAAAAGAAGTTGCGTAATATTTGTTATTTTGTTTTAGTCCCGCTTAAGCTATGCTTACCTCTTAAATTAGAGGTAAAGCTAGTCCCCAACACCCAAAGGTGTTTCGCCCCGAACGACTCTCAAGTCCATTTTAACAAAATAAGCCAATGAATTTTTTAAGTAAAAATAATTTGTTCTACCTTTGAATAAAACTTGATGACTAATTTTATTTTATTGAATTCTTTGATTTGACGAAAGATTGTGGATTTTGGTCATATGATATGTGGGGGGAGGGATAACCTCACCCCCCTCCTCTCTATCTTCACCTCTCATTGATTTATTATTGTTATTATTATTATATTAATATTAAAAATATAGATCTTAAATTAAAAATATAGATTTAAGATAAATATAGTAATAAAATAAACATTACTCATAACAAAATACATAAATAATTAAACATAACAAGTTATTGAACATAACAAACTAGATTATCTAATCATCTACATCAACACCTTCGGGATCACAAGTTGAAGGGTTAAGTTGACGATACACTTTTTGTCGATTAACATATGGGGTTTCCCATCCAAAAGCACAGTCAGATCTTCCCAAAACCCAGTGCGGATGAGTCGGAGCCATTGGGTATTCCCCTTGTAACTCCACTGAGACATAGTGGTTATCATTTACGAGTGCCAGTGTGATGCTTAAAAAATGCTGAGGAGCAGACCAAAGCGGAAAAAAAGTTATACTGCCGTGGGGACTTAAAAAATTAACTATTACGTCGAACTTTGAAGCAATCATAAACCCTGTATCCGACATTAGCATCCAATGCGGCTGCGGTGCAGGACACGCATATGGGAAACTCAAAGAGTGAAGAATTTGTTCTAACCATTCAACGTCCATAATTTTCAAGTAACCTTCAAAGTGGGAATGAAAACTAAATAAATAAAAGTTTTTGTTTAATAATTTATTTAAATAAATATATAACAAATGAAATAATAATTAAAAAAAAATAAAAAATAAAAAAAATAAATAATTTAAAGTATCGATTTGACACTTGGAGGGTGTCGATAACCAAAATCAAATTTTGGGGGTGTCTCTATCACCACCCGATATGTGGTCATGAAAGCATGAATTATACGATTACTTCCATTCCACAAGCTTGAAAGGGAGTGTTGACTAAATCAACCCTATACAGTTATACACCATAATATATCATTGACCAATTGAATAATGTCTGATTTAGTTAAATATTTTAGAAAATTTTCAAATGTAATTCTTTTAATATTCTGATTATTGCATATAAATTTATGTTCCACAACGGTAAAAGTAGTCAAGTGTAGAATTCAGGTTTCACAATTTTCAATTTCATTATAAGTATCTTAACATTCATGTTGTATTTAAGTATAGTTCTTCTACACTTTTCAATCCAAAATACTTTACCGTTTCTAAAAAAGTATGTCAACGGTATTGAAAATGTTAGATCTTGTGGATCTCGTTAGAGGGGAGCCTAGGGTTGTAAATGAACTGAACGTTCAACGAACCGTTTTATGAATTGTTCGGCGAAAAACTCATTTACGTTTGCTTTTTAATAAATGAACTAAAACGGACATTGTTTTTGGTTCGTTTAGTTAAATGAACCAACGCGACAAAGGTCTCGTTCATTCATTTGCATTTGTGAACGTTCAATTATGTTGGCTAGCAGTTATTATGTAAATAACAACTAGGATAATTTATAGGATAATAAATAATAATGTCTTTATGATTATCAATGTAAGTAGTATTTATTGTTTACTCTCGTTTATATCTGTTTATGTTTATTTATACTCTTTTATTTTCATTTAAATTCTTTTTTCTTCGTTTAAATTATTAACGAACGAACATAAACGATCATGAATAAGTTCAAATCATAATGAACGAACATGAACAAATTCTTAAGTCCGCTTACGCGTCCATATTCGTTTGTTTATCCGATTAAAGTTAAATAAACGAACATAAACACACATTCGTTTGTATCCAACCGATTCGTTTGTATCAAACCGATTCGTTTTTAACCTAAGTGGAAGCCAAGAGACAAATGATTTTTTGAATTTTTCTACCTATCTATTAACAGTCCTTACCCTTATAACTTTATAAAATACTGTCTTTAATTATTAAAATTAATTTTTTTTTGTAACAAACGAGTGTTGATATATCACTTTTTGGTTTAAGAAAAAAAAAAAAACTATACATAAAGTATTAATGTATGTCTTTCTTTTTTATTACGGTTAACATACACTCTAATAATATACAATTTAAGCATACATGTATGTGTAGTTGATGGTCTTGGTGGCCAAAGGTCCATGCTGCATGCATGTTAGCACATAATCATGGTCCACGTTCCATTATTTCTATATTTAAAGATTAGAGAGAAAAACATAAAAAGTATAACTACGTTTAAAAAACGAATTCATTTGATTTGATCAAATTAAGTAAAGTAATGAAAATATGTTGTTTCCAAGGTTCTAAAAAGCACGTCATGACGTCAAGGTGTGACTTTCCTTCACGAAAACAAGCAAGGTGTGACGTTTAAAAAACGTGTCAAGGCGCCATGCGCGCTTTAACTGTAGTTTTTTGTAGCGCGTTATGGAAATTTAAAAAAGAAAACCGTAAAAATAGTTTAAAATGACCATAAAGATCATTTAATTGTATATTTGTGACTATATCTTAGATTAGATATATATTTTAACGTGAAAACAACGATTTTTTGTAGTTATATAACTGAAAAATAGTAAAATCATATATAAAATTATAAAATATATTAAAATACTGCGATATTGTCATGCTTTGAAAAATATCATGTCTCACTATATCTCGTCATGTATTGAGATTTGATCATGCCACCATATCACACCTTATGTTATTCACAACCTTGGTTTGTTTCTTATACTATTTTACAATTATTTCCCCCTAGTTATTTTACCACATGTTTATCTGCAAATAAGTAAAAGAATAGTAGGCAAGCGAGTAAAGATATTTATGGGAGGTAGCACACTTTGTGAGACTATATATGAATGACTTCGTCGCACATTTAAAACTTCTAGAACACATACAAGTGGTACATAGTCGGAATATAAATACATTATTCACACCTCTTTTTGAACCAGTTGGTATTTGAACACGTCAAATAAAATATGTATTTATAAATATGTGAGCTTATGGGGTTGCACACATTGATATTTGGACACGGCTATACATTTATCAATTATTATCTATTACTTAAATGTGTTAAGTGTAATATTTAATACATGGGAGGATGTATTATGTAATTATGGAGGTTTCCTAATTATAATATAACTTGGACTCAAAGGTATTACTTGGCTATATAAGAAACTTCAAGTTCCTTGTATCACATAATCGATTAAGGAGAACAAGAAAATCGATTTCTTGTTTCCTTCCTTGGCCAATCGAATCAATAAACCCAAACGGGTTTTCGGTTTTGTGTTGAGTTCGAATACAAGAGTTGTGGTGGTTGTAAACGTATACTAGCATACAAGTCTGTTGCTAAAAAAAGTGTCTTGTACACGCTTGTAGTATGTTTCACTATAAATCCTACAGGAGATAAATCAACAACAAATGTACAATTTTTAACTTAGTTAATATTGATTATGTGTTTGATTCTAATGCTTCCGCTGCATGTTGTTTGACAGTCTGATTAGATATATACCTTTAGTGGTATCGACCAGACCGTAATTCAAGTTAACTAGTTAAAAACATCAAAAATTGGGGAGGTTTGGTTTAATTTGGTTCGACCAAAAGAAGAAAACAAAATTGTAAATTTGGTGTTCGACTGCGACGCAGTTGATTGGTTTTAAAAAAAAAAAACCCTTTTTTTGTATGTTCCATAATTAAAAGTTAATTAGAAGCTAAATCTAAAACACAATATTTGATGTTTAATTACGTTTGTATAATTTCATTAAGCAATAATCACAAAAAAGTTATACTTACGTGTAATTTTGAAGTGCTTGAGTGATAATGAGTGACAATGAGGTTGTGGTGGGTTGTGGGGAAAAAGGTGATGACGTGGCAGTGAGAATGAGGGTTGTGGGTTGTTATGATAGGGAGGGTTGTGGAGAATGTGGGATTATTTTATTAATTTTTTAATTTTTTTTTCTTAAAAGATAAATAAATAATATTAAAAGTTAATAATTAAAACATTAAATAAAAGATAAATAAATAATTAAAAGAATATAAAATATTAAAACTTAATAATTAAAACATTAAATAAGATAAATAAATAATATATAATCAAATTAAAACAAAATATATATAACATTTTATTAAAATAAAAAACAAAACTACAAATAAATAATATATAATCAAATTTAAAACAAAATAACTTTTTATAAAATTAGAATACAAATAAATAATATATAATCAAATCAAATTTAAAACAAAAATTAAATAAACTTTAGGAAAAAGACAAATTAGATTAAAAAACAAAAACAAAAAACCAAAACAAAAAAACAAAAACAAAAAGACAAAAAAACCTCTTCCATCTTCATCTTCTTCATCTTCAAACCTGCAAAAACACAAAAAACTAAATCAAAAGTTAACAAATCGAAGAAACAATCGAAAGAAAAAAGAAGAAGAAATTGAAGAAAAGAAATAGAAGAAAAGAAGGAAAAGAAACAAGAACAAAAAAAAAAAAAAAAAAATTAAATCTCGAGAATCAGCCGTTGTGGGCACAACGGCACACTCAGAACGAGCCCACAACGAGCTGAGGCGGAGTGATAACGAGCAATGGTGCTCGTTGTGAGCTCGAGAACGGGCGAGAATGCCCCCCACTCCGAGTGCTCTTATGAGTTAAACTAGCAACGATAATGTTGACAAAACAAAAGAAAACAATACTTGACTACTTGCATGGTTTACTTGGTGAGAGTACTTTTCCTCTTTCGTAATGAAACATTGCAAGCTAAGGAAAGAAAAGTTTCCTTCAAACAAGCTTCCGATATTTGTAACATGAAAATATTTAAGTTTTTGGTTTTAATATATTATTTGCATAAGGGTGGCAATACAAGCACCCCCCCTTGGTGGGGCCCAGGAACAATCTATCACATCTCCTTGGTGGGTCCCAAGAACATTCCATCACATCACCTTTTTCTATTTTCTTTTTCTATTTTCTTTTTCATTTTATTATTATTATTATTATTATTTTTATTAATATTTTTTAAGTTATCTAAACATTGAATATATCAGAGTATTTGGTTTTGAAATTTATGGTTTTTATTATTGTGTTATTTTATGTCGATAATAATGTTATGTGTAAAAGAATTATCTTGATTTTATTTATATGACGAAAACAAAAACTAAAATTATTTGACGCGACTAAAGGAAAAGCTGAAATTATTTGAAGTGACTAAAGCAAAAGTTGAAATTACTTGACGCAGAAAAATGAAATTATTTGACGTGACTAAAGCAAAAACTGAAATTTGACTTGACTAAAGCAAAAGCTTAAATTATTTGAGGTGACTAAAGCAAAAGCTGAAATTACTTGACGCGACTAAACAAAATAATGAAATTATTTGACGTGACTAAAGCAAAAGCTGAAATTTGACTTGACTAAAGCAAAAGCTTAAACTATTTGACGCGACTAGACAAAATGAGAAATTATTTGATACGACTAAAGAGAAATTTTTTTCCTATATAAACAAACCTATATTGAATCATATTTTCATAACATTCAAAACTTATATATCGATTCATAACCTTATCAGATTCTAACTAAATATCTTTTTACAAGAAGATATGTCAAGTGTGTCTGATTTTTCCACCGATAAGGTAAATATTTCATATAATAGTACTCTAAATCATATTCTGTTAGCAGATTCTAACTAAATATCTTCTCAATTTCAGGTGTTCAACAATCGTGAAGAATTGTGTGAATGGTTGAAAAAGGAAGCACGTTCTCATAGTCAAGTTATTATCATCAAAAGATCAAAAACAAAAAATGGTTACTTGGCCAAAATTATATTTATGTGTGAGCGTGGGGGGGTATCCAGAAGTAAATCAACGCCTGAAAAAAGTAAACCATGCAAAAAAATTGGCTGTAAATTTGAAATGGTAGCAAAATTTTCAAATACAAATGGTGTTTGGTCGATAACGATGAAAAATTCAGTTCATAATCATGAACGTATAATGTATATGGAAGGTCATGCATATCCAATGCGATTGACTGATGATGAATTTCGTTTAGTTGCAGATTTGTCAAGTAATAATGTAAAGCCTAGTGAAATTCTTGCGACGTTAAAGGAGCGGAATCCAGAAAATGTTTCTTCAAACATAACGGTGTATAATGCAAAAGCAAAACTTCGCACAATCAAGCAAGCAAATCTGACTCCAATACAGGTTGTAATGTCATTTTTGAAGGTAAAAGGATATGAATTATCGTACAAATAATTCTACTAATCAGTTAGAAGAATTATTTTGGATCCATCCAGTTTCATATGAAATATTGCGTGCATTTCCGCATATTTTGTTGATGGATGCTACGTATAATACGAATATTTATAATTTGCCTTTTTTTGAAATCGTTGGTGTTACTTCTACCAGTAAAACATTTTCAATAGCATTCGTCTTGATAGATAAAGAAAAAACTAACAACTTTATCTGGGTACTAAATTGTTTAAAGTCTGCCATTGGCGAAACGTATGAACCACGGGTTATCGTCACAGATAGAGATTTGGCTCTGATGAGTGCATGTGAAACAGTATTTCCAAAAGCTAATAAATTACTTTGTAGATGGCATATTTTACACAATATTTTTAAGATCTGCAAAAAAGATTTTGACTCAGAAAAAGAATGGAATTCTTTTCTTTATACGTGGAAAGAGTTAGTTAAAGCCCCTACAATGACGTCATATACGCATTTGTATAACCGGCTTCAAGTCAAGTTGATCTATCATCCAGGTATTATTTTCTATAAGTTTTGTAATTAACATTCATTTTAACATATCACCGACCTTTGAAACAAATACATTTTTAAATTTTCAGATGTTTTGACATACCTCCATGAGGTATGGTTAAACAAATACGCCCACATGTTCGTATCGGTGGCGACTGATAAATCACTTAACTTTGGAAATTCAACTACTAATAGGGTTGAGAGTCAGCATGCTAAGGTAAAATTAATGTTGGGTTCCTCGCAATCAAGATTAGACACATTTGTGCCTATTATAGATAAAGTTGTATGGTCACAAGTTAATATAATCAAAGAAAGCTTAGAGCGAAGCAAAATTTTCAGATGGCCAAAATATGACCATCCAAGTTTCCAACTATTGTGGGGATGGGTTTCCCATAGTGCTATAAAAAAAATCTACGCTGAGCTTGGTCGCGTCAACGATCCTGAATTCACAAATGAGAATTGTGGTTGTCAGTTGAGGTCGTGTTTTGGGTTACCATGTGCGCACGAACTTGCAAGTTATTTAAATGCAGGTCTGTTTATTCCACTAGAGTCTATTGACGTTTTCTGGAAGATACTTCATTTTTCATCATGTATACCGACACAAGATGGAAATTATGATTGTGACCCTGAGTTGGAAATGATATCTCAGATTCAAGAACCCGCTGTTCACAATAATACTCGTGGACGTCCAAGTGTGAAGGTACAAAAACAAAAGGCGAAACAATTTCACACGCCGCCTCAAGATCCTCCCAGGCGTAGTTATTCTGACATATCAAGTAGTGATGGTTTCGAAAAACCGGACTTGAACCAAGAACCTGCCAGACATAGTTCTTATGTACACCGAACATTTTTCTCAGATCCATTATTGGATCAAATTCCAGTTTGGTTTCAACCGTACGTAACGAACATTCATAATGTACTCGCTGATGGGAATTGCGGATTTAGTTCGGTAGCTTCATGTCTCGGTCTTAATGAAAAATGTTGGCCGCAAATTAGAAGGGAGTTGCTAGAAGAGATAAGAATGCACCAAGCAACATACGCTACTATGTTTGGAGAAGTTGAATTGCTAAAAATTTATGAAGCAATAGATATTCCACCAGATACTCCTGCAATTCAAAAGTATTGGATGATTTTGCCGATAATGGGTTTTCTAATTGCTTCAAGGTACAATGTGGTCTTGCTGTTTTTGAGCAATATGGGAGATACGACGTGTTTACCGCTCTGGTCCAGTCCACCCGAGTCACAACAACATTATATATGTGTAATTGCTCGAGTAAATGGAAATCACTTTGTAAAAGTGGATTTGCAAGGATATTATCCGGTACCTCCGACGCATCCGCAATGGAATACATATAAATATGATGCCGAATGGGAACGGCCGTATAAGAATCAACAAGATTTGTACCTTCACCTTAGGCGTCCCAATTATAAATCTTCGTTTGCTAATGTTTTTGACTAGAGATAATATAAAATTATTTGTTATTGTTAATTACTTGTCTTGTATTATTTAGTTGGAGTAATTTAAAAAAATGAAGTTATTAATAAATAGAAAAGATAGTTTATTTAAAAATTTTATTTAATTGAAAAAAAGAAAAGGCAAAAAGTATGTGTTTGGTAAAATACAAAATAAAAAACAAAACAAAAACAAACTTAAAAAAAAAAAAAAAAAATTAAAATAAAATAAGATTGTGGGACCCATGTGTAGGGTGGGTGTGGTGGGACCCATGTGGGCCAAGGGGGGTGCTCTAAGAATGAGCCGCCTTTGCATAATCAAATTTTCTTTTATAGAAATAACCTAAAGAAAAGATCTACAATTTGTAGAATTAGCATTTCTTTTGTTCATAAGGGCGAGGAAAAGGTTATAGTTATATACCTATAATTTGAATATTGAGCACTACTAAAAAAAAAAAAAAAAGAGACCACTCATAAAGACCGGTTATATAAAGCAACTAGTTTCTAAAGTTTTAGAGACCAGTTTCTCTTAAATTAACCGGTCTCTAAAGTTTAAAACTTTAGAAACCGGTTGCTTTAAGAAAAACTGGTCTCTTTATGTTGATCGTGACCCACAACAACGGATTTTCGCATTATTAAAAACGTGTTTCCAAAATAATATAACAGTTTCTCTATACGTAATGCGATGGATGTACGAATTTGTGTTGTTACAACAACATTCTTTTCCATCAACTCTAAGTATTATTAAATCAATGTAATCATTACCTCTATTGAATTTAACTCTCTTATTTCATGATAATGATATCAATCGTTTTCTTTATATACATATCTCATGGTTAAAGAAACAACCTTATGACCCGAACGTGTGTGATTTTTTAGTTGGTATGTTTTCAAACGGATTTGTTATTCCCACTTGAACTAATTTCTATGTTTTAGACTATTTCATTATTGGGTTGGTTGTATTGAGACCGGCTTTTTTCAAAACACATGCTCTCTATAATAAATTAAAATAATTTAAATAAACCTAAAGAGACATGTTGTTCTTAAATTAATCGGTCTCTATATTAATAAGGAGACCAATTATTTAACCGGTCTCTATAATTGAGACCTGCTTCAAAGAGACCGGGTGCGAAAAAGGTCTCTATAATACCATATAACCGGTCTCTATAACCCTTTTTTGCAGTGGTAGAGATTACTCATTTTTATTTAACTTCTATAAAATACTAGTAAAATACCAATACGATGTCGCGGCAAGATCAAAGTAATAGCAAAAAAATTACATTGTGATCATAGTTTTCTCATTCGTTTTGAGAAATATACAATGGCCTTTCGGACCACAAAAATAGTAATAACTTTTTTGGGGTTTTCTAGTTCTCTTTTTTCAGAAAAAAGTTTGAAAAAATATTTTGTTTAGGATTTATTATATTTTTATTTTCTCATAAATAAATAAAAGAAAAATTAAGAAATAAAATGCTAACAAATTAACATAAATAAAAAATTAATAGTTAAATAAGGGGCAAATATGTATTTTCTTTCTTAAATTTCAACATTAAGATTTATAGGTCAAAAGCTTTATAGTTAGTATAGATATAGATAACTTATATAAACACAAACTATTAGAGTATATTGATTTCCTAAAGTTCTTAGTAAAGACAAAAGTAACATAATCTACCCAAATTATTGGTATTATCTAATACACACCGTTTTACTTGGTCACGTAGTATTTGCTTCGTTATATTGCAAGCTAAGCGAAACGAAGATTCCATTAAAGATTTGTATTAAAAACCAAAATATTCAAAACATGGGTGAGATGGTAATCGGACCGGTACCAGTACATTTTTGGAAAACATTTAGTTTGAACGAAATGCAATACCCAATGAATCGGTCAATGCGATACTATACAAAATATAAAATAAAAAAAAAACTCGGTACTAGTTGAACCGAATACCAAATTGTATTCGATCGATATCAATATGTTCCGGTACTTATCTGATAACAAATATTCTTTAATTTGCTCAACCCTAATACAAACTGTGTATTTTTCTTTTTACATAGCCATCCATGAATGTACATAGGTTACATTTAACTTCCAAGTGCTCATTCGAACATGTTTGTGCTGGTCTGGCCACTTAGTGATTTTTCAGTAAATCATAAACTAATTGGTTAAAATCGACCTAAACTTCTAAAATGGCTTATCAACTATCTAAACTCTTAAACCGACTAACAATTATGAAATTCAAACACCATTTATTGTTTGTTACACAAAAAGTTGTCTTTAGCTATGAACACGAAAGTCAACTTAGATTAATTCATTTGATTATGATCATAGAAGTTCACTATGATTAGAAGGATTGCTTAATCACGAGTAATATAATAGAATTCCCTAACCAACTTTAACATATCAATTCGTTTTCAATAGTTTGTAAGATTTTTGAAAAGTCAACAGATCAAGGTTTTGATTGATTTTGGTTTTGTAATGTTAGATGTCTTCACTAAATTATCTTAATCACAAGATTTAGAGTGTATTACACAGTTCAATTGTGACGAATGAATTTGAGTTGATAGAGTTTGATAGAAATGGGTTTTGTAAAGTTTTTAGATCCGGAGTTGGGTTTATCATAGTTACATTGATTTTTAGATCAATTAAAGTATTCCATTAGCTTCGTATAATGATTCGTAAGGAATCAAAATATTTAGATCGAAAGTAGGTCGATTGAAAGGTGAATGTAAAGTGTGCTCGAAGAGAATTGATATGATCTTTGATGATCTGGCAAGCTATAGATTAAACTAAACTTTACAAGGATATTCAACAATTAATCATTGGATATGTCATTATTTAAGTTAAATGATATACTATTTTCCGATGAGATTCCGATCACATTTTCCCGTCAAAAATTATGATAGGCACCTAAATGAAAGAAAAAAAAGTTTATTACATAAAATAAAAATTTAGGTAAAGTAGGTTATGTGACTCGGATGTGTTAACTTATTTGTTTCAGCCATTATATTAGATTGATAATGTCAGCAAAAACTATTTTCATTTTACATTCTTTTTTTCATTCCATCTCAAAAAAATAAAAATATAATCCTATTTACTTATAAAATTGGTCAATTTGGATTATAATTTACTTTATTGTTATTCTAAAATCTCTTAATATAAAATATCAAAACATGTGTATAAACGTAAATGTATATATTTTATCTATAATATATACTAAAAGAGATGCATCAAAAGCCACATATCGAAATCTCCATCGTTAGATGAGTTTGAAGATTAATTTTAAACCCTTAGATTAAATTGATGATATCAAATGACATCATTATTTACTATTTTTGTTTTAAACCTTCAGTTTTAGTTATAATATTAATCCTTCAACTATAATATATTTTTAAATAAGATTTGTTTCACATCATTATTTAAATTCTAAAATATTTGTCAGATATTATTTATTTATTTTCGTTAAGATTATTCATTAAATTTGGGTGTTATCATAACACTTTTCTATTCGATTTTACTTTCTAATAATATAAAATCATATAACCATGAAAAAAAATTCATATTTAAATTTCAAAATATAAATCAAAAAAATCGTTATATAAAATGTGTTTTTAA
The DNA here is from genome assembly GCA_910822075.1 of Senecio squalidus. NCBI lineage: Eukaryota > Viridiplantae > Streptophyta > Magnoliopsida > Asterales > Asteraceae > Senecio > Senecio squalidus. The sequence goes on from CAJVGC010000060.1 coordinate 51,575,694, forward strand.
TTTCTTATTGAACACTTATTTTCTAACATATAAATAATATTAACTATATTTTATGCTTTTATATCTTTACTTAGACAATACCAACTAAATTAATTGCATTTGTTATCCCATATCAACAAATTACATGTTAAGTTGAATTCAACCTCATATACTTTTCTCATTCTTTAACCCGTACCAATACGAACTTATAGGTGTGGTCAAAGTTAACCACATGGGTATAAACGAAACTACATATATTTAATATCATGCTTTAATATATATTTAAATAAAATTATATGTTATTATTGCATTATACATATTCGATAAAGTTTTCTATGTATATACATTTAAAGGTGAAGCTAAAAACACGTACATATATATAAAAGAAACGATAAATATTTGGAATTACAATATATATTATCATAAATTGTTAATGACAAACAATGTTCTTTCAGTTTCTATATATTATATCTGTATTTTTCTCGAATGGGAATTTCCGCATATTCGAGGGAAAAAAACTAGTTATAACTATATACAATATGTGTATAAACTAGTTATCACTATAGAAATTAATGGTTTTATTGGAAATAAAGTATGAATTATTCAAATTTAAAAGCATTCAAGTTTGGGAGTTTTTATTCATGAAATGCAGGGGGTTGGCTACATTGTGATGTAGCTAACATTTACCCATATATATATATATATATATATATATATATATATATATATATATATATAGAAGTAGGATCAAATAAAAAGTTTCAAATTTGTAAAGAGAAGAGGAAGCAACGTGGGAATGACATGTGGATGCTTAGGTGACATTTAAAAAAAAAATTATTTTTTTTAGTAAAAAAAATGAGTTAATTACATAATTGGTCCCTGTGTTTGTTCCAAAACAACGGGTCCAGTCCCTGGGTCACAATTCGTTCGGGTCCAGTCCCTGGAGCCTATATTTGGTTGCACGTTTGGTCCCTGCCTCTAACAATCGTTGAATTTTAACGTTAAATGTGACATGTGCCCGGCATGTGATGGGTAAATAGGTAATTTCGCCTTTTTTTTTCCCCTTTATACAGATCCATCTTCTTCCTCCTGATTCAACCCTAATTTCTCAATCAACTAACTGGAATGATCTTTTTAATCCAAAGAAAACATTCCCTTAAATCACTATCATAAACCCACTTACCACACCATTTATTCCTTCCATAGCAGCTCTGATAACAGGTCCAGCCGCAACTTCGTACACTTCTTGAGTCTCCGAATAAGATCCAAAAACTTTATCTGTTACACAAAGCATACAAAAAACATTTATCAAAACAAACTTCCATATCCACCGCCAATCAACGCTATATCCACTTTACTTCCGTTTATCTCAGTAATCAAAAAGTCAAAATTGCGTACCAAATGCATATGAAGTAGCCGGATTATACTCATTTCGCACAAGTTTATCTCCATCTTCAAATTAATAAGATTACCTCAACGGTCTAAACCTAATCGTAACAGAAATACTATCACCACCAGCAGCCGGTCTAGCAACATCATCAATCTGTTCATCAATCATCTCATCAGCAGATTGATAACCTACCGGAGAGCGTGCTCCATAACCACCACCGTACATCGAATCAGAAGTAGTTCGATTTAAAGTATCAGATCTCGAACCGTAACCGTTTCCAGATGCTCCGTAAACGGTTGTAGTTGCAGAAGAAGATCATTTAAGTTAGTTGATTGAGAAATTAGGGTTTATAAGTGGTGAAATTAGGGTTTGTAAATTGAGTGAATTAAAGATGTGATGGATGTATATAAAGGTTAATAATTGAATCAGGAGGAGAAGATGGATCTGTATAAGGAAAAGAAAAAAAAAGGCGAAATTACCTATTTACCCATCACATGCAGGGCACATGTCACATTTAACGTTAAAATTTAACGATTGTTAGAGGCAGGGACCAAACGTGCAACCAAAGATAGGCTCCAGGGACTGGACCCGAACGAATTGTGACCCAGGGACTGGACCCGTTGTTTTGGAACAAACACAGGGACCAATTATGTAATTAACTCAAAAAAAATTATATTTTGTTTATTAAAAAAATAAAATTCGAAAAATAAATTTTTTTTTTGAAAAAATTAAAATTTTGGCGATAACGTCATTATTTTTGTTGCTTAACTTTTAACGTTCTACACACGAAAATGTTATGTCAAGTCACAAGATGTACTTAAACTTGTCAAGTAATCATGCCACGTCACTTGTCACGTCATTTGATGCACACAAAAGATATGATGTACATTAATGATGTACAAAAAAAAGGTATGATATTCAACTATAATGCACACATAAATGTTCATCATAGGTGTGTATTATAAATGTGCATCATATTTTTTTCGAGCCAAAATATATATATATATATATATATATATATATATATATATATATATATATATATATATATATATATATATATATATATATATATATTATACATTTAAAATTGTATTTTTATAATAACTTTAAAATGTATATAAATATAAACTTTACGATTCAATTTTTATCTATATTTTATCCCCGCAATCACATGACAATAATCAAGTACAATTACATATGATACACCTTTACTTTGTTTTATCTAGCTTAGTAACTAATAACTCGACAAATAACTATTTTAAACAAATCGAAGTAGTAACATGGACTTTTCATGTTGCGTTATTCAAAAAGTGGTATTTTAACTCAAATATACATGATTTAACTAGATTATCTAATGACATCGTTTACAAACTTTTTCTCTACATAGTTAGATTATCCACAAAAAATTAAAATTGAGACCTCATATAATCAATAACTATATGAGGAAACCAATAAGATTACCACCAGACCACTTGATGATAATATAATATAAACATCTATTCTATTATTTATATGAGTTTTTCTTTAAATTTTATTTCATATATAAAACGAATTTAATAATATATCAATTATATTATATTTATTATACTATATTATACTATATTATATTATTATACTATATAACATTTAGACTATGCGGAGTGGAGGATTTTCGGGGCGTTATAGGCCAGTCATCGCCTATAACGCCCCCTATAACGCCCTTAACCGCTCCGGGAGGGGCGTTATAGGGGCGTTATCGAGGCGTGGTGGGTGGTGGCCTGTTCTGCGTCACGGCGTTTTGCGATTGATTTTTGGTGGTTAACGGTCATATGACCGTTGTGAGTTTAAAAAAAAAAAAAAAACTCTCTATATAAACAAACTCAATATCACACAAATATATACACAAACAGACAAAATTTATATACAAACACACAAAATACACACACAAAGTTTTATAAAATGTCAAGTTCGGAAGAAGATGAAATTGTAGCCGGAGCGCTCATGGCCGTTGCTAACGTTGCATCACAACAAATCCAAAGACCAATCACCACAAGAACCGCAATAGAACGTAACCGTGAAGCAGCTCAAACACTACTAATGGAATCTTACTTTTCTCCGGGTTGCACCTACACCGACGAACAATTTATCCGTCGTTTTCGAATGAGGAGGGAGCTATTTCTCAAGATATGCCACGATTTTGAAAACCATTTTGATTATTTTAGGCAAAAATTTGATGCTAGAGGAAGGGCTGGGTTTACACCGATTCAGAAATGCACCTCCGCTATACGACAACTTGCTTTTGGCACTTGTAGTGACATATGGGACGAGTATTTAAAAATGTCCGAAAGAGTTTCACGTGAATCCCTTGCCAACTTTTGCGAAGGTATATTTTTAACCTTTATTTTTTTAATTAGTTTACTTTAAATCTTATTTTTAATTAAAATTTAATAATATCTGAAATAGGTGTGGTTTCTTTATACGGCAAGAGATATTTACGCCGTCCTAGTTGGAGTGACATACAGCAGATTACTTCGGTTCATGATGAAAAACACAATTTTCCCGGTATGCTAGGCAGTTTGGATTGTATGCATTGGGAGTGGGAAAATTGTCATGTGGCTTGGGCTGGTCAATACCATAGGGGTGATCACAATCACCCTTCCATTATGTTAGAGGCTACGGCCTCTACTGATTTGTGGATATGGCATTCCTTTTTTTGGGGTTGCTGGAGCGAATAATGACATCAATGTCTTGGATCAGTCACCGCTTTTCAACAACATTGAGAATGGGACAGCTCCCGATCAGTCGTTTATTGTTAACGACACAACCTACAAATACGGGTATTACCTCGCTGATGGTATTTATCCAAAATGGCCGGTGTTAATAAAGTCTTTCAGGGAAAGAGACGAATTAAACGAGAAGCGTAACCATTTTAAAAAAGCCCAGGAATCTTCAAGAAATGACATCGAACGGGCATTTGGAGTGTTGAAAAAAAAGGTGGCATATAATTAAAAACCCCGCAAGAGCTTGGAGTTTAGAAAAAATTAGAAACGCGATGTACGCTGCTATAATTCTTCATAACATGATTTTGGAAGACAAAGGTCTCGCGTATTGTCAAGCTTATGATGAGAATGCCACAGAACCAGAAGTCCAGATTAGCTTTGAAGAGAAACAACAGAACATACGTGACATGCGTGACGAAGATACCCATCACAGTCTGGTAGCCGATTTGATCGAACATGTCTGGTATTACCGCCCCCGACGAAACAACGATGAAGATTGAAGTGTTTTTTTAAAAAATTGTATTTTTTTAACGTCTTTTAGTTTAATCGTAATATGTTTTTTAATAAATTGTAGTATGTTTTTTTTATTTTTAATAAAAATACAACTTTTTAAATTTCATTTATATAAAAAAAAAAAAAAAGTAATGATTACAAAATAATCTCTATCACTCCACATCATCACTCACCACTCCACCCATTTTCTATCACTCCACATCATCACACCCTCTTTCCTAAAATCACACTCTCTTTCCTACAAATCACCTCTATCACTCCACATCATCATCACTCACTACTCAGACTATGCGGAGTGGTTAAGGGTAAGTGATGATGATGTGGAGTGATAGAGGTGATTTGTAGGAAAGAGAGTGTGATTTTAGGAAAGAGGGTGTGATGATGTGGAGTGATAGAAAATGGGTGGAGTGGTGAGTGATGATGTGGAGTGATAGAGATTATTTTGTAAAAGTTGTATTTTTATTATTTTTTTATATAAATGAAATTTAAAAAGTTGTATTTTTATTAAAAATAAAAACAAAACATACTACAATTTATTTAAAAAAAAATATACTACAATTTATTAAAATAAAAAAACATACTACAATAAAAAAAAAAATACTCATATCCGAAAAATATTTTTCGATAAGCCTTTTCTTTTCGGACTCCGCTATTCTTCGATAAGGCTCCTCCAGATGACTAATGTCCTTCATGATCGTCTTTAATGCTTTTGCTCGCATTTTTTCTTGAGCAGTTTCATTAAATTCCCCGAACTTTTGTGTCATCAACTGGAGTTGTTCTTCGGCCCCCGAAGAAGACCCGGCTTTGCCCTTTCCTTTGCGCGCCCTTGCTTTTGCTTGATCTCTACCAACCGGTCTTGGAAGATCTTCCTCCAACTGGAGTTGATCATCATCATCATCATCATCGTTGAGATCGAATGAAGCAAAAGGCGTTATCGGAGTGGCGGGAGTGGCGGGAGTGGCGGGGCTACTAGACTCCGATGTTTTGCGCGCTTTTGAGGACCCTCAAACAGTTGGTACATGTTGACAAATCGGGCTTTTTTTCAATATTTCCCAAGACGCGTAATGTGGGAAACCCGTACCCATTTTGGCGCGGTATGTCAACATAGCCTGTTCGACCACTTGTTGATCACTTTGACCGCTTGTTCTAGATTGTTGGGCTTGTCGCATAATCCCGTTGAATTTTTTGACTTTTCGGGATAAGTCGGTCCACTTGCTCGATATCATGTCGTTGGTACGAGCGTAATCGGGATCTTCTTGATGCATCTTGTGGAAGAATTGTTCCCGAACATTTGCCCAATAAAGTGGTGAAGCTCGATCTCTTCCCAAAATGGGGTCTTCGGATGTCGACGACCATGATGAAGCAAGTGCTACCTCTTCCCGTTCGGTCCACTTCTTTTTTTCGGTTTTGCCTCTTTGCGATTCGGCTTCCTTCTTCTTATGTCGCCTCTTCCCACGGGTCGGCATATTTTCCGGTTGAGTTTCCGGAACAACGTCATCGTCTTCGGAATCGACCAATTGGCGGTTACGGTCAACGTCAAATGGAGGCACATGTGGAAAATCGCCGAAGTTAAGCAATTGTTGGAACGACCCTCCTTGGTATACCGGGTCTTGGTGAGGTCTTTTGTGGTGGTGGAGTTTGTTGGTAAAATTGTGGATATTGGTTAGGGTTTGGAAATTGGTTAAGGTTTTGAAATTGGTTGGGGTTTTGATATTGGTTGGGGTTTATAAATTGGTTTGGAAATTGGTTAGGGTTGAACCATTGGTTGGTGTTTTGATTGTTGAACCAAGGGTTGGGGTTTTGATTGTTGTTGGGATCCATTTGATATAGAATTGTATAAAATTGTGATAGAAAGTTATATATTTTGATGTAGAAAGTTGGATGTTTTGTGGTTGATTTTATAAAAATTGTTTAGGTTTTATAGAGGTGATTTGTGGGTATTTGAAATTTTTGCCCGTTGCTTGATCTCAAACGGTCAAAAAGACCGTTGCCTGGCTTTCTCTCTCGCTCACCACGGCGTCTTTCTGCTCACGCCGTGGCCCAAAAACGCCCTATAACGCCCCCACCGGAGTGGAGGTGGGGCGTTATAGGTGAGGTGGAGGGGTGATGGAGGGGTGATAACGCCCCACTCCCGATAGTCTCACCACTCCGCATAGTCTTAGCATAATAGAATAATAATATTCTTAAAACCTAATATCAAATCTAAATATAATTATTATAAATAGCAAAAATGTTCGCATCAACTACACTGTCATTTAAAAAAAATAGATAACTTTTATTTTCGACTTATTGTTATCCGACTTAAAATTCTTATTTTAACTATTTCAATTACGCTATAAAATAAGATTACTTCTTACTTATTTCGATTTATCATTAATTTTTTCTAAATCTTTTTTTCTTGATTACCTTTGTTCTTCTTTTAATATATTTGGTTTTATCTTTTTTCTTTTCCTTTAGGTATTAAATAAAGTAGTAAAATTTTTATTTCGATTATTTATTTGTTTTGGGTTTGTTTTTTTTATTATTTTCTTTATCCTTTCTTTCTATATTACTTTTTATTTTGTTTCTGTTATGTTTTCTTTATAAAATGAATTATATAAAGTCAATATCTTCATTTTACTATCAAGAAATTTACTAAAATCACTTTTTAGTTAAAACGACAAGACGTCCCATTTTCATGTAAGGGACTTTACTTCGAGTCTCTTCACAACTCTCTCTCTTATTTTTAATTTATGTTTATAAACTTTTATATTACAAATTTTTATATAATATAGGTTAGAGTTATTTTCTAGTCCTTTATTTTATATTTAATATAAATTATAATGCGATAATTGTTATAACTTTTATTATAACATGACATATATTTTTAACTATTTACGTATTCTTGATCGGGCCAATTTTATCGTTAAATACATTTTTACCTTTATATTTTTGAGATTTTCTATCATGTGCCCTTAAGCACATGATAACAATCATTTATTAATATTAAAAGTATCATTAAAAGTATCATAGGTAAGAGCACCAGGAGTGATAATGAGGGTTGTGGTGGTTGTGGGATTACTTTTGCTGACGTGGCAGTGAGAATGAGGATTGTGAGATTTTGGGTGGTATGATAATGAGGATTGTGATGATTGTGGGAGTTGTGGGACCCAGTTTAATTTATTTTTTTTCTTAAAAGATTTAAATAAAATAAATATAACATTTTATAAAAATAAAAAACAAAACTACAATAATTAAAATAAACATACAAAAACATACAATAAAAAAAAATACAATACAATAATTAAAAAAAAAATACAATACATAATTAAAAAAAAAATACAACACAATAATTAAAAAAGCTAACGTTGTCGATAGTTATCCGGAAGTGTCGAAATGTAGGCCACGAGATCCTCCTGAAGTATGTTGTGTGTGGTCCTGTCTCTAATCTCTCTTACGTTCGTTGACTCTCTCGTTATAAGTTCTCGGAACACCCGTAACCGGATGAACATACCATTCATCGGCATCGCAGATCGACTGTCCGTTGTCTTCAACGATCATGTTGTGTAATATAATAGCCCCATACATAACTCTTCTTAATTTGTTCATCTTGTAAAATCTAGTTGCATGTTTTATAATACCCCAACGACCTTGAAGAACACCGAATGCCCGTTCGATATCCTTTCTCGCACTCTCTTGAAAACGTTTGAATTTTTGGCGAGGTTCGTCAAATGGGCACGAGAAAGCTTTAACAAATGTCGACCACTCCGGATATATACCGTCTGCAAGGTAATATACTTTATTGTACTCGTGGCGGTGAATCTATAGTTTGGGGATGAGTCGTTGAGCATATCATGAAACAACGACGATTGTTTAAGCACGTTGATGTCGTTGTTCGACCCCGCGACACCGAAGTAAGCATGCCATATCCATAGATCGTATGAGGCAACAACTTCCAACATAACCGTTGGATAACCATGGTCACCTCGTGTGTATTGCCATTTGTATGCATTTGGACATTGATCCCATTTCCAATGCATACAATCTATGCCAACAAGCATACCCTTAAACCCATGAACCTCTTCGTGTTTTTGATATAAACGATTAACATCATCTTGTGTTGGGGCTCTTAGATAAACGTTTGTATAAAGATGGATTACACATTTTAAAAAAATTATCTAAGGATTCAGTTGATGTTCTTTCAGACATTTGTAAATATTCGTCGAAGGCGTCCGTAGTAATCCCATACGCCATCATACGAATAGCGGACGTGCATTTATGTAAACAACTAAAACCCATTTTACCCGTTGCATCGGGGCGTTGTTTGAAATATTTAAAATAGTCGGGCAAAGGTTCTACAGAGTAATTAGATATACCTTCGACTACTCGGAGGAAAAGAGGTCTTCTCATACGAAATCGTCTACGGAAATATTCATCCGGGTATACGTTTTCGCCGGAGAAGTAATGTCGTATCACGTTTTCGTTTGCTTCGGCGCGATCGCGGTTGATATAACGCCTTTTCTTTTTCACAGTACGGCGAGAACTTTCCGCATCATTTTCTTCCACCTCCACAGCTTGTACCGCCATGGCTAGAACTTGTAACAATTCGGCGTCAGAAGATGACGAATCCGTAACATCGTGATCGGTTGACGAATTCGAACTCATTTTTTGTTGTATATAGTTTTTAGAAAAAGATTGAGATAGAAAGAGATTGAGAAATGGTGTGATTTTTCGGTTAAATTGTGGGGGTATTTATAGGTAAAATTAAGGTTTAAAAAAAAAAAAAATTTTTAAATAAACCAACGGTTATATAACCGTTGGTGTGTGTTTGTTTTTTTTTTTTTTAAAAAAAACTTTTGACCGTTGCAATTAAGAAAAAAAAAAAAAAAAAATCGCCAAAACGACCCGTTGTGGTGACAACACTGGCCCACAACGAGCCTCACAACGACCGAGCTCGGTGTGATAACGAGCTACAGAGCTCGTTGTGAGCTCGAGAACAAGCCGACAAAGTTACCACTCCGAGTGCTCTAAAAAACCAAAAAAAAATTGATACTTTTAATATTAATAAATGATTGTTAATATGTGTCACTCAAGTTAGAAAAAACCTATATTTTTTGTTTTGTTTTGTTTGATTTAGCACTAAAAGGATTACGAGGTGCGTGGGAAGGGTGTAAGGGGTACACAGATAGTTACAGAGGAGAGTTATCCCCTACATTACATTACGCGGTGTTGGGAGCGTTGGATGTCGACCGTTGATTCATTCTCCGCACATAATAATCCTTTTCCTTTTTCTATATAAACAACAATCTCCCAATTATATAAACAAAAATTCAGGGTTCAACCAACATTCTCTAATTTATTCATCGCCATTTTGATTTTTTTTGCCGGAGAATCGAAATGGTGTGTGAAGATTCAATCCCTTCAATTCAAGGTTCATTTTTCTTCCATTTTTAAACCATATATTATAATCTTAATCGAAACTCTGATTTTTTGATTATTTCATATTGTTATATGCCGTTTATATGTTTCCGGTTTAATCTGATATGCAGTCTGTAGCTAATTTACGACAATAATACTTAAACGTGTTACTACAAAATGCAAATTTAAAACATGTGTGTTTTTTGGTACTTGTAAAATACTAATATTCGGGTTAGCGGAACATTATGACTATTTTTGCCAGTTGTTAGGTTGTTTGATATGTTAACGGAATAAACCTTTTTAAGCAAATGGTTAATAGCCTAATATTTTCCGTTACCAAGGGGTATATTTGTATTTGATCAAACCGAGTCTTGTCGCTATGTTGTTATTCTTTTTTTCCTACTTTTGTCCACTTGACAAACTCTCTTTTAACTAGTTAAGGAAAATGATCATGTTTAAGTTAGTTAACCCTTAAAAAACTTCGTCTAAACAAGTCATTTTCAAAGCTTTGCTTGATTTTGTCCGCCCAACGACTTCCTGGCCTGCAAAAATATCTTATAACGCGTCATTTTTAGTATTTTTGTATAACATCCACATGCCACCACTACCTCCTGTCTAAATTATATTGTTTAGAATATATAATTTGTGTCGAATATATTAAACAAATCAAGGTTAAGTTTTGTTTTAGCCTTTTAATAGCTCGAATGGGTCCCCGACATGCCTCTTTTCTGGACTTATGTTGTATCTGTCATATGCTGTCCATGTGGCTAAACAATGAGCTTAAAGGAGTAAAGGACAATTAAACGTTTCCATATAATTGGAAACTAATTACATAATTTATAAAGCTCATGCTTCTTAATTGTATGCGAATTTCTGCTGCATTTTCTCATCCTAACAAACAAAGTTTATCTGTTACGTACATTATTCCTTCATATCAAGTGCGTGTTTATACCAAACCAGAATATGTTTCCCTAATGGGTTTTGTCATAGTTAAACAAAGTTTCACCAAATTTTTCTTAAACTTTACCGTGTATTGATAAATAAATTAATCTTTGTTAATTGACATACAAATTTTGATTTTTCAGTGTTGAATTCAATGGCTGACGGAAAGAAGTACATAACATCAGAAGAGTTAAAAAAACATAACAAGTCTGGCGACCTTTGGATTTCTATTCAAGGAAAAGTTTACAACGTTACAGAGTGGGCGAAAGAGCACCCTGGTGGTGATATCCCACTTCTAAATCTTGCCGGTCAGGATGTAACCGATGCATTCTTTGCATTTCATCCTGGGACTGCTTGGAAACATCTTGACAAACTCTTCACTGGATATCACTTAAAAGATTACCAGGTTTCAGAAGTTTCTCGAGACTATAGGAAACTCGCATCCGAATTTGCAAAGGCTGGGATGTTTGAGAAGAAAGGGCACGGTGTAATTTACTCACTTTGTTTTGTGTCTCTGCTGATTTCCGCATGTGTATATGGAGTATTATATTCAAACAGTTTCTGGGTCCATATGCTTTCGGGGGCATTGTTGGGATTAGCGTGGATGCAGATCGCTTATTTGGGCCATGATGCCGGGCATTACCAGATGATGGCGACCCGTGGGTGGAATAAATTCGCTGGGATTTTTATCGGAAATTGTATAACTGGAATTAGCATTGCGTGGTGGAAATGGACACATAATGCCCACCACATTGCTTGTAACAGTCTCGATTATGATCCTGATCTTCAACATTTACCCATGTTAGCCGTTTCTTCTAAGCTTTTCAACTCGTTGCAATCTGTTTTCTATGGGAGACAACTGACATTCGATCCATTGGCTCGGTTTTTCGTGAGCTACCAACATTACTCGTATTACCCAATAATGTGTGTGGCCCGGGTCAATCTTTATCTACAAACAATTCTTTTGTTGATTTCAAAAAGAAAGATTCCCGACAGAGGTTTTAACATTATCGGTACTTTAATTTTCTGGACATGGTTTCCGTTACTTGTTTCATGCTTACCAAACTGGCCTGAGCGTGTGGCGTTTGTGCTGGTTAGCTTTTGTGTTACTGGAATTCAACACGTTCAGTTTACATTGAACCACTTTGCTGCGGATGTTTATGTGGGCGGACCAAAGGGGAATGATTGGTTTGAGAAACAAACTAGTGGAACAATTGATATATCGTGTTCTTCGTGGATGGATTGGTTCTTTGGCGGTTTACAGTTCCAACTTGAGCACCATTTGTTCCCAAGGTTGCCTAGGTGTCACTTGAGATCAATTTCTCCTATTGTGCAAGAACTATGCAAGAAACATAATCTACCTTATACCAGTTTATCGTTCTATGATGCCAATGTGACAACACTCAAGACACTTAGGACCGCAGCTCTACAGGCTCGAGATCTTACAAACCCGGCTCCTCAGAATTTACTATGGGAAGCTTTTAACACTCATGGTTGAGTTATTTCCTACCAGTATCCGCGAAAAACTTGCTGTTTTCAATAGCTTATTATGAAAAATTCAGATTCTTTACTTGGTACTAGGCTTTGAGTAGTAAGAAAAAGATGTATTTTCTTCGGCAACGTCTTTTCCTTTTCTTTCGTTTCGGATTTGTATACTTCTTTTAACATATTATTGTAGTTGCTAAACTTTGAAATTCATTCCGTTCTAATGTACTGATTGTAGAATTTCCATCTGAATACAATCTGCAACTATCTATTCGTTAATTCAACCGGTATATAATGATATTTTGCTGTATCATTTTGGTATCTAATGTCATGTACAGTGCAACAGTTAGCAGTTCCCTTATGATCGAATACTAATGCACGCTTGCAATTAGATGGTATATCAAGATTTCTTTTTACATGTACAACCGTCACTGATGTTATATCTTCATTTCTTGTGAATTGCACTAGAATTGAACATAGCATTAGGAAAGATGACTTCATAAAAGAGAATATAAATTCAAATGGACAAAAGACGGACAGTTGACTTGATAGCTTTGTTGCCCATTCGTTTGGTGATTCGGTAGTCAGAGAGAACTATTCACCCCTGCATAAAAATATAAACCAAAAGGGTGCAAGCTGAGTCACCCCTGTTTTACACGGTAGGATGAAACCGTCCATATATTCCTGGCTTTGGCGGTCATTTAAACAAGTTTTGAGGTCTTTCAGGCTTGATGTTAACAGGTTTAATGAACAAGTTTCAAGTTCATTTCAAAGTAATTTGGCAAACATATATAGCTTTTTTAGCATGGTCCTAAAACCAAAATAAACGTAAACCTTATTTAACTTCTGTCACTGTACTTCTCCAAGTCATGGAATGTTGTCGTCTCTTGAAATAAGCATATCGAATCGGTTCCACCACGTATTCGGTGAAAAAGAAAAAGCTCAGAATCGCCAGTTTTCATTCACAAGAATGTGTTACAATGGACCCGCCATTGGGAGGCATTTATCATCACAGCTAGGTTGTTGCACCAGCCGGGAATCGAACCCGGGTCTGTACCGTGGCAGGGTACTATTCTACCACTAGACCACTGGTGCTTGTTGCTACAATCTCTACTTTTAGCTATTAGATCAATTACAAATCAGTTTCCTTTGTAAATGATTTTTGAGAGAGAAAGATATATAATTCCATTTAGCTGGTACAAATCTGTTTCTTTTCATATTCTAAAGTCTAAAACTTATTTGATTAAGGGGGCGTTTGGCTGAAAATAGAATCGATAGTGGATTGACAGAAGGTGTTTTATATACTTTATATATACCGTATTGTATTACTCTGTTGAGTTTAAAGAGAAAAAATGATGTTGTTTTAATTGATAAATTACTTGTTGATCAAGAAAACAAAAACCCAATCCAATTTTTCCATTAAAGGAATGAAAATAAATAAATTATATAAAAGAAACACATTATCACAAATCAAACTGTTTGACTCACCATTAGTCAAACCCCATCATCTTGACTTCTCTCTTTTTTCATCTCCAAAGAAGATTGGTATTCACTATTCTAACAGTTTCGCTCACATTACGACGTAAAATCATCTATACTCGATTCGAACTCAACTTGAGTTCTCTTTCAGTGTTCCTCTCGAACGGATTAAAGTTGCTCTTCACAGGTAATCTAAGTTCTATATGCATTGTGTTCTTTTTTGAGAATCTTATTCGAAAAATTGTTTTGCTCAAAGTGTGTTCTTCATTTTGTTAAAAAAGATTAAACGAAATAATAAGTTAAATCTATATTCCTGGGTTTATTGATTCAATCTTCTTAATTAGTTTATGTTTTTCATATTATATTCGAAAACATGAGGCTTGGCATGCATGCAAGATTAAATCTTTAGGGTTTTCTTGATTTTGTTGTTAGGATTCTTGATTCAAGAATTCAAGATTTTTAAATATATCGCTTAATCATTATATCATAAATCGGTTATTAACTAACAAACTGTCTCTTGTAGGACTGTATCGTTGTAGCATTTTGGTGGTTAATTGAAGGTGAACTTAAAAGCATATTGATCATGGCAGACTTGTTATTTGCTATAGAAGGGGACCGACAGATCGTGTTATTAGAAGGTGATGATGCGATACATAACTTTGTGGAACAGTCTAGACGGGGATTCCCAGGTTTTGAAACTAATATCGAAGCCATCTACAATAGGATTGGTTTACTCGAACCTGATCCTCGCGTTAGGGACAGACTTATGGCTCGATTTTTTGTAATCCCTATTGTTCAAGCTAATTTTAAAATTCTTAGTGAGACATCTGACGAGATTTTTGCAATGTATATTAGAAACATTAAAGATCATCTCAGCTACAAGCTATTCCCAATGGCACCAGAACTTGATAGAAACGTGGAAGAAAGATATGAGTTAGCGTTTGGAGGTGCATTGATGAGATCACTTTGGATTGCGCCGATAGTGCGGGGTTCTTTCAGTTTTTTCAACCAGCCGCTTATTTTCGAACATTGGGTGCAGTAAGATTGATTCAGAAAAGGGTAAAAAACAGTGATCGATGGGTACATTTTATTTTGAAATTTGAGATCTTTTACAATGTATGAATGTATGATGGTAATTGAGCGAGGAATCTAGAAAAACTGGTCGTATTTTGTGTAATTATAGGATGCCTGATTTGTAATCTCTTGCGGCTTGCTAGCCTTCTTAATAAAATTCAGCTGTTGATTTTTTCTTATTTGATTAGTGGTTTATGTTATAAAGCTGTTTGTCTATAAATGACTGCTCTGTAGATCTATAGGAACGATTTATATTTATATACTACTTTGTGTTGTTGATTAGGAGTTTTCCAGCCTAAAATGAATGGAACAAACATAGCTGTGTCAAGCAACTAACGTATAGCAATCGAATCTAGCATTTTAGTTGCAACTTCACATTCCATGAAAAGATGATTTTCCCATTTCTCGCATCAAATAGAATCCATGTCGGTGTCCTATTTAAGTGAGTGACTCTAATCTGTAGTTTCTTGTTAGCAATTCTCCAACAGCAAATACTTCATTTTGAATGGAACAAGAAGTATTTATCTTCCTCTCTTTTTGCAGTTATTTGGCAAACATATATAACTTCGTCTTTCATTTTACTTCCCCAAATCATGAAATCTTGAACACACGACAACAACCTCACCCGTTTATTGCCTCGTTTTGGCATCATTTTAGGAAGTGCGTTTTCGCATCATTTTAGGGAGTGTTTTTATCTGGTTACCAAACTCCTTATGTAACTAAAACAAATCGAATCGTTTTCACATGCTAAAAAAAAGAAGAAGCTCAGAATATACCACTAGACCGCTGCTTTTGTCTGTATTCTTTTTCTACTTTTAGCTATTACATTATTTCAGGTCTGTTTCATCTGTTTATGATTTTTAGGTAATGAAAACTAATGACTAATCTAATTTTTTTTTTCATATTCTAAAGTCTAAAACTCATTTAATTAAGGGGGCGTTTGGCTGAAAATAGGATCGATAGTGGATACGAGTATAAAAGGAAAAGAACAGAGAGAAAAATATTTGGTTGTTTTAAAAGTTGTTTGTTTTA
The DNA here is from genome assembly GCA_910822075.1 of Senecio squalidus. Classification (NCBI taxonomy): domain Eukaryota; kingdom Viridiplantae; phylum Streptophyta; class Magnoliopsida; order Asterales; family Asteraceae; genus Senecio; species Senecio squalidus. Next base: position 51,591,747 of record CAJVGC010000060.1, read on the forward strand.
TAAAGTGGATTAGGATTAGAAATAGTTTTTTAAGTTAATTGTGGAAAGCGTTCATATGGTTTTTGATCGATTTGCCACCACAATTCCTATATTTTAACGAGTGCAGATGCAATCTTAGTGAGAAACATTTCGTTTAGAGAGTTGTACCTTATGATCGAACATTGGCATCCATGGGAAGGAATGGTTGGAAGGGTGGGGAGTTTAAGAGGGAAATGTTAAAAATCATGCTCGTGCATAAAAGGGGAGAGTAACACAAGGACATTTTTTATCAGCATTAAGAGAGTTATACCTTATTATCGAACACTAGTACATACATGCTATTCAAAGGCATATACAATACAACTGTCGACTAGCTTCTACTATTGATTTTAAATCTTCAATATTGCAGTAAAATTTAAGTTTGGATTAGCTAAGACGACTTCATAATTGAGAATATAAATCCAATGAACAAATATTTAGCCTTACAAAGCCTTGACGTGTTAACAATGTTGCTCATTCATTTTAGGGAATGCTTATTAAAAGTGTTTATCTAGTTACCATCTTTAAAAGAACACTGTGAAAAAAGAAGCTCAGAATTGCCAGTTTTCATTCACAAGAATGTCTTACAATGGACCCGCCATTGAGAGGCATTTGTCATCACAGCTAGGTTGATGCACCAGCCGGGAATCGAACCCGGGTCTGTACCGTGGCAGGGTACTATTCTACCACTAGACCACTGGTGCTGAATGTTTTTGTTACCTACTTTTAGTTACACAACGATTCATTAAATCTTATTCGTATTCATAAAGTCTAAAGTTCACTTTTGATTGAATGTTTTGACATTTGTTAAAATCTTAAAACCTCAACTTGAGTTCTCTCTTTCTTCATCTCGAAACGAATTGAAGTTTCCGGTTAACATGAATTACACATGTGAAATTTTCAAGAAATGTGCGTATATGTGAGTTCTTTGTTAAATCTTATTCGAGAATTTGTGCTTGTATCTATTCAATTCATTGAACTTTGAAGAGGAAGAACATGATTATTTAAGAAATTTTCATCATGGTATCGACCATTAAGTATATACACCTCTTTCATTTAAGATACAATCCTAAAAAGTTTGTCACTCGGCAAGGTTTCTTAATGTTTTAAGCTGGTTTTCTTGATATACAAATCCATTAATGTAGACCGCACGATGCATACATTATACATATGTGATTTTTTCGGAAATTAACAATAGACGGATCATGAAACTGGAAGGTGACAAAGCCATGCATAATTTTGTCGAACGACTTAGACAAATATACCAAAGTGTTCAAACAGTGAACATGGGTACAGTAGGATTGGTTTGCTTGAACCTGACCTTTGTTTTAAGGAGAGACCTATGGCTCGAATTTTAGTTAACCTAGTTGGTATTATCTTCATTTTGAAGTCTTACATAAAAATAGGTAAATAGGTAAAGAAAAAATTGATATTAATCCATATAAATGCTACGTTACTTAAACTTGTTTAAGAATTCATTACTACGTAAAATATGAAACCTATTGATTTTCGATAATTGTGATATATGTTGAAAAAAGCTTTTTGAATTGAAGTGGTTAAAGTCATATTTGTTGTCTATAATGTAACATGAAAGTCTTAACGGAATTAACATTAACAATGATAACAATTAACAACAATTATTTGAGTTTATTACATATAAAGATTTGATCAACAATCTTGTTTCGAGTTTCGGCAAATGACACTATTTAACATAGAATGAATGTAATTTTTGTTTAGTTTTAAGTTACTCGTAAAGTTATATTATTGTCAAAATTTAAACAAAAGATTTGTATAATTCGGATACCGTTGTTTTTTTTGTATATTTGTAACATTTGTTTATGATAATACGTGTTTCTCTTAACATTATTTAAATTTTGGGAAATGCTAAACATAACTTTTATGACTATGAAAAGCGGTTAAAATACAAATATTTTATGCAGGCCCCTACATGTGGAGAGTAGTTTTATGACAATTTTTCGACGGCTACTAAACGGTTTATTTTTAGTGGTTATAGTACAATTAGTTTAAACATAAAAATTAACTATTAACCATCGCTTTTAGTGCTATAATTAGCAAATTTTAAATAAATTTGTTTTAAAGCCTATCTTTTTATATCGCACATGGCCTGTATTGACTTGCCGGCTCTGGATATGGGTGAGTAAATAGAGTAAAGAAAATATAAGCCCTAACGATATGGTGATAATATTAGGGACGCCTTGACGATTATTCAAAAATTGGAACAAAACCCTATGCAACTTATATTTAAGCTAATTTAAGATGAGGTTTTTCTAAACTTATAGTAAATGGTTTCTTGAAATAATTATATTTCTATGTAAAACAAGTATAAATTTGATAAATAAAACAAAGGATTTTATGGTTGTTGCAAACAAAAAATAAAATTATCCATTATTGTAAAAGTATCTATATCATATCGAAAGTTCGGGACTACAACTACATTAACGATACATCAACTAAATTATACATGTAATGAATTATTCCTTTTCTAATATATATATTTATCAAAAATAAATTGTCGTCTTTAAAGCGAAAATGTCATTTAGGAATAAAAAAATTATATAATATTTTTTAAAAGTCAAGAAAATATGGCTACGATTTTTTTGCTTTTATGTTTAAATAAAGAGTAACTTACATAGATCGTCCCTAAGGTTTATATGGAATTACGGTTATCGTCCCTAAGTTTGAAAAGTTGCATGGATGGTCCCAAAGTTTAGAGTAATTACGGATTTCGTCCCTATTTTAGACGTCCGTCTAATTTCACCGTTAGGGTTCCCTCACGTGTTAAACACGTGAGGGTATTTTAGTCATTTTGCCCCCAAAAGTCAAAAGTCAAAATCAGATTCATCTTCCATATAAGAAAACCAGCCATTAACAAACTCAAATTCAAATCAATCCTAATTCAAGCACGATTAACATCACTCCAAAATTCAAAAAAATCATAACTTTCCATCTGGGTTTTTAATATTCTTGAATAAATTTTAAAACTTTCCATGTGGGTATCTTTAATTCACCTCAAAAATGGGAGTTTGTCTCAGCAAAAACAAGTATTCATCAAGACCATACATGGTTAATACTCCAAGATCTTAACAAAAAATAGCCATTAACAAACTCAAATCAATCCTAATTTCAAATACATTAAACTTACAGAGAGAAAAAAAATATATACAAATCAGATTCATAATTCAAATCAGATTCATAATCAAAATCATATTCATAATCAAAATCAGATTCAAATAAACCCTAATCAGATTCATATATTGTATCGATTAAATTAAAAACAAACCAAACACAACTCACAACAAACAAACAAAAAACAATATGGAACCACTCCGGGCCACGGCGGCGAAGAAGAAACCCAACCACCCAAAAGTCAACGGAAAAGGTCTCCGAGTCCAAGTCCCAGCCCTTTGCGCTGCCCGTATCTTCCAACTCACCCGTGAACTCGGTCACCGGTCCAACGGTCAAACCATCGAATGGCTACTCCACCATGTCCACCCTTCTCACTTTCCCACCGTGTCTCCGCAGCCGCCGGAGAAGAACGTCGTACCGGAACTGGACTTGTTTCCGAACATGTCGTTTACGTCGCTTATGATGCAAGAAGAAGAAAAAATGGAGGTTATAGAGAAATGATGGTGTGGGGATTTGTACATTGAGGTTATAGAGAAATGATGGTGTGGGGATTTGTACATTGTGAAGTGATGATTGTACATTGATCTTCAGAGTGCAAAAAGACTAAAATACCCTCACGTGTTTAACACGTGAGGGAACCCTAACGGTGAAATTAGACGGACGTCTAAAATAGGGACGAAATCCGTAATTACTCTAAACTTTGGGACCATCCATGCAACTTTTCAAACTTAGGGACGATAACCGTAATTCAATATAAACCTTAGGGACGATCTATGTAATTTACTCTTAAATAAAATATGTGTAGAAAAATCAAACAAAACACACTGCCGTCCCAATGGTTATATCCTAGCTAGGAGACAAGGGTTCGAGCCTTGTTAAATCCATTTTCTTTTCTTTTTTTTAATTGTTTAGATTAAAGTAATGTGTGGTTAAGTTCGATGTTATTTAACAAGTGGGCACGGGTTCTAAACCTATTGCCATGAAGAAAAAAAATCTTTTCCCTTTTTTGTTTTTTTCTTTTCTTTTTCTAAAAAGGGACCAATTTTTATTTAGTATTTATTATATTTTGTTTTTATAAAATGGTTGGATGTCTATTCTTTTGTAATTGATTTTTTTTTCCTTTTTTTATGAAGACTTATAAATGAGCACGTATCTCAGATCAATATTTGACTTAGGATGTCTTTAAGTTGGTATTTTTGTTTTATATTCTTATATTATTATGTTATAAAATTATGTAATAAAAACTTATTTTGTTTGATAAATAAATATATTCATATTATGGTATTTTGATTGAGATCGATCCAACTAAATATCCCTCCATTTTTAAGATGTTTTTATTTAACCCTTTTATATTTCTAAATTACTAATTTTATTATAAAATTTGTATTAAATTTATTATTAATCATTTTTACTTATCTTTATAATATATTTCAGCTACATTATTACAGAAAGCAAAGTTATACGATACTACGTATTAAAATCATTTTCGTGTAAAATTTTATATATTTACAACCCGCAGCAACGAGCATAAAGTATAAAACACTTGAAAATATTATTGATACATACATAAAAAGACAAAATGCACAAAATACATATCAGACTTTAAATTGTTTGGTAAATCAAATGCCCGCAGCAAAGCGCGGACCTAACACACCCTTCTTGCCACAATCCTCATAACTCTAGCATCAAATCTATAAATAAACTATATAGGAGGAGAATGGAAGGTGAATGGTCTAGAGTAGACAGGAGGAGAAGAAAACCGCCGCTTTCGAATGTCAAGGTTTCGATGTTCGTCTCTGGTATTCCTGATCGGACCAGAAAGGATGACCTTTGGAAGCTGTTTGCGAAATTCGGAAAGGTAGTGGACGTCTACATCGCAACCAAGAGAGATGTAAACAAGAAGCTTTTTGCATTCATCCGGTTTGAGGAGATTAAAGATGTTAGGAGATTGGAAATGGATCTTCAAGGCATTAAGATTAAAGACAAGACACTGCAGGTGAATGTATCTAAGTTCCATAGAAATATTGGAGCTAACCGCCCCCCGATTAGCTGCCCATCCTTCAAAAGGCAGTCTCCTTGTAGGCCTACCCCTCACTCTAGGCTAGATGGCAGGTCTTATGCTTCAGTAGCAGCGAAACAGTTCGGCTCCGCCCTAGCTCTTCCGCCACCCCCCCCCCCCCCCCCCCTCTTGCTCAAACGCCCATTACTTTATCGCCGGACCCGGATATGGTGAATTTACTTTCAACAGGACGTATGCTTATAGGAGAATCCATAGACATTGAGAAGCTGAGACGATTCCACAGTGTTAGCCTTTGTTGTAGGTTAAAATACATGGGAGGATTAAGGTCGGGTTTGATCTTCGAATCCGCGACTGATGCTTCTAACTTTCTAAGTAACAAGAAGTTATGGAGTACATGCAGGGCCGTTCCAAACAATATTTTGGCCCTGGGCGAAATCCTAGAAATGGGCCCTATAAAATATTTTTTTTCAAAAAAGTAAAATCCTATATAAAGATTACGAAGAAATAAAGAACTTACAATTGATTGATGTCGCCACTTTTGTTAATCTCTACTGTCAAGTCTTCAAAACTTTCTTGAACATTCTTGTAACTACACGCAATAATAAAAAAAAACTCATAAAAATTTGCTTCTTTTAGCTTTTCTAAATGCGAAATCATCAATGGCCTTATCAAGATCAATGTTATCTAATATATCTTTCTCAATACATAACATAGCTAAACCATTCAACCTTTCTTTTGACATTGTTGATCTTAGATAATTCATACACAATAAATGTTCCATACTATTCTCATGTTCTTTAAGTTTCTCACCAATGTGTTTCCAATCATTACTTCCCTCGTGTGCTAATGAACCTTTTTGATTAGTAGATTTAAACAATTTACTACCAAAACAAAACACTTTATCTACACGATTCGAGTAAATTAACCATTTTCGATCACTTGACTCTCCATTACTTAATTTTCTAGTAAAATGAATATAAGAAAAATGTCTTTTATCTTTATTCTTGGGATAGTCATTTTTAAATTCTCTTATCGGCCCCTTTTCAACTAAAATATCCCTTAACAACATTATTCCAAAAGCTAGGATCATAAATATCTTCTTGTTCTTCACTTTCTTTCATATTAACATTATCATCTAAAGTAGTGTCATCTAAAGTAGTTTCATCATTACTTTCATCCATATTTGTGTTAGGTTGTTCATTCAAATCATTAGAAGGACTTGTCTTTTTAATAAATTTATCCATTGAACCTCTTAAAGATTTTTTTTCCTTTTCGATTTCTTCCCTTTTCTTTCTTTTTTGGCTACCCGATAAATACTTTTTAGAATTCATTATTAACAATTATTCAATTAAACAAAATAATAGAAAGGAAGACAGGAAGTTTAACACCTGATACAAAGGAATTGAAGCAGCAGTGAGGTCGTTTAACACCACTCCAGCGGCGTTTGATTGATTGTTTGAAGCAGCAGACAGTAAGGAATTGAAGCAGCAGTGAGGTCGTTTAACACCAGCGATAGTGAGGAATTAAAGCAGCGTTTGATTTTGAAGCAGCGTTTGATTTTGAGGAATTCTAATAGGCAGCGTTTGATTTTGAAGCAGCAGACACCAGTATTAACGTTGGGCCCCTAGAAATCTAATAAGGCTAGGTTAAAGGGACTAAAAAATGTTAACGGGCCCCTAGAATTGATGGGCCCTGGGCGGTTGCCCTGGTGGCCCAGGCCCAGGGCCGGCCCTGAGTACATGGTTTACTTCTCTAGTGAAGAGTGGCATGTTCTTCGGGCAACTCAATAGGTTAGCTTGGATACAGATTGTTGGTCTTCCGATCACACTATGGAATTTGCATAACATCGAGAAAGTGTTGGAACGTTTTGGTAGGATTATCACTAGACCTGAATTGGGCAGCGATACAAGGGACTGGTCTTCTTGCAAGGTTTGTATTCTTACAGATAATCTTAAGTTTATAAATGAAGAAGCGGTTGTGGTTGATAATGGCAAAATTAGTAGGATCGGGGTGATTGAATCTTGTGACAAATGGTCCCCTTTTGAAGGTGAGGACATGGTAATGATGGATGATGAATCGGAGGATGGTGTCCGGCCTGAGGGTATGGAGGAAGGCGAGATTCCTCAGAATCTCGATGAGGATATGGACATGGTCCCGGAATCAAGCTTTGAGTGTACTCCGGTAGAGACAGCCGCTGATGACAACGTCATCCCTCCGACGGTTGACATAAATGCTGGTCCTTTTTTCAAAGCGAGGGAAGAGAAGGAGTTGCATGGATTATCGCAAGACGTGCATGGTAAATCCCAACAGTCACCACGAGTTGCTATTTCCCATACTATTTTTAATGTTGTGGGAGAGAATCATTTATGTGAGGTGGGTAATTCTTTGGACCCGTTGAAAAAAAATTATAGTCCACTAAGGGATCATTTTGGGCCTCTAAATAAACTGGTCCAAGATAGATGCTTTGGCCCATTTTCCTTTTCTGCAGGTGTGAGTAATTCTAATTCCAGAATATCTCAGGGGAATTATCACAACACTCATGGTAAAAGAAGAAGAACTAAGAAAGTCAGTAATGTTTTCTCTCCCTCTCATTCGATTCCCCAACCACAGCCGGAACCGCAGGTCACAGCCAACCCCCTCCCCCCTCTTCCTCCTTCTCCTCCTCCTTCCCCACGCCCCATTTATCCATCGGAACTCGACCTCACTGCTGAAATCGGGCAGATGATTGGATTTGTTGTTGATAAGGATAATGTAATCCTTAAAGAAGTGGTAGGAGAAACTGGAGAGATTATCCGTGATTAATGAATATTCTTTCTTTTAATATTAGAGGGATCGGTGAGACCCCTAAGCGTGATGCCATTCGTAAGCTTAGGAAAAAACATAAATGTGTTATGGTTTGCATTCAGGAATCGCATATTTCTAATGTTATGGAGTCTAGTTTGGTGACAGAGTGTTGGGGTAACGGGAATTATGACTTTGTTAATATGGAAGCTAATGGCCGATCAGGAGGTTTAATATCTATTTGGGATTCGGACTTCTTTGAAATTACTGAAGTCATTAAATCGAGATCCTTCATTCTTACGGCTGGGAGATGTCAAGGGATTTCTGGTCATATTGCGATCCTTAACGTGTATGGTCCGCAACTGATGGTGGAAAAAACGCGTCTTTGGAATTCTATTCTTAAGCTTATGGCTGATAGGAGTTCGTATTCTTGGATTATTGTGGGCGATTTCAATGTGGTTAGGAGGAAAGAGGAGAGATTAAACTCGAGATTTTGTGCCTCTAGTGCAAGAGAATTCAACAAGTTTATTGATAAAGCGGGTCTTAATGATCTAAAAATGGGTGGATTTAAATTTACATATCTTCAGTTAGCGGGTGGAAAACTGAGCAAACTTGACCGATTTCTGGTTTGTTCTAAATTTTTGGAAACCTTTCCTCACGCCTCCTCTCGGGCTCTGGTTAGGGACGTGTCAGATCATAATCCCATACTTCTTGTCCCCTGTGGTTTTGACTTTGGTCCTACTCCGTTTCGTCTTTTCAATTCGTGGTTTGGGAAGGAAAATTTTGACATTACTATTCGCAAAGCTTGCGCGGATTTTAAGGGTTACGGGCCCCTGACTCGTTCCTTCTTTGCAAGCTGAAGTTTATTAAAAATGAAATTAAAAAATGGAGGGCTGTGGAATATGCTAAAGAGAAGACCGAGATTGAAAACCTCAGAAATCGTTTAGAATTCTTAGACCAAAAAAGTGAGTTGCTGGGGTTCTCTTCCGACGAGTTAAAGGAAAGGCAATTCATTTTGGCGAAAATTTTGGACTCGGAGAAAAAGGAAAAAATGGATCAGCTTCAAAAATCTAGAATCAAATGGGTTATTGACGGGGATGAAAATTCTAGCTTCTTTCACGGTTCTGTTCGTAATAGGAATAGAAAGAACTGGATTCATGGTCTTTTAGTGGAGGGTACTTGGATTAATAACCCGGAGCAGCTGAAGGCGGACACAGAGAGATTTTTTACTCATAAATTCCATGAAAGATGGAAAGTTAGACCTGCTTTTCTAAACCAAAATTTTAAAAAAATTTCGATGGATCAAATGAATTTCGGCCCCAAATGGAGATCTTGGATTCGTGGTTGTTTGGTTTCGGCTAAAGCTTCGGTTATTGTAAACGGTAGTCCCACTAAGGAATTCGCTATGGAAAAAGGTGTTAGACAAGGAGATCCTTTATCTCCATTTCTTTTCATTATGGTGATGGAAGGTCTTAACATTAACATTGCTATGAGAGAAGCGGTGAATAAAGGTATTTTTCATGGTATTTCAATTCCTAATTCTAGCATTACTATCTCACATTTATTTTATGCCGATGACGCCTTATTTATCGGTGAATGGTCTCAAAGGAACATTTCCAACCTTGCTAGAATCCTTAGATGTTTCTATGCTTCTTCCGGGCTTAAAGTTAATTTTAATAAATCTAAGGTCTATGGTATTGTTTGAGCAAGGATTGGCAGGCTCAGTAACTTGGGTGTCTGGGGTTCAACCTCTTGACCTCCTGCTAAGCAGTGCAAACCTATCAAGCTCTTGGCGAGCCTAAGGTGGTCAAGTGGTTGGTTGAAGAAGGTGATCGGAATATGATTACTACGGCAAGTAGGTATGCTGGTGAGCTAATACTGTGTGCGTGTGGAGAGGATGGAATGTTAGTGTGTCCAAAACCTGAAGTGTTAAGTATTTATACCCAACACTTCCAGGTATTAACAACGTATGGCAATGATGACCATTTATGGCTCATCAATAGGATTCCAACGGCCCTTAACGTCTATGTTATTAATATGACCTTATTAATGCTCTGACGGTTACACTCAAGGATTAGGCTTGAGTGTCTGACTGGTAGGAAGGTCTCCCGACACAGGGACGCTAAGTGCCGGGACACAGCCGGGATACGAGGCTTGGCTCCCGGACACTGCCAGGGCACGGGGCCTGGTTCCCGGATGCTGCCGGGACACGAGACCAGGTTCCCGGACACTGCCGGGATACGGGGCTTGGCTCCCGGACATCTGCCGAGACACGGGTTCGGCTCCCGGGATATTGCCGGGACACGGGCTTGGTTCCCGGGACACTTGCCGGGACACGGGCTTGTCTCCCGGACACTTGCCGGGACACGGGCTTGGTTCCCGGACACTTTGCCGGGACACGGGCTTGGTTCCGGACACTTTGCCGGGACACGGCTTGGCTCCCGGATACTTTGCCGGGACACGGCTTGGCTCCCGGACACTTTGCCGGGACACGGCTTGGCTCCCGGACACTTTGCCGGGACACGGCTTGGCTCCCGGACACTTTGCCGGGACACGGCGTGGCTCCCGGGCACTTTGCCGGGACACGGCTTGGCTCCCGGATACTTTGCCGGGACACGGCTTGGCTCCCGGACACTTTGCCGGGACACGGCTTGGCTCCCGGACACTTTGCCGGGACACGGCTTGGCTCCCGGACACTTTGCCGGGACACGGCTTGGCTCCCGGACACTTTGCCGGGACACGGCCTGGCTCCCGGACACTTTGCCGGGACACGGCCTGGCTCCCGGACACTTTGCCGGGACACGGCCTGGCTCCCGGACACTTTGCCGGGACACGGCTTGGCTCCCGGACACTTTGCCGGGACACGGCTTGGCTCCCGGACACTTTGCCGGGACACGGCAGGGAGCCAGAATGCCGGGAGCTGAGAGCCGGAAGGGACTAAGAGCCTTTCCTTGATGTAGAAGGGACTTAGTCTTTATACTGTGTTGTGTTAGCTTTTTAGGGCTTATAGGCTATATGTATCGAGCCTATTCCCTACTAACACTATCATGCCCCCCAGTTAGGTTTTAAAAAGGTTTGTTTTTGAAGCCTAACTTCTTTGCTCTCATTGCCTGTTTCGGCTATTCTTTGCCTGACCCTATCATGTCCAACCCCTAGTGTCGCATGTCTTGGCTAGGGTTGTATATGATGTTTGCTCATATGGCGATGTCAAGAATAATGTTTTATTGGGTGATCAAGCCAATAACTCATTACTATCTTTTCATCCTAGATGTGTTTATGACACCGTTTTAGGTGTGCATGAAGATATTTATGTTTGATTGTGTCTATGACACCTTGTGAGTGCCCATGGTGCTTTTGTATGTCAATGACATATCTAGGTGTGGGTATCACTCATGTATATTTCATATTCGATGGCAATTTTGTTGGTTAACCTTTATTTTGTTTTACTCGCGAGTGATGTCGCTTCCCAATGAGAAGTGCTTGTCTTTTCCGGTAGGTAAAAAGACGAAATATTTGTTTGGCGTAGACTTAAGATGTCTATATGTGCCTTTTGCTAAATTTCCCCCAAACGTAGTTCGGGGTGGTGTATCAGGCTTGTTGCCTTGTGGGATACATAGATCAGACCACTTTGTATTTTGAGGTGCATTTCTGTGAATGACTCTTTGAAGAGTGTCTTTTTATGGTGGGGCCAAGTCCCTGATGAGTGAGTTGGGCAAATACCAAAGTTTGCCAGATTCCCCACATATCCAGACTTGGCATCCAGACTGGCCGGCTGTTCTCTTTTTTTTTTTTTTTTTTTTTTTTTTTTTTTTTTTTTTTTTTTTTTTTTTTTAGCCGGCAGCCGGCATTTAGCCGGCCCTTTGTGCCGGCAACTTGATTAAATTGTGAGCCGGCATATAGCCGGCGCTTTGTGCCGGCGGCTTTGGCATTTGTAGCCGGCATATAGCCGGCATCTTTGTGCCGGCGGCTTGCATTGGTAGCCGCATATAGCCGGCACTTTTGTGCCGGCGGCTTGGCATTGGTAGCCGGCATATAGCCGGCACTTTTGTGCCGGCGGCTTGGCATTGGTAGCCGGCATATAGCCGGCACTTTTGTGCCGGCGGCTTGGTTAATTTAGCCGGCATATAGCCGGCACTTTTTGTGCGGCGGCTTGGCATTGGTTAGCCGGCATATAGCCGGGCACTTTGTGCCGGCGACGAATAATTTCTCAGCAGTGAAACAACTGTTGGCTAGGCACATCCTGACGGGTGGTCGTGGTTGCAAGTGCTGACAATCAGCAATAGTATCTAAATATTAAATGTAGCATCTCTTTAGATTCATTGCATTGCCTGTCCTGGGTAATGGTGTCCATCTAAGTCAGACGGGTGTAGGAGCCAGTTCCATGGGCTTCAAGGACACTATATGGGCCTCCCATGTGGGACCCAACTTGCCCAAGTTTTCGGTCCTGCTAGCTTCATTCTTCCGCCATACGAGATCTCCCACTTTGAAAGATGTGTGTCGGACTCTTTGGTTATAATACTTAGCCATCTGTCTATGGCTTTCTGCTTGTCGGATGAGAGATATTCTCTTCGCTCCTCGATGATATTCAAGTTCTCTCTTAGGGCTTCTTCCTTATTCATTAGCTCCGGATTGAAATGAAGAGTCCGGTGAGTAGGGATTGTAAGTTCTGGTGGGATGACTGCCTCAGTGCCATAGACTAGGCTGAAAGGGGTTTCAGATGTAGTTCTGCCGGGGGGAAGTTCTATGTGCCCAAAGAATGCCTGGGATTTCGTCTACCCATGCCTTTGCTATTTTCCCAATCTGGCCTTAATTCCCTTGACGATTGCTTTGTTCATGACTTCAACCTGACCATTAGCTTGTGGGTGTGCCACAGAGTGAATCGTTGTTGGATATCCATATCCTGACACCAAGTCTTAAATGGATTATCTGCAAATTGTTTTCCATTATCACTGACTAGGACGTGTGGAACTCCAAAACGACATACTATTTGTTCCCAAACGAAGCTTATCATTCGAGGCCGGTGATAGTTGCCAAGGGCTTAGCTTCAATCCATTTTGTGAAATAGTCCACAGCTACTAAAAGGTATTTAACATTGCCTACTCCCGGGGGAATGGTCCGACAATGTCGATTCCCATTTGTAAAATGGCCATGCGCTCTGGATCACTCCTTTGGCATTTTTGAGGACTGACGCATGTTTTTGGCATGATTCACATTTTCAATTTCTTCCTTTGCATCTCTGTGCATGGATGGCCAGAAGTATCCAAGTCTCATGACCTTTGTGGTTACCGAACGAGGGCCTGCATGCATGCCACAACTTCCACCATGTACATCCTGAATTAGATCTTTGCTTGTGTTGGCCGACACATCTTAGGTGTGGACCCAAAAAAGACTTCCTAAACAGTTGTCTATGAGGAGATACATTGGTGCCTTCATTCTGATTTCCTTGCTAGTGTTTGTCTCCGGGAGTTGTCCATTCTGAAGGAAGTTTTTTATTGGAGTCATCCAACAATCTTCCTCCGTTATTGCGGCCACTTTCC
>CAJVGC010000060.1:51605349-51741481 GCA_910822075.1 Senecio squalidus
CGACAGATCACCACTATTCGCGAACGACTGAAGACGTCCCGTACCCGACAAAAGAGCTACGCTGACAACCGAAGGAAGCCCCTCGAGTTCCAGGTTGGCGACCGAGTACTCCTCAAAGTATCACCCTGGAAAGGGGTAGTCCGCTTCGGGAAGCGCGGTAAACTGAGTCCGAGGTACACGGTCCATTTGAAGTCATTGAACGTATCGGTCCCGTTGCTTATCGTCTTCAACTCCTCAGGCTCTCGCGAATGTTCATAACGTGTTCCATGTCTCTTGAAAAAGTGTCCTGTCTGATGAGACCATTGTCATTCCTCTTGACGAGGTCAAAATCGACAGCAAGTTAAACTTCATCGAGGAACCGCTCGAAGTTGTCGACCGCGAGGTCAAACAACTTAGGCAAAGCCGTATCCCGATAATCAAGGTTCGGTGGAACTCTCGACGTGGTCACGAATTCACATGGGAGCGTGAAGACCAATTCCGTCAGAAGTATCCCCATCTGTTCGAGAACTCTTCTTCCTGATGGTACACACTAAATTTCGGGACGAAATTTCTTTCAACCCGGGGAGAATGTGACAACCGTCAAAATTCAGGTACTCGTTCATTCACTATATCAGTTCGAAACGTTAGTTACTCTTTTAATTGCGTTCGTTCTATCCTAGTTCGTAACTTATGAGTCTATACTTTGTCGGAACCAGTGTCGGAATAACTTCGGAATCAAATTTATAAGTCCTAATACCAGAAAACACCTATTGAACTTTCCTAAGTTCATAACAAATCATAATTTAGAACTTTTAATTAACAAAAAGGTCAAACGAAGCCATAACGTAAAAACGAAAAACTTGAAAAAGGCTGAAAATCACCCGGTGCGCCGCACCTAGTGATGAGGTGTGCACCACCTCACGCCAGAATTCAAAATATTTTCAGTTTTGGTCCCTGCCTCGTTTTTACACATCCACCACCCAATTTGACCAATCAAAAACGTCCCTTTACTCTAATTACTGCATTGTGGCAGTCCCAATTCACCTATACCCACATTTTCATTTCACTTTCTTTATTCATTTTACAAAAACAAAAACACACACATACTTCTTTTCTCTCTAAAAACTCTCAAGAACACCTTCATTTCCAGAAGCATTTCACCATTAAAATCCATATTTAAACCATACAAATCGTTCCAAACCTCAAGAGAAGCTCGGAGGTGTTGTTATTTCGAAAAAGGACCACGGTTGTAAAGATTTTTGAAGCCCAAATCCGACCAAACTCATCATCCAAGCTTTTCCTTCAGTAGATCTCTTTATTTTTACTATTCTTACACAAATAATCAATTGCATGTAAGATCTAACGGTTGAAAATATGATTTTTCATAAATCTATGACTTTTTACGGTCAAAAACGTTTTTAATCGAAATACTCTTTAGATCCACGAATCTGTGGATGAAAACACTTAAGAAACTGTTAAAATGATGTCTTAAAAGATATTTGCTAATTGCATGTTCAATCTAAACAACAAAATAAGTTTTATAAAGATTTATGTCACTTTTTACACAAAAAAACGATTTTTATCTAAATGATGCTTAGATCTATATTTTTGTGGTTAAAAGTTGTTTAGAAACTGTGAAAACTTTATTTTATAAGGTATCTACTGGTTGCATGTTGAAATCCATAAGTCACAAAACGTTTTTAGCAAGAAAAACACAAAACGGGATTGAGACAGCAGCTAGGTGCGCAGCACCTGTGCCCAGGTGCGCAGCACCGAGCTGCTGTTCTCCCGAAAATCGTCGTTTCACCCGTTTAAAAGTTATATATACGTTCTGGACTTTTACCAATACCATTGTGGGACTGAGACAAATAAAAATAAGTATAATGGTGACTTGTATTGGACTTTTTGGACTTTAATGAGCTATAAAATATGTAATATTGCGTTTTAGGTGAATTGTGAGCGGAAGTGATAGTACAATTTTTGGGCATGAAATTTGGGCGCGGAAGCGCTGCCCAAATTTCCTCAGAAATTGTAAATCACTTCAGCGAGCGAAAGAACATAAAATATAATGATCAAAAACGTTAAATCGGACTTTTAGACAAAAACGTGACAATTACCTTTACGGACTATTTTCAACTATACTCGACTTTGACACTTAAAGTTTAATAAAGTTATCTATGTTATTATATAAGAACATAATAATATAACAACTAATTAAACTATCTTGGTAATTAATAGGCAATCCGTGATTCCCGGCTCTCATATTCCGACCAAGTTTCCAAGTTCTCGTTCTCTTCGCAATCCGTGAGTTACAACCCCTCGTTTTATATATGTTTTACATGAATTTGGGGGAAACATAAGATTAATTGCATTTTTAAGCCTTATGAAACAAATTGCAATATATCAAACTTTGACTTTTGACTTATTAAACTTTGACTTTTGACTTATTAAACTTTGACTTTTGACTTATTAAACTTTGACTTATTTGATCGACTATTTGACTCTTATGCGTAAATTATTTGACTTTACTTAGACTTAATTGTCGCTCTCTTTTGACTAAATTAATTATTGATGCTTGTATGCGTAACCAACCCTTGATGGAACTATAACACGTTCTTAAGTGATAGACGACTTACTCTCTTTTAAACAAACTACTTAGTGCCCGATGACTTTTTAACTTTGACTTTCTCACTATTAACTACTTAGCCGTATAGTAATTATGGGTATCGATACTTAGGAAAGAACCGTTCCTTGCTTAGATGGCAGTCTAAGTACATATTACTAAGTAACTTTTAATTTCCCGTTTGAGAGGCGGGGAGTTGGGGCCTCACGGTTGGATAATCGGATTAGTGTGAACACTTAAGTTATAGATGCCAAGAGGTTGATACAAGAAAATCTAATTAGTTACTTACGCATAAACTTATAAACTTTTAGCGATTGTTATCCGCTTCTACTATTTGACTAAATTTTACTCAATTTGGTCTTTACAAACTTAGGGCACCAGTACGCCCGTTACTTAGACTTTAAAGTATATAAATTTTAAGCGACTTTTCTCCGCTAATCTCCTTTATGGAAACCTCTACTTTTATATACTTTACTTACATTTTGGTCGACTATTTAAACTGTAACTCACTCACTGCGTTTTCGTAGTTGACACTTTATCTTATGTTTCAGGAAATTAGTGTAAGCACGTGATGCATGGCATGGACGGGTCGAGGCGGTCGTGTGAGAACCTTATTGGGAAAAGACTTGGCCATTTATTTTGGGAATTTTAAATGAAACTTATTTGTCGTGTAACAATGCTCTAAATTATCGTATCTTGGTCGTTTGAATGGATTTGTAAACACTTTTATTTTTAATTAATGACTCGATGACCGTTATGTTTTATATGACCTGTGATATGATTTTCCAGCTCTTCACATTCCGTGTTTCCGCTTTAGCGGGGTGTGACATAGATGTAAATCTCCCTTGTTTTAATTATTTGTATTGTTTTTTATTTATCTTATTTACATGTTTTAATTATTAATTTTAATAATTTATATTGTTTTCATTATTTATATATCTTATATTTAAATGTTTTAAGAAAAAATAAATTAAAAAAACTGGGTCCCACAACTACCACAATCACCACAATCCTCATTATCATACCACCCAAAATCTCAGAATCATGATTCTCACTGCCACGTCGGCAAAAGTAATCCCAGAATCACCAGAATCGTGATTATAACTTTGGGTGCTCTTAATGAAGTGTTTTCTTATAGTTTTTTAAATTATATATTTCGTAGCGTTTGGATGATTATATTATTAGATAATTAAAATTTGGATAACTCGTAAACATATAACATCAGATTGTTTTATGATTTCAGAACCGCTGTACGGTATCATATACGATCCTGCAACAAAAAAGATCCTTCTATAATATTGTTTATGAATTTGGCAAGTTTTTATGAGACACGAATAAAACATAAAGTATAAATGTTTGTTGCAACAACCTTTTGTACATGTAATTTTTTTTTTCTTTTTAATTAATATTTATAAAGTTTAATATAAATAGGTTGATACATATTTCGTGTCATGGTTCGAGGGTATCTTTTGTGTTATGTTATAGGTTGAGTTATTCTGACGTGACCATAACACCGAGGGTTTCGATGTTATAATTGCGAGCGCTCTAATAGTGGGACTAAAAAAACAACACCCACAAAACACATCAAATTGTTGCTAGTTTTGTTTGTTTCGCTGCTGCGTTTTTTCGGTTTTCTCTTGCAAATGAGTCATTTTCTAGCTATCGCCATCTACATTGTGTTGTAGTCGTACGCTAACAGAAACAACACGAAGTCTGCACAAATCCTGGGGTTTTACGATGGAGGCTCTTAGCGTATCAAGCACGTAATAATCCTTTAAGGATAGGGAACCTCTTCCCATGATACACTCAATGAAGGTTGGTAATTTGAAGGAAGATTGAAGGAGTTGCTCTATATGGTGAGGGTTTCGTAATACCATCACTAAAGGTTGTTGGACTCGATCCATTTGTAAGAAATCACTCGGTTTATAATATGCTTATGTTAGTTTCATTTAATTACTCGTAGTGTAATATTGTTTCATTATCTCGTCTACTTGGTTCCTAATTTACGAGTCGATGTTAATGGAACATTCTTAAACAAACACACTTATACTAATAAAATTCAACATATATTGATAATCTTTAATTTTTAATATATAACAAAAGAGGAGTTTTAATTGTCACATGACAAAATAAGGTCTTTTAGATGAATTACCTTTTTTGATGTCAGCCGTTAGATCAGATGATGATGTCATAAAAGATTATTTTCATTTTATACCCTTTTACAATATATAATTACATTATCTTTTTTATTTCATCTCTACTAAAATGAAATACATAATTATAATAATTTATTTATAGAATCGTTCAATTTGGACTATAATTTACCTTATTATTATACTAAAATCTCATAATACAAAATATCAAAACATGTGTATAAAAGTAAATGTGTTATATGTTATTATAATTATAAATAACATGTGTATAAACATAAAAATATATATGTATTATACGTATAACATTATTTTCTCATAATAAATTAAAATGTACATAAACATAAAATTTACGATTTAATTTTTATTTTTTTCGAACTATCATGAAACAATAATCTAGTTAAAATTATAGAACTAGAAGGTGAACAGCTTAGTCATAATCTAGATCCCGATAACATTTGATTTAGACTATTAAATATGTGTAAGAGAATAATAAATTGTGGCTTGGAATTAGACTATGCGGAGTGGTAAGTGATTTGGAGTGATGATTTGGAGTGATAGAGGTGATTTGTAGGAAAGAGAGTGTGATGATGTGGAGTGATAAAAATGGGTGGAGTGGTTGTGTGTAAGTGATGATGATGTGGAGTGATTGAGTTTATTTTGTATTTTTATTATATAATTTTATTTAAAAAGTTGTATTTTTATTAAAAATATAAAAAAACACACTACAATTTATTTAAAAAAAACATACTACAATTTATTAAAAAAAAAAACATACTACAATAAAAAAAAATACTACATATGTTGAGGAAAAAATTTCTCGATAAGCCTTTTCTTTTCTTCTTCCGCTATTGTTCGGTAAGGCTCCCCGAGATGACTGATGTCCTTCATGATCGTCTTTAACGCTTTTGCTCGCAATTTTTCTTGAGCAGTTTCAGTAAATTCCCCGAACTTTTTCCCAATAAACTGGAGTGATTCTTCAGCCCCCGAAGAAGAAGCAGCGGCTTTGCCCTTTCCTTTGAGCGCTTTTGCCTTTGCTTGATCTCTACCAATCGGTCTTGGAATCTCTTCCTCCAACTGAAGATCATCATCATCATCGTTGAGATCGATTCCAGCAAAAGGCGATACCGGAGTGGCGGGAGTGGCGGGAGTGGAGGGGTTACTAGACTCCGATGTTTTGCGCGCTTTTGAGGACCCTCCAGATGTTGGTACATGTTGACAAACCGGGCTTCTTCTCAATATTTCCCAAGACGCGTAATGTTGGAAACCCACTTGCATTTTGGTGCGGTATATCTCCATAGCATGTTCGAGCACTTGTTTATCACTTTGACCGCTTGTTCTGAGTTTGTTGGGCTTGTCGCATAATCCCGTTGAATTTTCGGACCTTTCTTTGTAAGTCGGTCCACTTGCTCGAAATCATGTCGTTGGTACGAGCGTAATCGGGATCATCTTGACGCATCTTGTGGAAGAATTTTTCGCGAACACTTCCCCAATAGAGTGGTGAATGTTGATCATTTCCCAAAATTGTGACAACCGTCAAAACTCAGTTCGAGAACACTAACTTATGACCTCGATACGATATACTTGCTTCTTGCTATAACTAACTTTATGTGTTACGTGGTTACGTAGACACAACTCTTTAAGCTAAGCTCGATGTAACTCACACAAAACTTTTAACGTAGGCTTACGTTACTTAAACTTTTAAACATGTGTGTCTCGGAATCGAAGTCGGAATCGTAATCAAATCATTAAATGAGTCCTAATACCAAGAAAACATATAATGAACTTGCCTAAGTTCATAGCAAAACAATATTAAACGCCAAACGAACGCAAATGCTTAACAACTACGCAAATGAAAAACGAAGCAAAACGTAAAAACGAAAAACCAGAAAAATGCTGAAAATTGGCCCGGTGCGCAGCACCTGTTGCTTGGTGCGCAGCACCGGCTGCCAGAATTCAAAATTTTTACATTTTTGGTCCTTATCTCGTTTTTATAATAAATCCAACCAATCACAAACGACTTTTGCACATTATTACTGAATTGTAGCAGACCCAAAACCCCTTTATTACTTACACTCTACCTTTTCTTTCATTTTCATTTTTCATTTTATAAAACACAAACACACACTCCAAAACACACACACTCCATTTTCTCTCTACTCCTCTCTCAAGAACATCACAAATACAGAAAGTTACAGCCCTTAAAGTCCATAAAATCACCATTACAAACCATTCAAACATCAAAAGGAAGCAAGAAGAAGCAAAGGATTTCGGTGAAAAAGCTTTTCTACACTTTTGGAGCTCAAAACTCATCTAAAACATCATCTAAGCCTTTTCATTCGGTAGAAACTCTTCCTTTTTACTTATATTACTATTATAACCAATTGCATGTATGATCCAAGCTCAAAAATCAAGTTTTGATGAAGTTTTATGACCATTTTTATACAAAAACGGGTTTTTAATTAATGATGCTTAGATCTTCAAATTTATGGATAAAAGTTACATATAAACTGAGAAAATGATGATTAATAAGGTTTATAACAATTGCATGTCGAAATCTACCATCAAGATAACCGATTTAACCACCAAAAACGATTTTTGAAGAAGTCCAGCAAGCAGGTGCTAAGCACCTGCTAAACAGGTGCTGCGCACCATGAAGCAGGTGCTAAGCACCGAGCTGCTGGCAGCTCCAAAAATAGTTGTTAACTTGATAAAAATCGCCACTTTGAACCTATAATCTCGAATCTGAATATAAGCTACTGTAATAAACAAATACTTGTGTTTGGGATGACTTATTTGACATATTACATTTGGATTGAACTTGGTGAATTAACTTAATAAGTGTTATAAATTGTAAGCGGGAAAGTGGGAAAAATTTGGATTTAGAAACTATAGCGCGGAAGCGCTGCCCAAATTTCGTTAGAACTTTATAAAACACTTCAGTGGCTAAAACATAACTTATCACATTAATAATAACATTAACTTTGGACACTTTTGGGCAAGACGTAACAA
Source organism: Senecio squalidus (assembly GCA_910822075.1). Lineage (NCBI taxonomy): Eukaryota > Viridiplantae > Streptophyta > Magnoliopsida > Asterales > Asteraceae > Senecio > Senecio squalidus. Next base: position 51,613,114 of record CAJVGC010000060.1, read on the forward strand.
TAACAATTTTGAACGATTTCGGACATAACAAATTTTGTTACCAAGAGTAAATCAAAACATTACAACTTGTAAAGCATTATACGATATACGAATAACAAAGTTAACTAATAACATTACACTTACCCAAATTTGACACATATTAGGATTCCGGTGATTCCGAGCACCTTTCGAGCTATTCCGAGCATGCTACGATCTTCGCAAACAGTGAGTTACAAACCCCTACTCTTTTAAACGCTTTTAATACTTTTGGGGTGAAATGCGAGTCTTAGGCTTAACTATATTTAAGCTGAAAAACGCTTTACTACTTGAATGCTAAACGAAAACTATTTGTTACTCGAAAACTATTGTGAAACGCTTTGTTACTCGAAAACTATTATGAAAACGAATTGATACTCAATGCTATTACGAAAACACTTATGTATTTTGAATGCTACTATGAAATGCTTTGATAACGAATACTAAAACGAATAACTATTTTGCCGGCATTGTTGAGGGTTTTGCCAACAATGCCGAGGACACGAAAGCTATAATTGCCAATGACTAAAACTATCGATCGTCATGTTGCGGACTTTGTACAACATGGACGTGAGAAACCATTGAAAACTCCCGAAAACTACCAAGGACATTAGTTGCTATTAATCCCTTTGGAAAGGACCGTTAGTAGATATGGATAGCGCTATTAGGGTAGATTGACCCTCACCACAACGACCTATAACGATGGTGCATAATACTAAATGGGTAGGCTTTAGGCTTAGCAACGATCATTGGGCAATACTAGGATTGTCACATAGTCGCGCTATGTGGTCAATGCCTACAAACACGAAAACTAAACTTTTCGCATGGTTATGCGACGACTATTTGATAACTAAACTTTACGCATGGTTATGCGACAACTATTTGAATACTATACTTTTCGCATGCTTATGCGACAACTACATGAATGCTATATTTTACGCATTGCTATGCGTCGAAACTTGATTTACTTATACTTTACGCATTGCTATGCGTCAACGCTTTGATTACTTAAAACTTTGTAGCTCACTAACTACGTCTCCCGTAGTTAACACTTGACTCGTATTTTCAGGGTACGATTAAGCTTGCTGATGACTTTATGCTTTGGGCTGATGACTTCAAGAATGGGAAAGGTTTCGGGTGGCTCGGCTATGAACACTTAACTTGTATTTCGGATATGCAAACGATGCTTTAAACATTTGTAAACCTTTGAAGCTATATTTCTTTTAATATAATTTGGTGTGGAATTATAAACTTGTGTATCGAATGCTATTGCTCTTCACATTCTGTGTTTCCGCTTTGGCGGGGTGTGACTGACTTGGTATCAGAGCGCAAGGTTATAGTGAATACCGATTTTTCAAAAATCAAACTATAACCAACTTTTAAACGAAAGATTTTATTTAACCAAAACGTGAAGGCATTGTTTAACTTGAATTATTCGTAGCCTGATCACCTATGAATAATTTGGACTAAATTATGCCGGAACGGGATTGGTAAACATTAAACGAACCTTCCCGGGAAATTCTTGAAGTCAGACCCACACAGACCTAGATGCTATACTTAAGATACTCTATGTGCTCAGCTTATTACTAATACTAACATGAGCCGTATCTTCGAACTAACTAGTCCCCGATTTAGGCTAGGCCGAGGGGGAAAGAGTTAGCTTCGTCCGACACGAAACGCTATATGCTTTAGACTTATACTAAGATAACACTTAGACTTAGTGGGAAGTTGGATCCCATTCACCTTTCTATGATGCCACGAAGGACGATTAGAACCGTGTTAGACAACGAAGTAGATACCCGACGCATACTCTTGAGGACTCACACCTTCCCTACGAACTCGATATACATTGCGATACCTTGTTGAGGTACATGAGCGTTGAGCTAACACCATCGTAAACTATTACATTACCGTATAACGACTTAGATCTGGACTAGTTTATACTGTTCCCTTACCGACTATATCACCCTCTCTCTCGACAGAGACGACACATTCTCGACTATCAACACCGTATACAACCTATCCCACTAATATTTACGCGACGCCTTTTATGGAAACTGAAAAGTATTCCCGCGTAAGACATGAGTGCAGTTGCAACTCGACATACTAAGAGATGCGCCCAAGATATCAGATAACTACGGATTAACACTGGAAGACATGATGGGTTCATGCGACAAGTTTATGGATCTCCAGAAATGGTCCAGAAGCCAATGTATCACAACACTCGTATTCACGAACTATCACTCGACATACTTCATACCAAATAAAGGATACATAGGGCAGACTAGACAACTCGATGCTAGTGGTGGAATTGCTACACGTAAGAGTTTTGAAAATCACTATTATCGCTCGCTCGCCTTAGTACACCCAATATAGTAATCTTCGGTCGACACGAATTCTTAATCTAAATCGCATGATATGCCCCTAGCATAAACATGTATGCCGCATGCCTTACTTTCCTTTAGTGACATCATAATCATGCGAAATGATGGACAAAAATTGATGGTACTCGATTAAAGGACTAGCATTTATGAAATCGCAAGGAAATCTCAAACTTATTCAGGGAATCGTTGGTCAGTGTGGATTCCTAAACTCGAATACAAATCTAAGGTAACTTCAAAACAAGGTAGGTTTTGAAAGCACATCCTAAAACGAAGGATCATCACGAAGATATGATCACACTCTTATATTACGATAAAACCATGGAATAGTTACTTGTCAAACATATTGAAGTCATGTCTCTACAAGGAAATCATCTAAACATCTGCTCTACAATAAGACCTTATTCACACAAGGCGACATGGGGAGGACAAGGCGAAACCTTATATCCGAAAACACTTACGACCGAGGTTATGGCTCATTGCTATTTAACCAAGAAGTATTTCCTGGTGACTTGCCCGAACTATTACTAGTCCATTAAGTAAACTTAAACATTAAATCAATACTTGGCCCAACTCTCGCGGCCCGAGCATCATACAAGTTAGAGCCTTGGCGGTAGGAACTGAGGAAGCGAGATACGACCCCCGCGTAGTTGCAGCTTTGACGCAGTAATAGAAATGGATTGGTTGACCATCCAAGATGCGAAGATATTTTGCTTAGATAAGACGATTCAGATGCCAATAGGAGATGGGAAGTAATTAATAGTACAAGGAGATAGGCCGGGGCAAACTTCGAAACTTATACCGGTGATGAAAACGCGCAAATACTTGAATAAGGGCTGCTTTACATTGTTAGTAAACGTAAAGGACAAACGAACACAAGCAGCAGACCTTAAGGACATGCCGATAGTTAGAGACTATCCGGAGGCATTTCCCGAAGAACTACTAGAACTACCACCACTGAGGCAAGTAGAGCTTAGAATCGAAGAAATTCCTGGAACGACACGAGTGGCAAGGACGCCATACCAACTAGCTCCGACTGAGATGCAGGGACTATGCAACCAAGTTCATGAATCATTGGATAAGGATTTATCCGACCAAGCTTATCACCATGGGGAAAGCCGATCCTATTTGTTGAAAAGGAATATGGATCGTTCCGCATGTGTAACGACTACCGAGTATTGGATAAACTAACCGTCAAGAATCGATACCCTCCTCCACGAATCGACGATATCTTAATCTACTCGCGCACCAAAGGAAAATCGCGCAGAGCACTTAAAACTATTATTGGAATTACTCAAGGAACAACAAATTTACGCAAATCTTGCAAAGTGTGAATTCTGGCTGCGTGAAGTCAAATTTCCCGGTCACGTAGTTAATGGATCCGAAATTCACATTGATCCATCAAAAATCGAAACTATACGGAATTGGAAAGCTCTCAAAAGTCCGACAGAAATCCGCGAATTTTAGGACTAACTGGTTATTACCGACGACTCATTCAAGACTTCTCTAAAGAGAGCTAAACCCCTAACAAAGTTAACTCAAAAGAACGAGAAGTTCAACTGGGGAGATGCACAAGAACAAGCCTTCAATATCCTAAAAACGAAACTATGCAATGCTCCAATTCTAACTCTTCCTGAGGGAAACGAAGACTTTGTAGTATATTGTGACGCATCTAACCTAGGAGTAGGTTATGTATTGATGCAACAAAATAAGGTCATAGCATACGCATCGCAACAACTCAAGAAACACGAATTCAACTACGCTACGCACGACTTAGAACAAGGAGCGATAGTTTTTGCCCTCAAAATCTGGAGACATTACCTCTACGGAACCAAATGCACAGTATTCCCGGACCATAGGAGTCTGCAGCATGTACTAGATCAGAAAATACTCAACCTGAGGCAAAGGAGATGGTTGGAACTCCTTAGCGACTACGGCTGCGATATTAAGTATCACCCTGGCAAAGCAAACGTCATAACAAATGCCTTGAGTAGGAAAGAAAGGCAACAGACGACTCGAGTATGTACATTAGTAATCTACATCAAACCCGACTTGAGGACGCGTATAACAAACGCCCAGCTTGAGGCTTTGAAAGCAGATAACATAAAGGTCGAAGCCTTGCACAAGCACGACAAGGATTTTGTAAGAAAGAGCGACGATGTCTATTACTTTAGGGACCGAGCCTGGTTTCCTACGACTAACGAATTGAGGAAGGACATTATGGATGAAGCACACCGATCGCGATATTCCATTCATCCAGGGTCGAGCAAGATGTACAAGGACCTCAAGGAACATTATTGGTGGCCTGGAATGAAAAGAGACGTTGCTTTATACGTAGAGAAATGCCTCACTTGTGCGAAAGTGAAGGCTGAATACCCAAAATCCATCCAGATTACTTCAGCAACCTGAAAATTCCCGAGTGGAAATGGGAACAAATCACAATGGACTTCGTCACAAAGCCACCTCGAACATCAGAGGGTAACGACATGATCTAGGTTGTAGTAGATCGACTAACGAAGTCAGCATGCTTTATTCCCATCAAGGAAAGTTTGAACGTGGAAAAACTTGTTCAAATATACATCAACGAGGTAGTGACTCGTCACGGAATACCCACGTCAATTATATCGGACAGAGATACTCGCTTCCCTTCCAGATTTTGGAAGGCATTCCAAGAATCTTCTGGCACACGATTATAATTAAACACGGCTTACTATCCACGGACCGATGGTCAAAGCGAACTTACAATACAAATCTTAGGTGATATGCTAAAAGCATGTGTTATTGACTTCGGAGGAAGTCAGGATAATCATATACCACTAACAGGATTCTCCTATAGCAATGGTACCGCGCTAGTATCAAGTGTGCGCCTTTTAAGCTCTTTACGAAAGGAAATGCGAATCTCCACGATGTGGTTAGAACCAGGAGATCGACAACTAATTAGCACGAATGTAGTGCAAGAAACGATTGATTAATCACAACGATAAAGGAGCGACTAAGACTACTAGAAGTCGTCAAACGATTTGCACTGATGTGCGTAGAAAAGACTTAGAATTGCAAGTCGGCAACAAAGTACTTCTTAAGGTGTCACCTTGGAAAGGTGAAATACGCCGCGGAAAACACTAGAATACTTAACCCCAGATACGTAGGACCATTTGAGGTACTCGAAAGAGTAGGTCCAGTTGCGTGTCGTTGGGAACCACCACAAAAGCACGATAACACGCATAACACTTTTCATGTGTCGATACTGACAAAGTACTCCTCGAACGAAAAACTTATCACACCTATAGAAGAAGTACAACCATACGAAAAGCTCCAATTTATGGAGGACTCGATTGAAATCATAGAACCCGAAACTAAGAATTTAAGACACAGTAAAATCCCCATAGTGAGGGTGCGATGGAATGCTAAACGAGGCCCCGAATATACCTGGGAACGAGAGGATCAGATGACGCTTAAGTATCCTCATCTCTTCACTTCTCCCACAACGAATACTACAAGTTGAAATTTCGGGACGAAATTCTTTCAACGTGGGGAGAATGTGACAACCGTCAAAACTCAGTTCGAGAACACTAACTTTTAACCTCGATACGCTATACTTGCTACTTGCTATAACTAACTTTATGTGTTCCGTGGTTACGTAGACACAACTCTTTAAGCTAAGCTCGATGTAACTCACACAAAACTTTTAACGTAGGCTTACGTTACTTAAACTTTTAAACATGTGTGTCTCGGAATCGAAGTCGGAATCGTAATCAAATCATTAAATGAGTCCTAATACCAAGAAAACATATAATGAACTTGCCTAAGTTCATAGTAAAACAATATTAAACGCCAAACGAACGCAAATGCTTAACAACTACGCAAATGAAAAACGAAGCAAAACGTAAAAACGAAAAACCAGAAAAATGCTGAAAATTGGCCCTGTTGCTTGGTGCGCAGCACCGGCTGCCAGAATTCAAAATTTTTACATTTTTGGTCCTTATCTCGTTTTTATAATAAATCCAACCAATCACAAACGACTTTTGCACATTATTACTGAATTGTAGCAGACCCAAAACCCCTTTATTACTTACACTCTACCTTTTCTTTCATTTTCATTTTTCATTTTATAAAACACAAACACACACTCCAAAACACACACACTCCATTTTCTCTCTACTCCTCTCTCAAGAACATCACAAATACAGAAAGTTACAGCCCTTAAAGTCCATAAAATCACCATTACAAACCATTCAAACATCAAAAGGAAGCAAGAAGAAGCAAAGGATTTCGGTGAAAAAGCTTTTCTACACTTTTGGAGCTCAAAACTCATCTAAAACATCATCTAAGCCTTTTCATTCGGTAGAAACTCTTCCTTTTTACTTATATTACTATTATAACCAATTGCATGTATGATCCAAGCTCAAAAATCAAGTTTTGATGAAGTTTTATGACCATTTTTATACAAAAACGGGTTTTTAATTAATGATGCTTAGATCTTCAAATTTATGGATAAAAGTTACATATAAACTGAGAAAATGATGATTAATAAGGTTTATAACAATTGCATGTCGAAATCTACCATCAAGATAACCGATTTAACCACCAAAAACGATTTTTGAAGAAGTCCAGCAAGCAGGTGCTAAGCACCTGCTAAACAGGTGCTAAGCACCGAGCAGGTGCTGCGCACCATGAAGCAGGTGCTAAGCACCGAGCTGCTGGCAGCTCCAAAAATAGTTGTTAACTTGATAAAAATCGCCACTTTGAACCTATAATCTCGAATCTGAATATAAGCTACTGTAATAAACAAATACTTGTGTTTGGGATGACTTATTTGACATATTACATTTGGATTGAACTTGGTGAATTAACTTAATAAGTGTTATAAATTGTAAGCGGGAAAGTGGGAAAAATTTGGATTTAGAAACTATAGCGCGGAAGCGCTGCCCAAATTTCGTTAGAACTTTATAAAACACTTCAGTGGCTAAAACATAACTTATCACATTAATAATAACATTAACTTTGGACACTTTTGGGCAAGACGTAACAATAACAATTTTGAACGATTTCGGACATAACAAATTTTGTTACCAAGAGTAAATCAAAACATTACAACTTGTAAAGCATTATACGATATACGAATAAAAAAGTTAACTAATAACATTACACTTACCCAAATTTGACACATATTAGGATTCCGGTGATTCCGAGCACCTTTCGAGCTATTCCGAGCATGCTACGATCTTCGCAAACAGTGAGTTACAAACCCCTACTCTTTTAAACGCTTTTAATACTTTTGGGGTGAAATGCGAGTCTTAGGCTTAACTATATTTAAGCTGAAAAACGCTTTACTACTTGAATGCTAAACGAAAACTATTTGTTACTCGAAAACTATTGTGAAACGCTTTGTTACTCGAAAACTATTATGAAAACGAATTGATACTCAATGCTATTACGAAAACACTTATGTATTTTGAATGCTACTATGAAATGCTTTGATAACGAATACTAAAACGAATAACTATTTTGCCGGCATTGTTGAGGGTTTTGCCAACAATGCCGAGGACACGAAAGCTATAATTGCCAATGACTAAAACTATCGATCGTCATGTTGCGGACTTTGTACAACATGGACGTGAGAAACCATTGAAAACTCCCGAAAACTACCAAGGACATTAGTTGCTATTAATCCCTTTGGAAAGGACCGTTAGTAGATATGGATAGCGCTATTAGGGTAGATTGACCCTCACCACAACGACCTATAACGATGGTGCATAATACTAAATGGGTAGGCTTTAGGCTTAGCAACGATCATTGGGCAATACTAGGATTGTCACATAGTCGCGCTATGTGGTCAATGCCTACAAACACGAAAACTAAACTTTTCGCATGGTTATGCGACGACTATTTGATAACTAAACTTTACGCATGGTTATGCGACAACTATTTGAATACTATACTTTTCGCATGCTTATGCGACAACTACATGAATGCTATATTTTACGCATTGCTATGCGTCGAAACTTGATTTACTTATACTTTACGCATTGCTATGCGTCAACGCTTTGATTACTTAAAACTTTGTAGCTCACTAACTACGTCTCCCGTAGTTAACACTTGACTCGTATTTTCAGGTTACGATTAAGCTTGCTGATGACTTTATGCTTTGGGCTGATGACTTCAAGAATTGGAAAGGGTTCGGGTGGCTCGGCTATGAACACTTAACTTGTATTTCGGATATGCAAACGATGCTTTAAACATTTGTAAACCTTTGAAGCTATATTTCTTTTAATATAATTTGGTGTGGAATTATAAACTTGTGTATCGAATGCTATTGCTCTTCACATTCCGTGTTTCCGCTTTGGCGGGGTGTGACAAAAATGGGGTCCTCGGATGTCGACGACCATGCTGAAGCAAGTGCCACCTCCTCCCGTTCGGTCCACCTCTTCTTTTAGGTTTTGCCTCTTTGCGATTCGGTTTCTTTCTTCTTATGTCGCCTCTTCCCACGGGTCGGCATAATTTCCGGTTGAGTTTCCGGAACAACGTCATCGTCTTCGGAATCGACCAATCCGCGGTTACGGTCAACGTCAAATGGAGGCACTTGTGGAAAATCGCCGAGGTTAAGCAATTGTTGGAACGACCCTCCTTGGTATACCGGGTCTTGGGATGGTCGTTGTGGTGGTGGAGTTTGTTGGTAAAATTGTGGATATTGGTTAGGGTTTGGAAGTTGGTTAAAGTTTTGAAATTGGTTTGGGTTTTGATATTGGTTGGGGTTTTGAAATTGTGGATATTGGTTTGGGTTTTGATATTGGTTGAGGTTAGGGTTGAACCATTGGTTGGGGTTGTTTTGATGGTTGAACCATTGGTTGGGGTTGTTTTGATTGTTGTTGTTGTTGGGATCCATTTGAGAGAATTGAGATAATGTTATAAAAATTGAGAGAATGTTATAAAAATTGAGAGAGAAAGAGAGATTGTTTGTGGTTTTTTTTATAAAAATGGGTTGGTTTTTATAGAGGATTGTTTTGGTTTTGGTTTGATTATTTGCCCGTTGCTTCCTTTTCTCTTGACCGTTGCATACAATTTCGACCGTTGCTTTGCTTTTCTCCCCTCATCACGGCGTGTTTCTGCTCACGCCGTGGCCAGATTTTCACCGATAACGCCCCCACCGGAGTGGAGGTGGGGCGTTATTGGGCGTTATTGGGTGAGGTGGCGGCATGATTGGGGCAAAAAACGCCCCACTTCGTTGAGTCTTAGGAGCAAAAAGGACCCATAAGTGGGTGCCTTTAGCCAACATTCGATGGGTAGCAGGGATTCTTTAGAGAGACCTTTTTTGCTTGAAGATATCAAAGGGGCTATTTGGGCTTGTGGTTCTGATAAAGCTCCTGGGCCTGATGGATTTTGTTTTAAATTTTTTAAAACGTACTGGGAGATCCTTAAAGATGACAATGCTGCTTTTGTAAGGTATTTCGAAGCCTATGGCTGTTTTTCTAATGGCTGTAATTCTTCTTTTATTTCCTTGGCAGCTAAAACCAAAGATCCCATTACTTTGGGTGATTTTAGACCCATTAGCTTGATTGGGGCTCTTTGCAAAATCATCTCTAAGTTGCTAGCTATAAGAATTAAAACCGTTATGGAGGAGTGTATTGATGGTGTTCAAACGGCGTTTATGGAGAATAGAAGCATTCTAGAAGGTCCCCTTATTGTTAATGAGTTGTGCTCATGGGCGAAATCAAAAAACAAAAAAATGCTTCTTTTTAAAGCGGATTTTAATAAAGCGTTTGATTCGGTGAATTGGGGATTTTTAGACTCTATGATGGATCAAATGAATTTCGGCCCCAAATGGAGATCTTGGATTCGTGGTTGTTTGGTTTCGGCTAAAGCTTCGGTTATTGTAAACGGTAGTCCCACTAAGGAATTCGCTATGGAAAAAGGTGTTAGACAAGGAGATCCTTTATCTCCATTTCTTTTCATTATGGTGATGGAAGGTCTTAACATTAACATTGCTATGAGAGAAGCGGTGAATAAAGGTATTTTTCATGGTATTTCAATTCCTAATTCTAGCATTACTATCTCACATTTATTTTATGCCGATGACGCCTTATTTATCGGTGAATGGTCTCAAAGGAACATTTCCAACCTTGCTAGAATCCTTAGATGTTTCTATGCTTCTTCCGGGCTTAAAGTTAATTTTAATAAATCTAAGGTCTATGGTATAAAGGCGGATTATTTGGAGGTAAAAAATTGGGCTTCTCCCCTTGGATGTGAACCGGAGTTGCTTCCATTTACTTACCTTGGAGTTCCGGTGGGGGCAAATATGAACCGGAAATCATTTTGGAAACCAATTGTGGATAAATTTAATTCTAGACTTTCGTCTTGGAAAGCTAATACCCTTAGCTTTGGTGGCCGGCTTACCCTTGCCAAATCGGTGCTTGGTAGTCTCCCTACTTTTTTCCTTTCCATCTTTGTGGCCCCTCTCGGTGTCGTGGAAGAGTTAGAAAAAATTCGTAGGAATTTTATTTGGGGCGGATCAGGTTCTAAAAGAAGTATAAGCTGGGTATCTTGGGATCGGGTCACTTGTCCGAAAGATGTGGGTGGGTTGGGTCTCGGTTCAATTAGAGCTTTAAACCTTGCTCTTATTGCTAAGTGGTGGTTTCGATTTCGTTGTGAGCCAAACTCATTCTGGGTCCGTACGATTAAAGGCCTCCATGAATCTGCTAGGAATGCTGGTATTTCTCCCGGGGCTGCTGCTGCTGATTTGTCGGTTGCTGCTGCTGATATGTCTGCTGCTGCTGCGGATATGTCTGCTACTGCTGCTGATTTGTCACACGATGCTGCTGCTGCTGGTATATTCCACGAGGTTGAGGCTGCTGGTCTACTTCCCGCTGCAGCTGCTGGTGTATGGAGATCCATATGCCGTACTGAAAAGGTTTTAAAAAACATGGGAATCTGCAGTAAAGACATTGTGAGACGGAATAGAGAGGGGAATGGTTGGATTTCGAATTTTGGGACTAATGGAATTTTTTGTACAGGTGACTTACGGCTCAGATTAGATCGAGCTAATCACTGGATATGTGATGGATACTTCAGATGGATCAAATCTGTCCCTATCAAAGTCATTTGTTTCGTTTGGAGAGCAAGGTTGAATAGGATTCCTACTACAAAGGCGTTGGACCGCAGAGGAGTAAAGACCGATTCCATGTTATGTAGCGGGTGTATAAACAGTGAGGAATCGGTGGATCACTTACTTATCACTTGCCCATTTGCTACCTATATTTGGAACATGGTCTGTAGGTGGCTGAATCTCGAGGTGGAAATGTTTAAATCGGTGACTGATATTACTAATTTGGCTGTTACTTGGGGAAGAAGATCGAAGACAAAAGGTGTTATTATGACGTCAATTTTATATGGTTCTTTGTGGTGTATCTGGAAGGCGAGAAATGATAGGATTTTTAATGGGCTTATATCGCCCCCTCATAAGGTGTTCCATAACATTGTCTCTCTTGTTTTTTGTTGGATTAAACATAGGGGTGGTGTTATTAATCTGGTGTGGTCTAGTTGGTTGTCCTCTCCTTTCAATTGTATGTAATGTTTTGGTTGGATTTCTCCCGTTTCCTAGCTCCTTGCTAGTCGGGTTTGTTTTTAATATATTTGCCGGTTCCAAAAAAAAAAACTATAGAAATTATTAAAACTATTAATTTTATTATTAACTTACATTTATATATACTAAATTAAATTTAACTATTGATAGTTACCCATGCTCATAGCTTATAGACAGTATTAAGTATTTAACTATTAACAATATCGATAACTTTTTCATACTTAAATCAACCAAAATTCAATGCCCGAAAAGAAAAGGTTGGTGGCCCAATAAAACCTTGTCACACAAAGGTGTGATGCCAACAAACATGAGGTCTATTCATATAAATAAAACAATTATTGCTTGTAAATTACGGAGTAATTTCTAACGAATAGTCATAGAATATTTCATCTACTCTTCTACCTCGAAAAACAACATATTGTTCGGTAAGATTCCCACATATAATGTGTGGTGTTTTGTTTACAAAAAGAATAGAAATTAATATGGGTATGGTTATACTTATATATTTGTAAACTCATAAATAATGTCATAGTTATGTATTTGATTCTCGTCTATATAGGTCAAAACCAAATGATGAAACAATTTTAATTTGTAACGACGTAATTTAAAAATCACCTATTACAAAAAACCTTCTTTTTCATATTTTTCAGAAAATATCGCAGCGGCATGACGAAGGTAAAAAGTGATAAGCGGTTCATGATGTTAAACATACATAAACTATTCGTTACGACTAGTTTACAAAAGCAATACATTATGTATTATACAAGCTGGCGTAATTTCCAAAAGATAAGGGATAACAAAACTACCCCAAGTGTCCCATCTCACCAAGCAGTCTAAGCAACCTACGAGCAAAAGACAAGTTTTGGAAAAAAAATATCAGCATAAAGCTGGCGAAACAATAATTTATTTGTAAAGATCATAAAAACGTTTATTATAATAAAGTTTGTTTTACTAACCCAAACCATACACGCAATCATCATAACCAAATATGAATAACAATAATCAACATCACAATATAAATCCATATGAAATTAATCTCATCGTATAATTATTTTCGTAACAATGCATATAACTGTTACATCTTACTAAGGTCCGTCATAAAGTATTCATCTTAGTTTGGTCCATCGCTTGCCCAGGTATTCATAACAATAGGGTCCATCGCTTGCCCTAAGAGTTACTACCCCGTTCCCAACTCGTATATTTTTGCATATATTATAAGCATCGGGCACGACTCTCGATCTTTATAATAACAAAAAATGTAAGCTTTCACCACTCCGACGTTGCAATTCAATGCATTGTCGTTAAGAGGGTTCCACTCTGTGTCATCGCATACATCTCCCCACTCCCACGTGATGTCCTCGGTTGACGCATCGCGACATCACTCTAGTATGATTCTGCGTCCCATACCTCGTGTTGCAAAGGAGATCTAGAATTCCCCACAACCATCATAATTGGCTAGCACTTGGCACCTAGTTCGTCATACTAGGTCTCATCATCATCTATGAGCAACTTAAACTATCCAATATCAATTCAATATTTCTTACGCAAAACTAACGTGAACTCCTTATAATGCATAAAACAAATAATAACAATACAATTATACAACGTATATAATTCAAATAAGTGTGTACTTCATCGCAATGTACACTAAACCGAACACGAGTTGCCACAACTACTCAAATTATAAAACAAGTTATCCCTTTTATTGGATTCATCGTTATTTGATCAAAATATCTCTTTACAAACGTTTCTTTACTGTTTCAACATCATTTTATCTTAATGCTCGGGTTTACAAAACCATATTGTACTCACCTCCAAGCCTTCGATATAAAGCAATCACTCTAGCGATATATGACACGATCAAGCTGAACAAACATTGTCCAATAATAATGTCGTTACTTTCAGCGTTAAAGCTTAACTAACTTATTGAAACGCACAAACTTTTAAAATCCTTAATAATCAGCTGTCGGCTGAGTTACCACCCTACCAACCGCCGATTGGTGCCTCCAACAGCCGCTTGGCTCACCTGAACCATCTTCTTCACCAAGCTTGCAACTCCATTGTTTCAGACTATGCTAACTCGGTAAAAACTTTACCAAACGTGTGACAACCGCGATTTTCGTTATTATTCCGGTTTGCCATTTGCCGTGTTACCGATATATTGTTTTGACCCATTGTGATTTCTTTGGGTTTTTATCACACTTTGTTATATGTTGGTCGGATATTTGATTATTTGTGGATTTAAACTCTGTTCTTCGGAACGAGAGTATGTTAAGACCTACTGCATTTTAGTTAAGTCCCTCTTAATATAAGTTAGGGTGTTTATGCCTTCGATTATTTGATTAAAATTAACGTTATAAAAATATTACAAAGCTAGTCCTTTAACGAGAATTAACGTTAAAAATATTACAAATTCAGTCCTTTAACGAAAAGTTAACGAAAAGCTAGAGTCATTGCGCAACAGTGGTACCTACTGCGACGAAGTGGTTACCAACTGCGACGCAGTCAGGGATTCGTACAGAAACGTTAAAGCCGTCAATTTCCATCATTTTGAGATCCACAACTTGCTCCATCACATGAGTTTTCTCTGGATTTTTCCTAGTATGGGATATTTGACCATACTCAAGATCTAAGAATGTGTTTCAACCCTCTTTCATCCCATTTCCCATATTTTTACATTTCACTTTCTTCTCTTTTTTCATTCATCTCACTTCCTACATCCATTTCTCTCATTCTTTTCATCATATTTCTAGAAAAATGAGAGATAAATATTAAACATTTGAGTGATTTTATACTAGAAGAAGATTCTTCCATCATATTCATCATCATCTCCTTGATTCATCACTTTTGGTAAGTGATTTCACCATGAAAATTTCACTTTTACTCTTTTCCTTCCATGTTATGTTAGAGATTTCTAACATATGTTCCTTTTGTGTGAATTACAAGGTTTCTCCTTCCATTTTCATCCATCGTATTCGGATTTTCGACTACCACCTTGAAGATGTACTCATCTTGAGTTTTGGTAAGAAAATCATCCATCTTTTACTCTAATCTTCTTTTCTTCAAAGCTCTATTTCTAATGGTGTGTTTATTTTGTGTTTGGAGTTGGATTTTCTCACCACCACCACCACTGGAGCTCGTTTTTCCGAGTTTACTACCGTGACCGTTTTCCGGCGATTGGTTGATATTTGCGGAGGTATTTAGTACTCTCCAAGTTTCCCTTAATTTCTCTCACGTTTTTCTTAATTAATCTTAAATTTGGTTAAATAATATGTAAAATGGATTAATATGGTTAAAAATGTAATTATTTAACATATTATACATAACATCTTCATATTATAAGTCATTATGTTATAATTACATAAAATGGTGTAACTATGTAACTTGTAAAACGTTAAAATCATAAGTAAAGATGTAATAATAGTAAAAATTATACTGTTATTGAATTGTTAGACATATTGGACTATTTGGACATAAGTATATGTATAGCATGTCATTTTGACTCTAATTACTAATATAACTTATTATTATGTAAAAGTTCACATAGTTAATGTATATAAACTAATATATATATATATATATATATATATATATATATATAATATGACTTCTTGGACATAATACTTATTATCATTAAAACTTAGAGTAAATTACATAGATCGTCCCTAAGGTTTATATGTAATTACGGATTTCGTCCCTAACTTTGAAAAGTTGCATAGATCGTCTCATTGTTCAAACTAATTACTCATTTCGTCCCTAATTTCAACGTCCGTCTAATTGTACCGTTAGTCTGTCCCACGTGTTAAGCACGTGAGGGGTATTTTAGTCTTTTCGCCGTTTTCAATTTATTACCCCCTTTTAACCTAATTTCTCCTAGAAAACACTTTCCTCAAACATCATCACTTTTAGTCCTTCTAGTTATCTCCTCATCAAAATCCAATTCCCCTCCGTTATTCACTCGCCGGCAATCAAATGGATGAAAAACGAACCACCAACCACGGCGGGGTAATTGGTTCAGCTATGGCGGGGTAATTTTGGAACTTTGAAAAAACGGCGGCAGTAGCGGCGGCAAACACCACGACGCTTGCGGCGAGTTAGAGGGTTTTTAGGACTGGGTTTTTTCCGGCGACGTCGGTGGTGGTGGTTAAGGTGGCGGAGATTTTGATGGTGGGATTTTTGTAGGGTTTTGAAATTGGGTAATGGACATTTGGGTTGAAAAAGTGGGAATTGAAGAATTGGGTTTTATTAGGGTTGTTATGAAATGAGGTCCACTAATTTTTGTTTCTCTTGATCTTTTGCCGGCATTCTCATCCAACAGACCACTGATTTCATAAACATCATCATCATCGAGGTCATTGCTTATTTGATCAATAGAAGAAAATGCCCCTGTTTCACTTGTCTTCCTCTTTTTCATAATTCGTTCCACTATTTGTTCAGCGGCTTCTGCACATACATTTCCAAAATTGAGAACGTTATAGAAAGTTGTGCCTTTTAAGTTATTGATGAGCCATATATATATATATATATGTATATATATATATATATATATATATATATATATATATATATATATATATATATATATATATATATATATATATATATATATATATATATATATATATATATATATAGATTACTTTAGAGAAACATACTTGAAGTCGATAAGCTACCAAATTGATTGTTCCAAACTTCATATTAGCCAAGTAGATCGATAGAAACAGAAGGTCTCGCCTCCTATATGTAGATGAGAGAGAAGAATAGATGCGAAATGACTAAAATACCCTCACGTGTTTTCCACGTGAGGGAAGGCTAACGGTAGAAATTAATGGACGTCCAAATTAGGGACGAAATGAGTAATTAGTTTGAACAATGGGACGATCTATGCAACTTTTCAAAGTTAGGGACGAAATTCGTAATTGTATATAAACCTTAGGGACGAACGGTGTAATTTACTCTAAAACTTATCATAAAATTTACGATACTTCAGACATTTAAAAGAAAAAGTCTAAAACTAAACTTTGAATATATTGAATACACATAAGTATATTACTATATGTAAATTAGTATATATTGACAATAGTCGTTTTTGTACTCAAAGACGTAATCGCAATCATGAATATGATATTTATTAATATGATGATCGTTAAACTTATATAATTTCGACTAATATACATTTGTGACTCAAAAATGCTATCGTAATATCAAACATCTAATAATAAACTATAACCTTCGTTAACCTTATATAAAATTGTTTGTAACCTTAAAATACTCGAAATAATTAAATATAATTTAAATACATTTAATCATTCAAATGGTGACTTTTAGTTGACTTTGACTCCTTTTTATAATTGTTGACTATGACCAAAGTCAACTATATTATTATGTTGATTTTGGTTAATTTCGACTAAACTTCGGTTTTCAATAATTCAAATCTTCTATCGTTACCTCCTATTCGTCGGTAACGACTCGAAATGTTATTCTTTCCGACTCTTTGAATACATAATGTAATATAACGTTAATTAATAAGGCTAAATAATTAATAAGGCTAAACCGTACTAGACTCATAGAAGCACTTGGACTTATGTAATGTCGTTATTCTAGGGCACCACACGTTGGATTGATCTCTACTGGTTTGTCATCCCGACACTATTGTTGCTGATTTATTGGGAGTATTCGCATCCCCACTTTCATTTACCTTTGGGGCTGGAAAGCGTAATAAACTTATACTATTATTTATCATTATTACTTTGTCTTGTATACATGGTGGATTAGGATTACCTTAGACTATATTGTCATTAGGCCTTGTTGGGCCCCCCTTGTTTACACCGGTTAACTCTTTGAGCCACGATTGCATATATATAGATCTATATGGGTTTTGACCAAACTCTCATCGTTCGGTAGGATATCCCTACGAATGGATGTTATGATCGTATGTTGTTGTTATTATTATTGTTGCCTTAGGTTTGACAAGCCTTGGGTTTGGGGATTATTTATTTGGGGTTAGGATCGGGTGTATGGTATCTAGGCAATGTATGTCGCACTCATGTAGTAAAACAAGACACTTATATTGTTATGTATACTCTTATTACTTATGAAACTTGTACCTATTATATATTTGGTCCGTATTGTCTTCTAAAACAATACGAATTATTCACCAACTTTATGTTGACGACGTATGTTAACGCTTTTCAGGAGATTTGAGATTTGCATCGATTTGGAGTTACACTTCTTTGCTATTTGAATTTTGTGTGCTCTTGAGGAAACCTTGCTAACGTAGTATTGTTTCTGTAGGAGCCATAGTTTTCGTATTATTGTATTTTGTTAATGTATTGTTGTAACTCTTGAATTTATTATTGTAAACCTATATGTTATAGTTTATTCGATGTAATCTTGGTGTGACAACCGTCTTAAACTCAGGTCGAGTTCATAAACTTTTAGACTCAAACGCTTACTTATGATACTCGACATAACTTATCTTATGTGTTACGTTGTTACGTAAGCATAACTTATTGCTAAAGTTAAGCTCTTAGTAACTCAAGCAAAACTCTTAACGTAAGTTTTACGTTACATGACTTTTAATTGTGTGTGTGTCTCAGGATGGAAATCAAATCAATAAACGAACCCTAATACCAATAAAACATATAATGAACTTGCTTAAATTCATTGCAAAACAATCGTAAACTTTAAACGAACGCAAATGCATAACGATAACACAAAATAAAAACGCAAAAAAAACAACAGTTACGCAGGCGGCGTAACTAATAGTTACGCCACGTAACTAATAGTTACGCCACGTAACTCATATGCAGCTACGTAACTAATAGTTACACAACGTAACTAATCGTTACGCCATGTAACTAAGGTGCAGCACGTAACTATTGGAAATAGTTACGCTAGCGTAACTAGTTAGTTACGCCAGCGTAATTAAGGGCCGACTCATGTTTTTGTTGTGTGAGTCACCTAAAAACGTGGCTAACTTCTTGGACACTTGTACTAAACGTGGCAAAGGCTTATTAACTCCAGAAATGACTCATCAAAAGTCATCTCTATATAAACACAAACCCTAATTCATAAACCTCTTTTACATACATTCATAACAAACATATATACTTTGAAAGCTAAGAAACTAGTTATTTGGTAAGGTGTTTTCAAGAAAGAAGGTTATAAACAAAGAAGAAATTGGTGTTTTTGGGTTAAGCAAGGAAAGATTGGGTAAGTAATCAAGAATTCAAGAATTCAAGATCATTTTGGTATATCTCATATTAATTTTTGTTTAAATCTCATATAGTTTCGTTCTTAATAGGGAGAATTTCAAATTTACCCCTACTAACCTACATAAATATCATATTTACTCGTTTAGACTTGATAATGTCATATTTACCCTTCTTAAATTCAAAAATATTAAATAAATCCAAATTAATAATTTATCCTAACTAAAACTCCAAAATCATTACTAATTATCCAAAAATTAGTAAATCACTAATATACCTTTTTCTCTCTCATAAAGTCTTAAATCTGCACGCATGAAGCCTAAAATTTTGCCACAATATTTGACTTATTAGATTTAATAAATATTTGAGAAAATATGGTTACACATTCGGAAGCATCGACCAATACCACAACTGCACAACCAAAAAGAATCAACCAAATTAATAGGTAAGAAATATCCATAAATTTGAATCAACTACAAAAACAATTTAAAACAGAGAAAAGCGTTTTTATTATTAAAACATAGCAATATTTTAAACAACTGAAGCACCTAGTTTCGTAAAACTAAGGTTATCAATAGACAAAACCAAAATAAACTAAAAACAAAAACGACTAGTTTGTTGAAACAAAAGTTATCATCAGACCAAACAACAACCCAAAATAGACTAAAGCAACTAGTTTGATTTACTAATTTTTGGATAATTACTAATGATTTTGGATTTTTAATTAGGATAAATTATTAATTTGGATTTATTTGATATATTTGAATTTAAGAAGGGTAAATATGATATTATCAAGTTTAAACGGATAAATATGATATTTGTTTAGGTTAGTAGGGATAAATTTGAAATTCTCCCTTGTTAATAAGTATTATTAGTTTATTACTAAAATTATATAATCATATTTGTATGTAAACTATCATTTGATATGATGTTTTGATTATATTGATTTGAAGACATGGATTAAAGTTACACAAAATTGTTATTATAAACATCTTTTGATCTTGTAATAATATACATATTGATGGTGATAATTTATATATAAATTGTTATCAAACATATATATATTTATATATGAATTATAATTTGACACTTAAATCATGTGTATAAAGTTATATTATGATTAATATTACTTAAAACTATTGGATTAAAACTTAATTAAAATGGTATATAAACATGTATAATTATGTTAATTCATGTTAAAAAGATGACTAAATTGTTATATATAACTTAGTTTAATATTTGACTAAAAAGGACTAAAAGTGTAAGTTTTTTTGTAAAAATATATATAAAAGTGTAACTTAAAAAGGACTTAGATTGTAAGGTGTTGGACAAAAATGAAAACGTATTAATTTTGGACAATTTACGGACATATTGAACTCGAGACTAAAATATACGCCTTTTGGACAAGATAAGTAAATAATGTTTAACATATCGAGATAAGACTAAAAACGTTAATATTTACTTATATAACAAAATACTTATACGACATTGGTATTATAGGATTTCGTTGATTCGGTTTTCTACTTGACGCAAGTTCCGACACACACCGACTATTTAACGCAAGTGAATTACAAACCCCTTTTTCGACTATTTTTATTACATGTTTTGGGGGAAAACACGAGTACGTAAACGTTATTATTTACATGTTATCATACAATTGTCATTGTATGCTTTAAATGCTATTTTTACGAATACTCAATACTTGAAACGCATGCTTTATTCATGGTTTGTATACGCTTGAATATATTGTCGATAAGCTTTTGGTTGTCGTATTGTGAGTTGTATTACATACCATTAAAATTTCCGACATTTCCAAGTGACATTAGTTGCTATTAATCCCTTTGGAAAGGACCATTAGTAATATGTGGATAGCGCTATTAGGGTAGTGAGACCCTCACAACAACGTCAAATAACGATTGTGCACTATTACTATTTGGGTAGGCTTTGAGGCTTAGCAACGAAACATTGTGTAATACATTAGGATCGTCACATAGCCGTACACTATGTGGTCGATACCTATATACTCAAACTTATGCCACGTTACCTAGTTTGGTACAACGCGCATTTGAAATTCTTATATGCTTATACTTTACGCAAACATATTTGTGCGTCAAAACTTTATATACTCATGCTAAACATTGTAGCTCACTAACTACGTTATTTGTAGTTAACATTTTACTCGTGTTTTCAGGAAACGAGTAAGTGGATGATTATGCTTGTATGATGCAATGACTTTTGCGGGTTTTTGGCTGGATGACTTCGAGGTTTGGGAATGGTTTGGCGGGTTGGATTTGAAACGGTTATACCTTGTATAATATGATGTAAACTTAACTCGTATCGTTTTGTAAACTTAACTTGTATCGTTTTGTAAACTTGAATGGGTGTTTATATATATCAAAACTTGGTACTTATATATACTTGCGTGATGATTACTATTGCTCTTCACATCCCGTGTTTCCGCTTTAGCGGGGTGTGACACTTGGTCTCTTGATATTCATATTACTGTACACATCGGGTTTCCACCTGAGCGGGTTGTGACAAAACGATCATAAACAACTTAAAACACACATATAAACCTAATTTATGAGTTATACCTCAAGATTTCCAAACGGGTTTCGATATGCCTCGAAACAAACCACCACGAAAACAGCTTTTGCTTATACCAGTGCGTTACTTATGACTCTAGGAGTAGTTGGTATATTTCGTTAGCTTATCCGGTGAATATTTGCTTTCCGAATCGACAAAAAAAGTTAAACCGACTATGTAAACATGTTTGGCTAGTTTTCTTTGTTTTCTCACTCGGCTCACACACACAAAACATAAAATATGTTTTCTTCATCCTTCAGAATGCAATTATATATTTACATATTTCATAAACAACCTCACAATATGCCATAATGACCATAAAGATCCTTCTCATAATATCTCTTACAAAGGTGGTCCGTTTGACCAAAAATTTATTATAAACTCACTCCTTTCTACAATATTGAGTCGTTACATGACAGGAATATTCTTTTATCATATCCTCAAACCAAACACATTCTCAATAAACATTAGTCGCAATATACTCAATTATCCATTTATCCTTGCCTTTTCGTTAAAAAGAAGGTAATACTTTTATTATCGTTTTATATATATATATAATAGATACATACTATACTTGTATTTTTTTTCATTGAAGCAACCAACCAAATATCTTCTTAAATATAGAAGCTTACTTTTAAAAAATCAAATTTAGCATTATTTATCTATAAGCGAGGTAAGCTATGACATTATTGATTCATCTTTGTAGTTTGAAGCTATGAAATTTGATCCATCAACTTAAATATTGAGAATTCAAATCCTATAAAGATAAAAGTATTAATATTTGACTTTTTAGAAGATGATATTGACCTTTTTTTTTCATCAATTACTATTCCACTTGTCAATATTCCTTTGAAATTAATTATATAGAGTTATGTTACTGACTAGGAGTGGTGAGAAAAAAATAGAAAACAAAGTGAAATGGAAAAGTAAAACAACACAAAGCAAAAACTATTTCAATTTTGATGGTTGTCTCTAAAAGTTTATTACAAGAGCCGGTGCAAATTAGAGACGATGACATCTTTTTAATTTTTCAACACGTTACACTAACATGGATGGAAAATTGATGTAATCGGTCATATATGAATTGGAAGTCTTGGCTATTTAATCCTAGAACCCCAATCTGAAAATTTGCTTAAGACGGCCGTCTATTCGTCGGAGTTTACAGAAATGAACGACACCGGAATATTTTTGTAAAAATGGTATGGCTGGAGTTGGCAACTCCGACTTATGCCACAAATCACACCACGTCATACGCCTGCATACGTGGTTATCCTTTTTCGGCTCACTTTTACACGTCAACACGCCGAAAAATGATAACCACATATGCAGGCTAATGACGTGGTGAGATTTGTGGCATAAGTCGGAGTTGCCAACTCCGGTTATACCGTTTTCACAAAAATATTCTGGTGCCGTCCATTTCTGCAAACTCTGACGAGTAGACGTCCGTCTTAATCAAATTTTCCCCCAATCCCGACTAGTTGGCGTTGTGGTCTCGAATTTTTCTTCTTTATGGCGTTTTTTTGTTTCCAGGTGTGTCGTTGTTCTCCTTCTCGGAGTACTTTTGTACATCTTCCCCCTTAACTTGGATAATTTGATAAATTCTCTTTGCTCTTTAGTAAAAAAGAAAAAGCTTTATTTTCTTGGTTATTTGTAAAATTGGCCCTCTACATTTTTAGAATCCCTTATGCATTAATGATTTTACAACCAAATTATGCATGAAAAAACTTTTTAAATCCAACTCATAAGGTTGTCATTAGTAGGGGTGAGTATGGTTCGGTTCGGCTTGATTTTTGCATAAAACCGAACCCGAATCGAAAATTTCGGTTTTTAAAAAGTTAGAAACCATTCGGTTTGGTTTTACATCAACTCTGTTTTTTGGATCAAATTCGTTTCGGGTTTTTTTATCGGGTTTGTTATCGTGTTTTTTAGGCTTTTTGGTGTAGCGCGGTGGAAGGATAAGTAAGATACTAGATAGAATCCGTTGATTCAAGCAATGAATACCCGAAATGAATCACAAACATTCAAAATTGTTGATTCAATAATGAATACCGTATAATGATTAAACCAAACAATTGATAAAATTATCAAAGAGTTTTGATTAAGAATTTCAATGAAAAAAGCTAACCGTCATGTTATGTTGCATACACCAATATTAAATATCAACCCTAAAACAAGAAAAAAAACAAATCCCTAAATTTTAAAAAGAGATGCCAAAAATAGTCCTTAAAACAAAAAAACTGCATCTCTACTTTGACAAGCTACTGCGGCGCACTTCTTTTCCGTTGCGTCGCAGTCAAGGCTTCTCACAAAAAGCAACCACGTTTGTTTCCCCACTACGGCGCACTCCTCCCTTACTGCGGCGCAGTGACAGATATTGTGTCGCAACCACTTTACGATCTTCCAAACGTCTCATAATTTTGTCCTTGATATTAACCGCATCACTTTTGGTTCGACTTAATAACATCTTACTGACTCATTCAATTTCTTTTTTTTCATAATCAAATATACTTTTCACGTAATAATTTAAAATATTATTAAGCTAGAACATTTTTTTGTTATAGTATATGATAAAAATAATTATTTAAAAAATTAATCTATATATTAAAACTCATTAATGCCTATGGAATTGTGTATTTTATTATTATTATAATAAGAATATTGTCTTTAAATACAATTGTTTTCATTTTGTTTACAAAACAGGTTGTTGTTGGAGTGGTTTAGGCGCTGCCTGTATTGCTAGGAGACCAGGGTTCGAATCCTGCAAACCCGCTTTGCTTGGTTTGGGAGTAGGGGTTTGGGCTTTCATTGTGTTGGACTTTTTTTTTTTCTTTTTTTCTTTTAATTAGTATATATACTTTGCGAATCAAATAATGTCAACACGAAAAATATACTTTGCGAATCATTATATTTAATTAGATATTATTAATAACTCCGTTCGATTTCTAAAGTAAATAAAATAAGCTATTGCTTTGATCAGAAACAATTTAATTTTGCGGTCTATTTTATTTGATTGCTTGCAAATTCAATGATGTGTCGAATGTGACCCATGTGAAAAATGACATTAGAACCGACAATAAATGTCAAAACATTACCATATCCAGCCTAAAATGCTTGGATAATTAACTTGTCATTTCCGGTGTCACTTGGTCATGAATACTACACTATTAAAGTATTAAATTAATATTGAGCAAATAGGAAAATGTGTGATCATGTTTGTGTTTATGTCAAATTTTATGTTATATAATACGATCGAACTATTCTTAAACTTAATGAAATAATACTATTAAAAGTCGTTCCACATGTATCTAAGTATTTTTAAGAAAACTTAGAAATATAAAAGTCATATCAACCATTGATAATAAACTCTAATTTAATAATTGACCTCATTATTATCTAAGAAAATTAGCAAAGTACGTGCTTAATAATTTTATACTATAAAAATATCAGAAAATTCACAAAAATCTTTTTTGTCCATACCTTTTGTCACGAAAATAAAATTTGATACTTATTTTTCACACATGTTTAAGTGTATAGATCAATTATTCGTACGTGTTTTCTTCGTATAACTTGTGATTCTTTCTCAATCTTCTTGCGCGAAGAAATCTAATGCGTAAAATTGATCTAAAAAATTAAAAATACGTACGAATATAAGAACACACACCTTTTAGTGGGCATAATTTTTTTCTTATACGGAGTTTTTAAAGTTATTAACTTCTATTGATGGGACAATTGCATATATACCCATTTAAACTTTGATAATTATATATTTATCCACTTAAACTTTAAAATAACCAATATACCCATTTTAATATTGGAAATCACATATTCGTCCTCTTTTTTAATATTAATTTAAAACAATTTATTATATGGCAAATATACCTTAAAAAACCCACATGCAACTAATAATATATATTTGTAATTTTAAAATACTAAATAAAATATAATCATCCAAAACAATAAAAAAGATACATTAAGTTTCAAAAAATAATAACATTCGAGTTTTATGTGCTACTATTAGAAGTCAAAAATGCAATCAAGATCCAAAAGTTGAATATCCATATAGATGTGATAACCTTCATCATATTAACACAAATATGTACATCTAATCCTTTCGAATAAAATAAAAAACCACCGCATCCAATTTTACATGACATCGATAAAACGAATTTCACTATTTTAAAAGTAAATATGACTTTACATAAATAATGAGATATCAACGAAATTAATATGACAAAAAGTTAGTATACTCTTATTGAGAAGGAGAGTGAATAATTGAGATTTTTTCTTGGCTTTGGACCTTAGCAGGAGATGTACAAGTAAGGGTATATGTGTCGAAGATCTAATAATTTTTGAAATTGGGGATATTTGTTATTTTAAATTTTGAATAGATAAATATGTAATTATCAAAGTTTAAGTGGGGATATATGTAATTCTCCCTTAAAAAAATGGACAAATATGTGATTTCCAATATTAAAATGGATATATTCGTTATTTTAAAGTTTAAGTGGATAAATATGTAATTATCAAAGTTTAAATGGGTATATATGCAATTGTCCCTTTATTGATGTATAGAATTTGAATATATTTAAAAGTGCAAAGAATTCGACAAAATTGATTTTTTACAAAGTATTGTAGAAAAATCCATGCACAAATTTGTTGCAGTGACATTTTGATCAATAACTATATCAAACCTAGGGGTGTTCAAAAGACACGGACCGGTAAAAACCGGACCGGACCGAGACAAAAAAAATCAAGAAACGGTGGACCGAGGACCAGACCGCTTTTTTCGTGTCATTTCCGGTTCGGTTCCTAGTCGGTTCTTCGGTTTTTCGGTTCATTTCGGTTTTAATACCTCACACAATACACAACATAGTAATAAAAAAGGCTATTCAATTTAAAAAGGGAAAAAATTCATGCAAAGATTAAGAAAAAAGTAGATTAAACGATAAGCAACACAAAAAATAATCGTATCGAATTACTAATGTTATGTCTTCCTATCATGTTAAGTTGTAATAATTTTTTTATCGGCGATCTCACGTAAACATATAGATTAACATGTATGATTAGATATTTTTTTTATTTTAACAGCAATAATTGATTAAACAAATAAAAATCAAATTTTAATTATTAAGATTATCAAACTATCTATTTTATTAAAATAAAGCAGTTACTATGATAAATTTTTTAATCAAATACTTTCAATTAAAAGATAAAGGATTTTTTAATTACCTTTGATGAGTTCGTAAAGAATGAAACTAGTATGTTTATTAAATAACTCTTTTTTCACGTCAGATTCTATATACACATATATAAAAAGTTACCTTTTCGGTTCGAACCGGTGAACCGCCGGTTTAATTATGGACCGGACCAGATTTATTTTTTGAGTATTTTTGAGAACCGAGAACCGGACCATTATAGCCGGTCCAGTTCGGTTTCGGTCCAAATACGGGCCGTTTTTTCGGTTCTAGCCGGTTCTCGGTTTTTTTGGTCACCCCTAATCAAACCCTTGCTAAAAAAACTTACCTCATTTATTTTGTGTTGTATATTTAAATTATAAATATTTATATTTTAGTTTATGTTGGCCAATCACGTGTTATATAAGATTTACTCAACAGTAACAAAAATTAAATTATTGATAAATAAATAGATGGTATTGTAGCGGTCCTTATATCTAGTCTAACGATTTGGTTTTCAAAAATCACGTTTAACAAAAAAACCCTATATTATAGAAGTATTAAAAGCGGAAAACGTTTAGTTAAACGAGATTAGCGGTTCAAAAAACTATTTCAATAACTAAACCATTCGTTAGGTTAAAACCTATATCATATAAATATGAATATGAAACAAGTTTACAACCTTAAGTAAAGGTGGGGACATCAAGCTACCCCAAAATAATCCCGTCTCACCAAGCACGTCTAAAGCAACTTACGAGCAAAAAACATATTTATAAAAAGAGTATCAGCTAAAGCTGCTGAAACAATAATTTAATAGTAAAGACTATAAAAACGTTTCATATAAATAATTTTTTTTACTATCCCAAACCATACCCGCAACCTCGTAAGCTAACATGATTACCAATAATCAATGACACAATATAAATACATATGAAATTAATTCTCAGCGAAATCAATTTCACCAATAATGCACTTATTTTATTCGTTACTAGGGTTCATCAAGCCCTAAGTATTTACTTATCTGGATACCTTGATGTCCTAGGTATCCAACTTATCTGGTCTATCGATACCCTAAGTATTTACCTTATCCGTTTCCATCGATGTCCTAAGTATCCAACTTATTTGGTCCACCAATACCTTACATATTTACCTTATCCGTTCCATCGATGTCCTAAGTATCCAACTTTTCTGGTCCATCGATACCTTACGTGTTCCACTTATCTGGTCCATCGATGTCTTGAGTATACCACCTATCTGGTCCATCAACGTGCTAAGTGTACCACTTGTCTGGTCCATCGATGTCCTAAGTTCACAACTTATATGGTCCATCGACGTCCTGAGTGTATCACTTATCTGGTCCATTGACGTCCTAAGCGTATCACTCATCTGGTCCATCGACGTCCTAAGTGTACCACTTATCTTCTGGCTAGCATTTTCACCAAGTTGGTCACACTAAGTTTCACTGTCAATCAACGATCAACTACAGCTACCCGTAATCAATGCCTCTTATGCAAAACTAAAGCAAAGTCCTTATAATGCATAATTAACAACAACAACAACAATTATATAATCATATATAATTAAAATAAATCACATTTACAGTAAGGATACAGGTAGCTTACTACCATCTGTCATCCAAAAATATTCGGGTAGCTTCAACCACCCGTAAGCATCACGTATGGGCAACCACATATTACCCATACCACACGATTTCGTTATTATATTCTGGTTCATCTTTATTTGATCAAAACATGTTTATACATAAACAACGTCGTTCATTAACAACGTTATATATATATTTTGGATTATCGTTCATTTTAACCGTATATCAAACTTTAAAAAACGAAGTTTTGTTGTACATCAAAAAATGGGTAGTTTTATCGTTGTGCATCAAATTTGAATATTTACTGCACAAAAACAATGAATTTGATGCACATCCCATAAACGACATATATTTTGATGCATATCAAAACCTGCTTTTTTAAAGTTTGTTATAATTGAATAAATAAACATAATACAAAATTACACATATTATAAATTATTTTTTCATATTTTTTTACTTAATTTACTTTAAATATTGGTTTATAAGAACCTCCTCCTATATATATATATATATATATATATATATATATATATATATATATATATATATATATATATATATATATATATATATATCTTAAAACGTTACTTTTATTTTTATGCTCGGTTTTACAAACGATATTGTACTCACCTTTAAACAGACGTCCATAAGCAAACGCCCTAGCAACGCTTTTCATGATCAACCTAGTTAGATCATTACCGGTTAACAATCTAGTAATCAACTTTCGACGCTTAACGCATACTAACTTAACGGAATAAAATGTTTCAACAGGACACTCAACCGCCGACTAAGCATTACCAACTACCGCGTGGAAACCACCTCCAACCGCCGGTTGGAAATATCCAGCCGTCGGTTGGCTTATTTCAACCGCCGTTTGGACCACCTGAACCATCTTCTTCAGCATATTGCAAACTCCATTGTTGCAGATTTCACCAAAATGACCAAACTTAACAAAAACCTTACCAAACGACTACAAATAACTTAAACACACATATGTAGACGTAAATAGTAAGTTATACCTCAAAGATTTGATTCAGGTTTCGATATGTCTCGAGATAAACCACCACGAAAACAGCTTTCGGTTATACCAGTGCGTTCCTTATGACTCCATTAGTAGTTTGGTATATTTCGTTAGCTTATCCGGGTAATTTCTGATTTCTGAATCGATCAAAATACTAATAACCGACTTTGTTCTTATTTGGCTAGTTTTCTTTGCTTTTTCACTCGTATCACACACACAAATGATTTGCATTCGCTTCCTTCAATCTTAAGTCTTCTACATATATAAAATCATAAGATTTTTATAAAAGTTTTCATAATAAACCTTGAACTTTCCCATAATGTCACTTTTACCCCAAAGTGCAAAACTCTTTACAAAAGATGGCCCTTTGACCAAAACTCATTTCAACTTTAGTCCTTTTTTTACGATTTTGGTTCGTTACACCTAAGGGTGTTCATTTGGATGTATCGGCTTAATCTGATTCAATTAAGTGAATCCAATTGTATTTCAGTTTTTCAGTTATAGATCCGAACCATCCAAATTATCCTAAGATCAGAACCAAATTATTATTCGATTGTATCGGTTTTTCCTTTTTACCTAAATATATATGTCAATAATGAATGAATTATACGTATAATTTATGGAAGGGTATATTGTTTTAAAATTCAAATTAATTGGGAATATAGGGTAAATGGAAATTGCAGTTGAAATTATTAAGTTTATATTATATCCTCTACGTGAAAAAGTTACTAATAATAAGTTGTATGTGAAAACTAAATGAAAAGTATATGAAGCAAACAACAACATAGACATTAAAGTATATACAAAGTAATTAGGTAATTATGTTATATAATAAGATAGATAAAGATAAATTATTATTCTGTTTATTTGGACTATTTGGTCCCTATAATAATAACCGAAACCAATCCAAAAACCAAAATAATATTTCGGTTCTTGTCCAAACCAATCCAAAAAACCAAAAAATTGAACCGTTTATTTCAATTGAATTATCCAATTGGTCAATTCGATTACACCCAAATAGTGAACACCCCTACTCATACCTAACTTTTATACCACCCGTTAAATGTGGGATGAGCCATTTAGCTTGATGAAGTTCCAGACTACTAGAAAATATTAATAATAATAATAATAATAATAAATTCGGATTTTAACTCCACCCGATCATTGTTTTGGTTGTAACTACTAAACATTTGGATGTAACTAACGAGGTCATTTTATAGGTTTCGTATACAAATTATGAGAAAAGCATAACGAAATCGCAATAGAAGACCAAGAGACGTTCCTTCACACTCCGTAACAAGCCGCGGGTTCAAATATAAAATGATAAAAAACGGCCAAGTGTTTTACTTATAACTCTCAAACGGCTTGGAGTTAGTTGATGTTGTCAATAGTTGTGGATTCGTAATTGAATTTCGAAGAAAATTCAACCGGAATCGCATAGTCCTTGGTCCCTAAACGTCGTCAAGCGTTGTCACAATCAACAAGTCGTTGAAATTATCTATGTTTTTATCTTATGTTCATTTTCATATTTCAGTTTTCTTTTGTTCAAGTTTTTGTAATTTCGTCGCTCGAACTGTAATAGAGTATTATACTAAATATCAACTGGTCCAAGTTTTGATCTATTAGAGTTTCTGATTATGATTTCCATTACGCGTACTCTTATAATATATGCCTTTACAATAATAATAATAATAAAGACTCACGGTTCTATAATCTTTCAATAGTATTAGATAATTATAAGTATAAGGTGTTCACGGTTTAAATATATTCTAGATTTGAATTAGTTAAGAATCAAAACATTGTATGTCTAAAAGTTTAAAGATTAATAACATGATTTGTAAAAGATCAAATTACCATAACTATATTTTTAAATATCTTAGGATTAAGGGGGTGTTTGGATTAGCTTATGTGCAGAGTTTAATAAACAACTTATTTGCATTACGTGAAAGCTATCGAAACATTTTAGAGGTTCGAATGGAGCTTTTGTGAAAAAGCTTATTCTACCTTTTCTTCCTAAAGGGAGTGTTGGATAAGATTATTCTTAATAGCTTTATGTATTAACAAAAAGCCCTACATGAATGACTGTTTGGCATAAAGATTTATGAAAGTTTATATGGGTTTAAATGTATCGTTTGTTTTAAGATCCCAATAAATTTTGTTTGGTTGAAAGCTTTATGACAAAGTCAAAATTATAATTTATTTTAAAAAAAACTATAAAATTTTTAGCTTATTAGTGAAATTTTTAGATCGTTAACGAATTTTAAAATATTAAATAACACTTTTAAATTTGTTAACGATCTAAAACTTCACTTATCAAAGTCTCTAAAGGTTTTCTCGTGGGAATTTCACAAAACTTTTCGCCAGTTTGAAACATTCTTAAAACATCAAAAACAATTTGAAATAATTTTTGTTTTTCTTTAAATAATCTAAAAACTCATTCCTTGGGAATGTAAACTAGCTTACAAAATTAAATAATAAAAAGACCAAAAAGAAAAGTAATAGTTGACGTGAGATATTGCAGCCGCGCATGGATAGAAAAAGATAAAACAAAGTAAAAAAAATACAAAAAAGAATTAATCAAATTTATATATTATTTTTCTCTCTCTAAAAAGCTTCTGAGCTGTTTTCTTCACAAGCATCTCTTGATTTCTTTTATTATTTCTCATTTTTCTCATTAATCACTACACTTTTTATACTGACTAAATTCACAATTTTTAGCTAAATTCCCACAAACTTTTTTGTCTTAAACCCCTTTTCAAGAAATCTTTAATTATAATAAATTATTTTCATGAACTTTGTTTTGGATTAATTATGTAATTTTTTTTTTCTTGTGGAATTGAATTGAAGTAATATGTAAATGGGTTCTCTTGAAAATGGAGTAATGTTAATAAAAAATAAATCTTTATTAAAATCTTTATCAAGAAATGAAAGAAACAATTCATTTGCTCAAAGAACACCCAGATCAAGATTTGCAAGATTTATGGTTTTGAAAAAGCTGGATTACTTGCAATGGATTTCTGCAGTTGCTGTTTTTATTTTTTTCATGTTTTTGTTTCAAATGTTTTTGCCAAATGGCGAATTTTTGAAGCAAAAAGATGACAAATTTGATGAAGAATCCAAGATTTTTTTTCAAGAATTTGGTGGATTGGATTTTGGTGATGGTCTTAAGTTTGAGCCTACTAAGCTTTTGCTTAAATTTCAAAAAGGAAATTTGATAAAAAATGGTGTCAGATTTGGGCATAGAAAACCTCAGCTTGCATTTGTGAGTTTTTTTTTTTTTTTTTTTTGAAATTTGTGATTTGGGTTTTATTAAAGTTTTGATTTTGATTAGTTCCCTTTTTAGGTTTTTGCAGATCTGTTGGTTGATCCACAGCAAGTATTGATGATCACTGTTGCTAATGCTTTGAGATCAATCGGCTACGAAATCGAGGTAAATTTGCTGTTTTTAGTAGAATTTTAGCTACTTTAATTGCTACGGTTCCGAATTAAAATGTTTAGATGGTACTTGTTTATCTGCTTATAAGCTTATTTATAGTAAATAAGTAGTTATGTGTCTGTTTATTGCGTTATACTTGTTAAGCAAACATTTTGGAATGCACAATCCCGAACACCTCCTAAATCTTGGGAGATTTTGGCGCATTACTATACTCGTTTAACATAATTGATATATGGTGTTTTTGAGGCATTTTGTTAAGTAAGTATGAACATATTGTGCAGGTTTACTCACTTGAAGACGGCCCTGTGCATGATGTGTGGAAAAATATTGGAATTCCGGTCAATATTGTGGAAGCTAACAATGATACAAAGATTATAATTGACTGGCTAAAGTATGTTTTATTTTAAGTCACTTTTATTTAGCACAAAAATGGGTCCGTTGAAAGAAGTAGATGTAGTGGTGTATTTGTACTTTATTTAGGATGTTTAGTGGATATTTAATCTTTTCATCGGTTCACATGATTTATGCAGCTATGATGCTATACTTGTCAATTCTGTTGAAGCAAAAGACGTTATTTCAGGGTAAGCTTACCAATTTGTTTTTCATTATTTCATGAACAGAAAGCGGCATAAACTTAATAACTTTATTCGTTACAGCCTTGTACAGGAACCTTTTAAAACCTTACCACTTATATGGACCATTCATGAAAAAACACTTGCTTCCCGCTTCAAAAAATATGTCTCAGATGATCAAAATAAGCTCATTAATGATTGGAAAGCCGTCTTTAATCGAGCTACTGTTGTTGTCTTCCCCAACCATGCTCTTCCGGTAATATAACGATTTTTAATTTTTTAGTTAAAATGTTTTACAAGAACTTTTTTATGAATTTGATTATGTTTTCAGATGTATTATGCCGCATTTGATGCTGGAAACTACTTTGTTATTCCTGGATCTCCATCCGGGGCTTGCAAATTAGATAATTCGATGATTGCGGTTGAAGAAAATTTCCGTGTGAATATGAACATTGGCGCTCGTGATTTTGTAATTGCTATAACGGGTAGTCAGTTTCGGTATAAAGGATTATGGGTGGAACATGCACTGGTTTTACAGGCTTTATTTCCACTTTTAGCCGAGTTTCCTGTTGTTGGCACTTCAAGTCCTCTTCTTAGGATCATAATCTTGAGTCAAGACTTGACGGGTAATTACACTGCTGCCCTTGAGGTAAACTTCTTTTTCTCAAACCTTTATTTATCATAAAAATTGGAAATTTTGACGGGCATAAGTGTTTGTTTGTTGAATCCCTAAAATACCCTTCAGTGTAGTTTTAGCTTGCAAAGTTGCAGAAACGGAAAAGTAAGAATATGTAATAAATGGTTCCGTTTCGGTTGTGTTTTAGCTCAAACGGGTCAAATAATAGAATTAGCTAAAACGGAAACGGGTGGTGGGTTAAAAGCATACCATCCCAGTTAATTTATTCGAAGATTTGGATTCTTAATTTGTCTAGATTTTTACAAATGGACAAAAAGTGTTTTTTGGTATTTCAACCCAACCGGTCCATTTCAACACAGAATAAATATTGACTTGTTTCAATCCGGATTGATTATGACCTTTCATACTAATTCGATTTCTATGTACTTTTATAGGAAATTGCTTCAAACCTGAACTTCCCAAATGGTACTGTGAAACATGCTGCCGTTGACGAAGATGTGTACAACGCTCTTAGCATCTCAGACCTTGTAATTTTCGGGTCCTTTCTTGAAGAACAATCTTTTCCTGACATTCTAGTAAAAGCAATGTGCCTTGAGAAACCAATAGTAGCTCCCGACCTATCAATAATCAAGAAATACGTAAGCTTACGAAATTTACAGCCTTTTTTTCAACATCCCGAGCTTATAATTTAGGATTAAATGTATTTCAGGTTGATGACAAGGTCAACGGCTATCTATTTCCAAAGGAGAATATTAAGATTTTAACCGATATTATGCTGCGATTGGTATCAAATGGTAAATTATCGTCTCTAGCTCGAAATATTGCATCAATCGGGAAACATACTGCGAAAAACATGATGGTTTTGGAATCCGTTGAAGGGTATGCTTCGTTAATCGAAAATGTCGTAAACCTTCCTTCAGAAGTTGCGTCTCCAAGGGCCATATCAGAAATTCCGTCAAATATTAAAACCGAGTGGCAGTGGCAGGTTTTTGAAGCTATTGCGGATAGTAAATATGTAAATAGGACTTCAAGGGTGTACAATTACTTAAACAAGATTGAAAACCGTACCATAAAAGAGAGTTCGGCTGAGATTCAGACTGATGATACGTTTTTATATAGTATTTGGGAAGAAGAGAAAGGCATTCAAACAGCAACAGCTAAAAAGAAACGAGAAGATGGTGAGGTAATATAAAATGTCGTATATCACTCGAGTCAGATGCGTTTTTTTTTATAGAAATCTTTAGTTTTATTTTTTCAATGACAATTAGAAAGGAAAATGTTTTTTTTTTTATTAGAGATTCTAAATTTTTTTGAAATTTTTTTATCTAGTTGAGAGACAGAAGTGAGCAACCGAGGGGAACGTGGGAGGATGTTTATCGAAGTGCAAAGAAAGCCGATAGATACAGGAATGATTTTCATGAGAGAGACGATGGGGAGCTTGAAAGAACGGGTCAACCATTATGCATCTACGAACCGTATTACGGTCAAGGAGCTTGGCCTTTTATGCATCGTATTTCACTTTATCGCGGTCTTGGGCTTGTGAGTTACATTGGGTTATAAGTTTTTTAATTTATATTGCATTGATTTTAAAAAAAAAACTCAAGTTTGTAGTTATTGATGATATTGTAGTCAACTAAAGGTCGAAGATCAAAAACGGATGACATTGATGGACCTTCACGTCTTCCTCTTCTAAGCATGCCATATTACCGTGATGCCCTTGGTGATTTTGGAGCCTTTTTCGCAATTGCTAACCGTATTGACCGCATACACAAGAATGCGTGGATTGGATTTTCGTCATGGAGAGCTACAGCTAAGAAGGTATGTAAATTTCTTTGTTTCTCAGTACCCTTAAAAGTTGCTACATTTGCTTTTATGCTTTTGTATCTAAAAGAGTCGGTCTTTTGAATACAAAAAACAGACTTCATTGTCAAAGGCTGCTGAGGTGACGTTATTAGATGACATCCAAGCACGCAGACATGGTGACGCTTTGTATTTTTGGGTTCGAATGGATAAAGATCCAAGAAATCCAATGCAACAAGATTTTTGGTCATTTTGTGATGCTATAAACGCGGGTAATTGCAAGTAAGGCTTTACGACTCTTGTTGCAGTTTTTTGATTATTTATAAAATGTCTAAAATACCCTTCAGCGTAATGTGTGTTCTGAACTTATATTTGATTTGTACAAGGTCTGCGTTCTCTGAAGCTCTCAAGCGAATGTATGGAGTAAAGGATAACTTGACATATGTCCCTCCGATGCCTATGGACGGAGATTCATGGTCTGTCATGCATAGCTGGTCTATGCCAACCAAGTCTTTCTTAGAATTCGTCATGTTTTCAAGGTTTGAATGATCGTTTAATTAACTAACTAAAAAAGGACTACCCCTTTATAATAAAACCGGATATAATTCTATTTTCGATATTTTTAGAATGTTTGTTGACGCATTAGATGCACAA
Organism: Senecio squalidus; assembly: GCA_910822075.1. NCBI lineage: Eukaryota > Viridiplantae > Streptophyta > Magnoliopsida > Asterales > Asteraceae > Senecio > Senecio squalidus. Next base: position 51,649,784 of record CAJVGC010000060.1, read on the forward strand.
CTTTACGATGAGCATCATGAAAGTGGTATCTGCTACCTAAGTTTATCCAAGGTAAACGTTGCATATTCAAAATGGAAAATAAATAAATAAATAAAAATACGTTTTTTTAATTAATATAATTACCGAGTCAAATTTGATTACAGGACAAGCATTGCTACACACGTGTTCTCGAGCTACTTGTAAACGTTTGGGCATACCATAGTGCAAGACGAATGGTGTACATAGACCCTGAAACCGGAGCAATCCAAGAACAACATAATCTCAAAAGCCGAAGAGGGAAAATGTGGATCAAATGGTTCAGTTACAACACCTTAAAAGCTATGGATGAAGATCTTGCTGAAGAAGCCGATTCAGATCACACTAAACAACGGTGGTTATGGCCTTCAACCGGCGAGGTTTTCTGGCAAGGGATGTATGAAAAAGAAAGAAATCAAATGAGGCGACAAAAAGAGAAAAGAAAGCAGAAAAGTAAAGATAAGATTCAGAGGATAAAAAACAGGACTCACCAGAAGGTGATAGGGAAGTATGTGAAACCGGGACCTGATAATGAGACAGTAAATAACATGAACACCGTTGTTGTAGAAGCGGAAAAGCTTCTTAGATAGCATATATTATTTCTTTTGGGTAGAAGGTGTAGTTTCATATACGTTCCATTCTTTGTGAAAAATTATAATGTATTCGGGTTTCTAAAATTGGTAGAGTTTTGTTGTTTGTAAAAGGGTAAGATCCAAGGTGTATGTATGTAACATTGCACTGTTTATGTTGATTATGCATTGCCTTAAATGTATACTAAATGTGTTGTAATTACTTATGTAGTCTTCTTCTTTAATGACGTTTGATTTTAATAGCAGCGAGTAATCAAGATTTTAGCTTTAACTTTTATACACAAACCATGTATTATGCAGGTTAAAAATCTAATTTACTTGTTAAAAAACTGATTCAGGTTGTGTTTCAATCCAGGGTCGGCAAAACAACTACAGAAAACAAGTTATAACTCATAATCTAAGAGCATTACCCATGCCCTCTGGTAGAACATTCAACATGAAATGTATACGGATCAAAAAGAGATTTGTCACACACCATTTGCCTCCAAAGTAAAATTAAAATACGTAATAACATAATATCTCCAGTTTCGTCTTATCGTATGAACTATAAAACAAAACCCATAATGAAAATAGAAAACAGTCATACATTCTTAAAAAGGATAAACGCTTGTAACAGTAGTCAACGGTTTCTACAAAATTGGTTCTTCGAGTAGTATAAAGCTTGTCATTGATACCATGCGACACACTTGAATTATCATATTCTTGGAGCTGCAATGAGAACAAAGAGTTGTTAGATCGATAAATAAGTGTTTTAAATGGATTATAAGAATTTTAAATGGTTATTATTAGGCTTACCTCCACCCATAGTTGCTTCCGGCAATCTTTCGATAGAGTACTTGTGTTGGGTGATATACATTATCGGCACACCAGGTATCTGATTTATTAAAAAAAATTGATCCATTCCAGAATATGTCATCTCAAATCACGCATTGTTTAAGACAGTAAACTTTACTAAAACACGATGTACCTTGCGAATTCTACGCTTCAAATCTCTATCACATGTTGCTACCATATAGCACTTGTGCTGTTTCAATAAAAAGATTATGAAATGCAATATAATCTAAACAATGGTTTTTGATAATTAATCACATTTAATCATGGGTTTTTGACAGTAATCCAAAGGTATATAAGTATTACCCGAGTGACTCTTTCAACAAGGCAGTCATCAGCATAAACTCCTTTGTGAGTGCAGGGAAGCCTTTCAAATCTAGGATCCTTCGCAATTCTATTTGACCAATAAATCAACGATTAAAAAAACATGAATTCCCACCAGAGCACAAAGTAATCAGTATGCTGCTCCTAATGTTTATTAATCTCATACATTGCCAATTATGTATGTTTGAATTTATTATCAAAACCTTGCTTTCAGGTTCCTTGAAGTACATGTTTAATAGCAGTGTTTCGGATTCTATATGTTTTACTCGACAGATGGAAATAAGAACCTATAATTCAAGGCAAGTAATGAGATCAGTTACCTCAAAGCAACACGATATTTCTGACCCAGCTTCTCAAGTTCAGCCATTACACAATCAGTAATACATGGAGTGCCTTCAGAAGAAATAAAAGACAAACTTAAGCATATAATAGAAGAAATAAAAGTAATAATAATTTAATCATATCTTTTGGATATCGACTGTTAAAATATTACATTAACGAAATTATGCATTTTATGACATACACATTTGACACATGCACCTGTGACATGGGCAGATTTCCATCTTTAAATTAATATGTTGCATTAGGAACATATAAAAGAAGAAACCCCTCTACTTTTCTTTCACATGATGAGTAATAGACCACTTAGGATTGATATATTGATAAGCTCGTTTTCATGCTACAGCGATGATTTTATTGAAAACGGAATAAAAACTTACATTTTGCATATAAGCAGTCCATCATTCCCTTCTCCAAGTCCAACTACATCAAAAGTTATTTGAATATTAGGCCAGCTTTCGCAAGAATGATGTTAAAAAAATCTACATGACAGTTGAATTAAAAGTGCAATATAACGTAGTTTATCAGATGCATTTGAAGAAAAGCAAGGACTCCAGCATGATGGAAATGAGGGACTTAAAACGACATTTTTTTGCCTTGGGTTGTCATTCCACTCAATATTTGGTTTAATTTATTTTTCACAGAACAGAGATGTCTTGGCGTTATTTTGGTTTCAAATTCTTAAGTAGCATAACATTCATTGAATGATTGAAAGCTGTATGTATTAGGATACACAACTTTGTAATCGTTATGTGGAGCTATTCATAGTTGCATACTACACGCTGCTTCCATGAATATGTTTAAACCTAAAACTCGTATTACAGTATATTGGTCAAAATCTCAATTTTACGCGTTTGATTTTTTTTCCAAAGACTCTTATTGGCAAAACCGTATAACCACATAGCGAAAACAAATGAATGAAGCAAAAGTCAGAGAGATGGTAAGCAAAAGAACTGACTTTATTTTGGATGGAGAAATTGATGAAGTTAGTATCAACCAAAACTTGATAAGGCGGTCCGAGCGCCGTATTGTAAGAGAAGAAGAGAGCAGAGGAAACATAAGGTCTGCACAAATCAAATTAAACTTAATAAAACTCATTTTTATTTAGGGAAATTAAATTAAATAAAATAACTTACACATTTCTGGGGAGGTTTTGCTTTGTTAAATCTTTTTTATTAGGGTTCAAAACCTCTTCTTTATATCTGCAATAAAAATTAACATAAGAATTTGATGAAAATTAGATGAAATTAAATGAGGGATTACTGTTTGATTTCTTTATGAGAAACTAATTTCTTCATAGCTGCGGGTTTTGGACCCTTTTTAGCTCTCCCCATCTTTCTCTGTGTAAACCTTGATTGGAAAACGAAGGAATCGTAAACCCTGAAAACCCTAAGTATATAGGGGTGTTTGTTTCGATTTATGTAGCTTTAAATTTTGATAACGTCTTTTTTTTAATGTTAAAACTTATGAATAAAATGACTATATTATTTTTTTATTTTTTTTTTGTTACTAATATCAATTATTTAATTTTCTAAAATATATTAGTTTATACTTATTTGTTATATATTTAAATATAATTTAATTTAAATCCAAATTTTAAGTTATTTTTTATTTATTAATTAAAACCGATATAACATAATTTAATATAATTTATTGTTTATAAACTTTTTTGTCTCGCTATATCAGAAGCAAACTATAAGTCATAAGCTCAAAACTTATCAAAATTTATATAAACTAATTAATCCATTAAAAAAACCCGAAACAAATACTCCCATAATAAAAGTAAAATAATAAAAAAAAAGAACAGTTATATTCTGCATGAAGTTTTGAAAATTGCTGTTTTATTTAGAAAACAAAAGAAATTATATGCATATTGAGTGACAAAAATAAATAAGTGAAAATGATTTTAATTTTATGAAAACATATTAATTAAATAAAATTATTAAGATGTTAAATGATAATTAAATCAATGTTGTGAATATCATAAGTTTCTAGAAAGTGCCAACAAACCATGTCGAAGACTTTGGTGCTTATTTTTATCTCGTACTCATATTCCTTTTAATCTTTAAAAAATGTAACGAATATTTTTTCATTCAAAATCGTTTAACTCTTGGTGTGGGTATATAGTATTCTTTACAATTTTCAATATTATTTTTGTTGCTTTTCATAATCACGTTATGTAATATAACACAATTTGTTGCACTTTTTTAAATCCAAAATCGTCCAACACTTAAAGCTCTTTCTACATTTTTCTAATTTCAAATTTCTTAATATTTTTTTAATCCTTTATGTTTCTCATCATGTGGATATGAATATGATAAACCTTTTTTATTTGAATCAAATTTATTCACAAATGTAATATAAATTTTAATTAATTTGTTTTACATATCTCTGGTTTTAATAGAATATTTCTTTTCTACTTTAAGTTTATGGATTTCTTTATTAGTTACGTCCGTGTGGTATGCGGATTAATAATCTAGGGATCTAGTAATTATAACAAAAAGAAGAAATTTTATATGATAATCTATAACTAAAATAAAATTATATTGAATAGATATTCATGAAAATTTATACTTAAATAAGATCAAGCACTTATGTTGATGTGTAAAAACCAAGATTCAAAAACCAAATGGATGTCTGAGTTATGGATCAAATTAATTTGGGCCGAAAATAATTACTAAATGTTAGTGTTGTAAGATAAAACACTTGTCGTGTTTTAAATTGTAGCATTATTCGTTTTATATAGACTTCAACTTGTGAAGGTCTTTTTCGGTTAGCCAACTCCAATAATTACTCTAAAACTCTCATATATCTCTTTAAAGGAAGGAGGAATATATTAAAATATTAAGAGATAGAGATAGAGATATGATTGGAGCACTAAGACGAAAAATAGTATGGTATTGTTCTTGTGATAAAGTTATGACGTCAAAATAATAAATGATTATTAACACCTAAGCCCAACACCAACCCAAGTCCAACACCAACCCAAATTTAATAATAATAATAATAATAATAATAATATTCATTATAATAATGATAAATGGACACAATTCCATATGTAAAGATGAAATTTAAATTAGAGAATAATTATTGTGTAGGTGTCGTTGGGTCGTTAAGATCCATTTGGCAACAACATGATCACTTTTTTCATGCATGTTACTCGTCATGTAAAAGGATGTACGAATTCCGCCATAAGAAGACCTACATCACCAATCAAGTAGTTTAAGTAAACATTGATTGGTTTAATTTATTTTATGCTCTTGCGGAAACTCTTTTCATTTCATAGATATTAACTACTGACAATTTTTACTTATGATGATGAAATGGAAAGAACCACATACAAATATGTATATGCAAACTCCTTATTCGTCTGGTTTGCCTTGTCGACTTGCCATGTCTTGCCTTGCCTAGCCCAGCCTTTCCTTGATGACGATAGTAAGTGACAAACATATTTTATGGACAACCCTAGTCACACATGAATATTTAACAACCTAACCAAACTCATTACAAGAGCCCACTAACCGAGCAAAGGGGAAGTCGACATTCCCAAATCCTATGCTTAAGGTTCGCACTATATTCAAGAGTTTAGAGAATTGACATGTTAAAACTCTTATCTTTGTGATTTAGCTGGTCAATCATCGTTCAAACAAGCTAGAATCCCAATTAAACCATTTTCTAATTTTACTCATTCAACTTTATAACAATAAATTATGATTCGATATTAGACAATTTTCACATAAATCTCAGAAATCGTATAGTTATACTTATAAGGATTATGATTATGATTATATGGTTTCATTTGGTTTAGAGTAACTCCCTTTATCTAAAAGTTGATTAAACTAAGGCTTCGTGGCTTTTTGTACATTTTTTTTGAGTCAAGTAAAACTATAACCCAATTAAAGTCCACAAAAATTCAAAAATAAAGCCCAAAATATATATATAAGAAAAAAAAAACCAATTTCACATCCAACAGTCAATTTTTAGTCCTTTTCTACTAACCGTATAAAACTGTGACCCAACTTCCAGATATCCGTTGAGAGCGACGATTAACAGAATCGGCACGTCACTCTCCCCCCAATTCTTGATCAAAATTTCAATTCAATAATCCATGGCGGACACAAGAATCCTGGAGATCAACTTGATCTCAGCCCAAGGTTTAAAAATCCCCCCCTCCGCTAAAATGCACACCTACGCCATCGCCTGGGTGGACCCCACCGCCAAACTCCGCAGCCACCTGGACACCGTCGGTTCCGAAAACCCTACCTGGAATGAAAAATTCATCTTCCGTGTCTCTCCACATTTCATCTACGGCGACACGTCAGCAGTCCAATTCGAGATTTATGCTTGCGGTTACATTCGTGATTACCTCATCGGTAAAGTCCGTTATCTTTTAAGTAGCACTTCCTTAACGTCTTCTAAAACCGGCGCCGTTATCGGTACTCCGGCCTTCTCCGCCGTCCATATCCGTCGTCCGTCTGGTAGAGTTCAAGGCGTTCTCAACATCGCCGCCACGGTTTACGAGAGCTCCGATTTTCAAGCGTTTAATGGAATGTCGGCGGTTTGTTTTCGAGATTTAATCGGAGAGAAGGAGAATGATGAGAAGCAACGCCGACGTGAACGCCGAATGTCGTGGCATCCGACTCTTAGTAGGAACGGTTCAAAGCGGAGTTCGAATGCGGATTCGTGTGATTTTTCTGATGGAAATGATTCGACTTCTTCTTCGTCGTCGTCTGTAACGGCGGCGTTTAAAGATTTAAACGGTGCCGTTTTGGCGGGAATGAAAGAAGGGAAATCGGACGGTAGAGGTTTGTTGTGTGGATTGATGTTACAGAGAAGGTTTAGTTTTTGTCCGTCGGATCAGAATCTTTTTGCGTTAGCTGGATTCCATCATGGGAAGAAGATCTAGATTCAACGGCTCAGATCTGATTATGGTTGGTTGGTTAGTTAGTTAGTTAGTTAAAATGTTTGTTACGAATTTTAGTCAATTTTACCATTTTAACCTTTTACTGGAATTCAATACTTTTTGTGTTATATATGTGAAATTGATTGATTTGAGTTATAGAAATAAGGTTAGATTTTCATGTTTCTGTAATTAGAATTACACTTCTTGACTTTTGAAAAAGTGTAATAATAAAGGTTTTCTTGGTGAATGTTAGATTGAATTCGCGGTTTCAACTTTTTTTCTTTATGTTCAATAAGTCATGACTATTTACCTTATGGCTCGTTTTTAGTTTCACTTCAAGTTTGAAATGAGTCGTTTTTTGTTATTTCTATGTATTTCTAGACCGTAAACATTTTAAACCATAACAGTAAGTTTCATCATTTCCTTTTCCTATTGTCATGTGATGATTTATTGACATAATTATGGTCTTTTTGTTTCCGTTAGATAACTTTTTTATATTGATTTGAGGCACATATGAGTCTGATATGGTTCAACAAGCATATCGATATTTCATTCTGGCTATGCTCAAGACAACCTAGCTAATTAAAGTGGCAAAATGATTGTTCGTTACCCTTTGTCAACAACCTACAGCAAATGTATTCCTTTTTAGTTTAAGAACGGAACATTTTTTGAACATATTGGGGTCACGAACCATTATAAAGTTAATTTATGATATCTTTTTAATTTGATGTTGAGAATCGGATATGCATCTCATAAAAGTGCATGCGTTGATAGATTTATAACTTGTTTACTAGCTTGTCTAAGGTACGGTTTTAATTTGGCAAAATTTGATGATATATGATGAATCTTAGCTGGAATGAACACAAAATAAACGACCCTAAGGGTAATGATCGATCAAATGATTAAGTCACTTGACTTAAGATTGTATTTCTTCGTAGGTTAATCAGAAGTGTTCTATGCAGTTTTTCCTTGACTTCATTTCATCTCTTCCATCAAAAAAGTTAGTACCGAGTATTATTTTTTTGTGCACTGATGTTAGAAATGATTTGTTCTTGATGAGCGGAGTTTGTGCTGGTATAAGACGCCACCCTATAGCACATACAAGTCCATTGTTAATCAGATTATGGATAATGTGATGAGAAGGATTAGCTGTAAAATAAAATTTATGAATTGAAAAATGATCCATGGTTCAATACTGTATGAGTAATTGTTCTTGTGACTGGTTGATTTATTCTCAAAATCCCTCCCAAAAAAATGATCACAATTTATGTGCAAAATTTGGGAGTTTTTATGTATTTTCACAAGTTAAGTCCAAGTATATAAACTTGGCATCAGGGGCGGAGGTACTATGAGATGAGAGGGTTCAATCGAACCCACTCAAAATTCAATTTTTCTTGCAGATAACTGTAAATTTGAGGAGAATTTGTTAGTTGAACCCTCTGATTTCGTTTGATTGAACCCTCTGTGATTTCAGCTGATTGAACCCTCTCCATTCTTCCCCAATTCCCACTTATTTTTACCCCCAATTTTCGCTAATTAGGTATTCATTTTTAGTTAAATTTATTTTAGCCCTGCATTCCTAATTTATTTTTTAAACGGGCCTTAGTGGCTACACCAGAAGCATATGAGAAGCATATGATGGTCGATGTCTGAACTTTACTTGGTGGTCTCCGTATCCCAAATAACCAGGTTTGAATCATTATACTTACATAAAAAAGTAGTTGAATTGTTGATGGTACTTTACCTGATTGATATTTTTAGTAACACGTGGTCAACATAAAGGTTGTTTTTTGTATAGAATTTAGTATTTTGAAATTGGAACGCTTTGATTTCAGGTAAATTTAGTATCTTGAAACAAAGACACTTTTACACTGGACATTTATTCAATTAGTCACCATATATAGATAGTTTTACAATGAGTATTTTGTAATAAGTCGCAACTTGGAGGAGATGAAATTAACGAGTCCTAGGGGTGAAGACTTGTGAATCAAAAACAGTTTGTCGAAAGGTCTTTGCAAAGATAATAAGAACAAAGGTGATTATAGAACTCGTTTGTGTGCCTCTCTAGGTTGCATTCGGTTCCTTTTAAGGCAAGGATTAGCGTTTTTGGGTCATTTTGAATATGAAGTTTCGTCAAATTTTCTCGAGCTTCTACATTTTTTAGCTGATCACAATCGGTCCATTAGCTGGGTCGACTTAGGAACTTAAACAACTAATGCTATTGCTAGTGATTTAGGAAATAATTTATTTATAGTTTTGATAGACGAGTCTCGTTACATGTCTCTTAAAGAGCAAATGGTGGTTGTGTTACGTTATGGGAATAGAGAGGGAAATGTTATTGAATGTTTCTTTGGTATGGTGCATGCTACAGAATACAGATACTAGTGCTTTATTATTGAATAAAGAACTTGAAGCACTTTTCTCGGATATGACGGGGCAAGTGAGGAGAATTAATGATCTAAAACGCTTCTGGATATTAGAAGAGAATAGTTTAGCATATTATGTGGCATGTTTTGCACATCAACTTTAAGTTACTTTAGTAGTTGTTGCAAGAATGAGACATCAGTTCGTTAATTTTTATTTTCTTTTAGTCACACTTCTATTGAATGTTGTTGGATCATCACATAAGCGTCGAGATTTCCTTTGTGTATACCAAGCCAAAAAGATTGTTGAGGCGTTAAAAAGTAGTGAACTTAAAAGTGGTCGTGGTATAAATAAAGAAAGGGTGTCCAACGACCAGCCGGCACAAGGTGGAACTCTTCCTTTGTTACTTATATTGAAATATGATGTATTTATTAGTTTATGTAATGAAGTGATTATGCGTTGTTTTCAATCCGACAAAACTCGTTGTGGAGAATTATAATTATGAATACATTATTACATTTCGTTTTTTTGGTATATACTTTTTTGAACCCGGTGGCGAAAATTCCTAGCTCCGCCCCTGCTTGGCATATATCATAAATGTGATATTTTATTACTATATTACCTATATATTGTATTTATATTCAATTCGCCATTGTTAACTATAGTACTAGTTAGCTATATTAACATTTACTCCGTATTTATTATAAAATATGTCAAGGGAAAAATAATAAGTATTCAAATTCATAATTGTCATATCTGCAAATGGATAATTTTAGTAAATAAAAAGGTAGACAACCACTTTGATACGGAGTGGTTATTCATTTTTTACCTAATGAATACACTGCGTTAAATTATATCTTCCAGTGTGTTAGACAAGAGATTTTTAATGGTTTTTAAGTGGTTTAAACTTTAAAAAATAAAGATGCTTTTATATTAAAAATATGTCTGATTATTAAGTGTTTTAAATTTTTAATTTAAAATAAAAGCCTTCGAATAAAAGATTTTCTCAAATATTATAAAATAAAAACTACAACTATAAGCACCTAACTATAGTTTTTAGCTAAAGTTTCTAGACTTATTTACGCAAAATAACATTCCAAATGTTTTACATTAAAAGGTTATGAATTAAACAGTTTAATAAAAGAAAAAATTTCTATAATAAGTTGAAACTGAAATAACGCACTTAAGTGGGCTAAAAAAATTGAAGTAAGCCCAAGTAAATTATAAGCTGAAAAAAACCCCCTGGTTATTATGTTTGTTAAGCACCTACAGCTGAGTGCTACTTTAGGGTTTTCAATCAGGTAATTCTTTCTCCTCAATTTAATTCGTCGTTTAAACCTATAATAAAATGATAATCACTTTCTTCACAATATTTCATTGATTATTATTTTTGCTATCTGTTTGTAGCAGCTGTAGAGTGTTAATGTCTTATATGAATGTTTGTTTTAGGGGGTGTTTGTTTGAGCTCATGACTTATTGAAATTTCGGCTTATGTTTCATAAGTCCGAATTTCATAAGCCCGAATTTTGTGGCTTATGTAACCGTTTATGGTCTTATTACTGTTTATTATGTCATAACAAAGTCATAACAAACATTAATAAGCCCATAAACGATTACATAAGCCAGAAAATTTTAGCTTATGAAACATAAGCCGAAATGTCAATAAGCCATAAACCAAGTCCAAACAAACACCACCTTAATAGATACCGTTTTATGAGGATGATATAAGAAAGGGTTGGGTTATGAGAGATTTATTTTGTTTCGTTTCGAATGTTTAGTTGGATTGTAATTTATTTAATTATGGAGATAGTAGGCTAACAACAAAGAGCGTTCATCAAATGTAGGACTACTAGTCTTAAACGAATTAAACGAATCCCTTCAAACTTTTAAGTCAGCATTCCCACCTGTTCCCTAGATTGGTATTGCTTATATTTATTATTCATTAAACATACAAAATTATAAAAAAGAAATGATTTCTGATATGATAATTTTCATGCTGTGCAGCATTTTACCAAACATCTGCAGTCATGGTCCAATATAATTTCAAGAAGATTACCCGAGTACCTACGGGAAAGGATTTTGTTGATATCGTTCTAAGCAGAACCCAAAGGCAAACACCTACCGTTGTTCACAAGGGATATGCAATCAATCGTATTCGTCAGTTTTACATGCGTAAAGTCAAGTATACGCAGACAAACTTTCACGAAAAGCTCTCCACCATTGTTGATGAGTTCCCTAGGCTCGATGATATTCATCCTTTCTACGGTGATCTTCTTCATGTTCTTTATAACAAAGATCATTACAAGCTCGCTCTTGGTCAGATCAATACCGCTAGAAATCTCATTGGGAAAATTGCTAAAGATTACGTCAAATTGTTGAAATATGGTGACTCACTTTATAGGTGTAAAGCCCTTAAAGTTGCTGCTCTTGGTCGAATGTGTACTGTCACTAAAAGAATCGGTCCTAGTTTGGCATATCTTGACCAAATTAGACAACATATGGCAAGGCTTCCTTCAATCGATCCAAACACAAGGACAGTTTTGATTTGTGGGTATCCAAATGTCGGTAAGAGTTCATTTATGAACAAAATTACCAGAGCAGATGTTGATGTCCAGCCGTATGCTTTCACTACAAAGTCGCTCTTCGTTGGTCATACTGATTACAAGTATTTGAGGTATCAGGTGATTGATACCCCAGGGATTTTGGATAGGCCATTTGAAGATCGTAATATTATTGAAATGTGTAGTATTACAGCTTTAGCACATCTAAGAGCCGCTGTTTTGTTCTTCCTTGATATCTCTGGTTCTTGTGGGTACACGATAGCTCAACAAGCTGCGCTTTTTCATAGTATTAAGTCTCTTTTTATGAACAAGCCTCTGATTATAGTCTGTAACAAGACCGATTTGCAGTCGCTTGAAGGGATATCGGAAGATGACAAGAAGCTGGTGGAAGAGATGAAATCAGAAGCGTTGAAGACGTTAATCGGTCAAGGCGGTGAGGTCAGAGATGGTGCTGAAGTGCTTTTGACTATGAGCACTTTGACTGAAGAAGGTGTGATTGCAGTTAAAAACGCTGCTTGTGAAAGATTGCTAGATCAGCGAGTTGAAATTAAAATGAAGTCTAAAAAGATAAACGATTGCTTAAATCGTTTTCATGTGGCTCTTCCTAAACCACGTGACCATAAAGAAAGACCGGTTTGCATTCCACAAGCCGTTCTTGAAGCGAAAGCCAAGGAAGCTGTTAAGGAGAAGAAGAAGCTTGAAAGAGATCTTGAAGAAGAAAATGGTGGTGCGGGTGTTTATTCTGCTAGTCTAAAGAAACATTATCTTCTTGAAAACGATGACTGGAAAGAAGATAACATGCCAGAAATTCTTGATGGGCATAACGTATATGATTTTGTTGATCCTGATATCATACAAAGGCTTGAAGAGTTGGAGAAAGAAGAAGGGCTTTTACAGGCACATGAAGACGAGGAGGTGGAAATGGATGTAGACGATTTAACACCAGAAGAGAAAACAGCACTTGCTGAAATCAGGAAAAAGAAAAGCTTGCTTATCAGAGAACACCGAATCAAGAAAAGCACTGCAGAAAGCCGACCTACTGTTCCCAGGAAGTTTGATAAAGACAAAAAGTTCACTAAAGAACGAATGGGTCGGCAGCTTTCGTCTTTGGGGCTTGACCCATCTAAAGCAATTGAACGGGCTCGAAGCAAGTCAAGGGGACGTAAAAGGGAGAGGTCATCTGATCCTGCTGGTGATAATATGGATGTTGATGCAAGTGATGGTTCGAATAAAAAGATGAGGTTGAGGTCGTTGTCCAGGCCAGTCTCCAGGTCAGGGTCAAGGCCACCAATGAAAGAGTTGGTTCCTGGCGAGGGTTATAAGGATTCTGCTATGAAGGTGAAGGCTTTTAAAATGGGTTGGGATTCTGGTAAGAGGAGGAATAAAGAGGCCCGGAAGGGAGAAGGTGATAGAGTCATTCCTACGCTACGACCTAAACATTTGTTCGCTGGCAAGCGTGGCAAGGGGAAGACTGATAGACGTTGATTATGATGCTCAACTTAAAGTTGAGGGTAAGTATTACTTAATTTCGATCTTTATAGAATTTTAATGTCAGAAGCTTTATTTAATACTTTATAGTACAGTTTTTAAGATCAATTTTTATACTTATGCCTGGGTTAATTCAGGTAACGGGTAAAATGATAAAATATAGTAAATAATGAGACAAAAAGTGTGTTTCTTTATTCATAAAACCTTTTAACTATCTTTCGTTCCTCATAAACTTGGATTATTGACGAAATAGTATAATCTTATCTTGTGTTAATTGTTTAGAAAAAGATTTTGGGACAAAAAGTCAGTACAGTGTTTTAAGTCAACCCGAGATATTCTGAGTACTGACCCTGTTTTAAAGTACCTATTTTGACCCAAAACCAAATCACATGACCCACCCATTTTGGCATCTCTACTTTGAAGCATAGTATATGTAGGTGCCGATATCTTTGTTCTCTATCTTTCAGTTACTTCGATTATTTGCAATATATCGAGAAATGCAAACAAAACATATCACACATACATATATGAGATAAGTTATTGTCACCACTTTTTGCTTTTTATTTCTGTGGTGGCGTTTATTCTTCTTGTTCAGTTTACCTGTTTCTGATAGTTTCTTCATTTCAGGATACTCTGAACCAGTAAAGCGAGTTATGATTGAAGCCTGGACGAATGCTGTTGCCATCATTTACTGCATTAAAGAATTTTGTTTTGTTATTTCATTAGTCCTTGTTTGTTTGTTTGTTTTTAGTTTCTGCTTTTATGTTTTTGAACATTTGATGACGAACTTGAAATATACATCTGAATGGTTTTGTAAGACTTTTGGTAATTATATATAATCCAAGTTCAAAAATTTTGATATTGATATTGGTGTGGCTGTTTAGTTTCTCATAAGTCAAGTTGTATGATGCTATACTATAAAATTACATTTGCCACATTTTAAAGTTATAAGCTATTCTAGTTTTTCTCAGCAGCAACCACATTTTGCCTTAGGAGAACCATCGAGTGACCATTTGGCCAAAAGAAGATTTCAAGAAGCTTTGGGATCCCAAACGGGGGTAAGTCAAGTGTATCAGTTTAAGAATTGTAGCTAACCTTTTTCCCTCCAATGTTACAAACAATAATTTGTTTTCCTAAACATATATTTTTATAACAATAGGTATTTTAGACTTGGTAAGCTCCCAAGAAGCAATTTCGGTCTGGTTTTTAGCTTGCTAATTTTGGAAATGTTATAGTGTAGCCATATATTCAGGGATTATGATGACTATGCTTCATATATGCTGAAACTGGATTAGACATCTTTTATGCTTGAGTTAGCAAAAATTCTTATTTGGTTTTGTGATTGATGTTGTTTTGTAAGTTACTTGCAGGAAGCCTTTGGATTGACATCTATGTCGAGTGATTCTGCTAGGAAGCATGCTAAGTTGGACCATCTTGCGAGTCAAGCTCTAACTGTTAAAATTAATGCGAGTAGTGATGATCAAACCTGACGTATGCATAACAAGTTTTTTTTGTTTGAATATGCTAGTTGAAAGTGAATCTGCTAGTTGTCACATTGTCCACTTTTTTTTCTTTCTTTTCCTTTTTCGTTTTAATGTTTTCTGAAGCAGGTCAAAATGGGTTTGGCTGGGTTGACCTGCTTACATTTCCCGCCTTTTAAAGTTCCTTCAGTAGTTACTATTAAACATGATTACTAAGCCTATACTATTTAAGTGAATATCCAAGTTTTCTAAATAAAGTGATGAAGTAAATTTTATTTTCTTTCGACACCATCAGAGAAGTAAATTCCTTTCCAAACTTCGTTTCAGTTTTGTATTTTCGAATTGAAATTTTAGGAGCTGCTCTAGGGATGGAGTTTTATTTAAAAATTGTAGAGGGTTAGGCTGTTACACAATTGGTTCTTTAGTGGCATTTGATTTTTGTTTTACAGCGCACTTGCATTCTTGAGTTTGATGGTGCGTTTAAAGGAAATCCGGGACAAGCTGGGGCTGGAGCTGTTTTACGAACCGATGATGGAAATTTGGTAAACCTTCCACGATATATGGCTTGTATTTTGTTATTTATTGTCCTGTGATATATATTCAATAGCTCTACCTACTTTTGCAGATTTGTAGATTGCGTGAAGGTTTGGGTATAGCGACCAATAATGTTACTGTATATCGAGCTATGATTCTAGGGTTGAGATTTGCTCTTTGCAAAGGATTTACAAGTATACGAGTTCTAGGTGATTCCAAACTCGTTTGCATGCAAGTATCTTTCATGCTCACTTAAACACTAGATTTTTCATGTTTTAAAACTTATGAAAATATTGCAATGTTTTATGCTTATACTATAAGAATGCTTTACGGTACAGGTTCAAGGTCTATGGAAGGTGAAACATCAAAACATTATAAAGTGGTATGAAGAAGCAAGGAAACTAAATAATAAGTTCCTCTCTTTTCAGATTGATCATGTTTTAAGGGTACGGTTTACACATTTCATATGCTTATTTCATGTGGTTATTAAATTCTTTTTCTGTTTACAAGATATAAATATTGTCCCAATTTTCTTATGATTGATGTAATAATTAGTTTGTTTTAACCTTTGTAAACTTCTTTTCCTTTTCCTAGGACTTGAACTCAGACGCAGATGCTCAAGCAAACTTAGCGGTGGATCTTGCAGGTATAATTTCTTTACCACTTAACTCTCTAGTAGAGTGGCAAGATGGGTGGGGTTGGGTTGACCTGCAGACTTTCCTTTCCTTCCATTTTTTATGAGTAATAACTATTATTATGTTAATTAAGATTACAAGGTTTAATATAATAACAATTTAAATATTTTAACGAATACGATTCGGAAGGTTGTATGCACTAAGGGCGACTTTCAATGCGTTTGACCTTGTTATATTAGCTCCCTTTTTTGCTTACTTCCTAGTTTTTGTGATTGATGATTACGATATAATATACCAAACTGCTGGCTGCTGCAGATGGTCAGATTCAGGAGGTTGACACATGACGACAGTCTACGTCGCACTCCGTGCCAGATTCACCATATTTTGTCTTTTTCGTCCTTTCACTCGCATTTCTCGACCAATCATCCAGTTCCTGATCATATTAACCTATCGCCTGGAAAACATCTTTTCACACGGTTAAATGCAAAAACCTATCATATTCATCATGTTTTAATACGAAATCGACTGAATATCGCATATAAATATGTGTATATATATGTGATATCATTTATCGAACAGCAAAGCCACACCAAATCATCAGCAAGAAATCCTCCTCCTCCCTGGCATAGTAAGTGTACTACTAAACCCTAAATTCATTGTATTAAAATTCGATTTCTGAATCCTTGTACACCAATCTCATTTTCTATTTTTAAACGACCCTCATCGTGATTCTCTAATCAGCTCTCCGTGTTTTTATATTGCAAGCATAAGCCTCGTTTATCTATTGCAAATTGGTAAGAAACCCTAAACCCTAATTCGTACGTATAAGCATATATTCGTAGTTTGACCTCCACTTGGTCATGTCTTAGTCATAACAAGTCGAAATTGCATCTTTCATGATTCTAAAATATAGTACTCTGATTCTAGTTTTCAAAAATATAAATTATATGAAAAATGGAGTTCGTTTATTTAGTCAAACGATTATTGCAAAACAGTTGCGCCGAACAACAAATTCTGAACAATTTCAATAGTCCAACTTTAACGGGTCGTATCGTTGTTGTAACAGAGATTTTTTTTTATTAAATCTTGATTCTATGTTGTAGAGTCCGGGGTCTAGTTTTTGTACATGATATGCTTAAAATAATTGACATTTTCTTAATCATATTTCTCATTTATACTCTTCTTTATCGCATTTTGTTATAATTTGGATAGTGTTTTCGTACAGATATGCAGAATAAGAGTTAAACTCGGATCATGGAACAAAAATGAGTTGAAAAAGGTAGAAAACGGAGCTTAAATGAAGAAAATCTATGAAGAATCAAAGTTGATGAACATACGTGAAAATGTTTTACGCACCTTCACCGTTTTGATCATAACTTTTTCATACGATGTCCGATTTAGGTGAATCAAATTGGAGAAGAAAGAAGAAAAAGAGATTTACTTTCATTTTGGAAGAAAATGTACTTCTGGCCTATTTCAGCCGCCGGCTGGATTCCAAAATCTGAAAAAGTCAATGCGGGTCAATGAAGCGTAGCACGCACGGAAGTTAAGCCAGCTGGAAGGTCGGCCACACCCCTATTTAAGCAAACCTTGGGGTTAGGAATTATGGATCCCTTTTTCCCCTTTTCCACCATCAAAGTCGACAAAACAGCTGCTAGGAAGGGTTTTTGGAGTCCTAGAAGTGCTTGGAAGCCACGATTAACATCGTTTGATCGTGTTGAAGGTTGTTTATCATTGGTTTGTTTATCTGAGTTAAACTTACAACGTTATGTCTATGTATCTTGTTTGTTTTGCTGATTTTATTCAATCCAACATGAGCCAAACTTTTTAAAGTGATTGCTTGGATTGTTAATCTTGATAACGGTTAATTAAGTTTATGTTTGATCAAAATTGGTTTTTCCTTCATTATTAACGTTTAATCGCAATCCATGTTTGTTTAAAGTTGTTAGGTTATCTACTTAGCGTGATTAGTAATTTTACATCATAACTAGCGTTCATATAGGTTTATTAGTTATTTACAATTATTTAACTTGTTAGGTAATTGTAGCTTGATACTTAATTGAGATAAGCTAAGAATAATAGTAACCTAATAAATTAAACGAACATGACATTTATACAGTAACTGAATAGTTGAGACTTTTGTTAATTCGTAGTCGACAGATTAAATTGTTAATAATAGTGAACTAAATGCACATATTAGGGTGGATAAATCTAAGATAGCTCTTGATGTACGACAAGTATGTTCGTACCATCTTTCCTTAATTTGTAGCATTAGACGACTCTAATACGAAGTCTAGTTATAATAGGAATCACAGTCAAACCAATCAAACATAATCTTATTATCTATAATTCAAGAGAAACGTAAAATCCAAGTTATCACTGCTTTTATCCATCTGATTAATCTTAAAACCTTTCCAAACGGTTGTTTTCGCAAACCAGCTTTTAAATAATTGTTTTGTTAATTTCCAGCCATTCCTTTCGGGACCCCGGTCAAGGAGGGAATAAAAGCAAGCTTTGACTCCTTTAATTAATTGATTTCAAAAACACGTACTCTCAGAACTAAGACGCCCCCCTTTTACTTCTTTCTTTATGTTAATTAAATAGTTTAGATTAAATAGATATTAATACACTGTTCCCTGTGTTCGATACCGGACTTACTAAAGCTATATGATTATACGATCGGGTATTCTTTCATGTATTGTGTGATAATCATAACTAAAGTAATAATCCTATTTTTATAAAATAATATAACTCGGTTTTTACACATCGGTACATATAAATCTAGTCTCCTAATTCCAAAGTATGGTCATCCAAACTCGTAAAATACGAACGTTGGCATATCCTGAGTTCTAAAACGCGTAAATTACAATTGACTTTAACATTTTCTATCTCACTCATACTAATGAATTAGAACTCGATTTTTGAGTATGTTGTTATATAATGTGTTCACTACTTAATTTTTTTTTTTTTTATGAATTTTGGAGCTGGTCGCATCTTCCCGTGTCTTACTGTGTGGACCGTTTCTCACCACCCCCGTAAAACATGCTTGTTAGTTAAGGTAACTACTGACGATTACATACTTCTCGGTTAAGGTAACTACCGACGCCACTTACTTGTCAGTTAAGGTAATTACTAACGATCAATAGAGGTCTTAATAATGTGTGTCGTGATACTTTTTATTACTTATGCATTAGTTACATTGTTTGCTTATTACCAAGGTTATAGATAACGTAAGGCGTGGCGTGGCGGCATGAGCAAGCCTCAAGCTTTGCAAGAAATGGCGAGACATGGCGTTTTTCAAGGCGTGAAAAAGCGGCAAAAAATTAATATATTTTATAATTTTATATATACTTTTATATATATTTTTACTATTATTAAGTTATATCAACACCAATAAATTATAAAAAGTTAATAATTTCATATATCAATATACAACTAATGTAAAATATAGTAACCAAGCTTTACAAAGAAGTTATCCATCATTTCGTGTCGGCTACTCCAAGCCTTGAGAAACGGCGAGACATGGCGGCGCCATGGCGGCTACTCCAAGCCTTGAGAAATGGCGAGACATGGCGGCGCCATGGCGGGTTATTTAGAACACTGCTTATTCCTATTACTGTTTGAGGAAACTTTTTATTTGAGGAAAAACTTATTAAAAATAGAAGTTTCTATTTTTATAAACTTACTATTTTGGAAAACGTTTTCTATATTTGAAAACTTTCTGCATTTGGAAACTTACTATAATTAGAAACTTATAATTATGGAAACTTACTATTTTTGAAAATTAATTTCTTTTAGACTGTTGAATTAAATTGTTTACACTTAAATACTCAATTAACTCGCTCAATCTTTGTGTTGACGTTTGAGCTTTGTTTTCAGGTAACGAGTAGGACTAGGTGCTTAGCTAGCATGTCGAGACTTTAAAAGACTTTCTGTAGTTGCATTGCATTGTGGCACTTCCAAACTTATACTTATTTCTTATTTTGGATATTTTGGGGCGGTTTGTCACTATTCACCCGACTGTGGGATTTTTGAATATTGGTTGTTCACTTATTGAATTATATTTTATCTGCGATGTAGTGATTGACGTAGCATGATACAAGAACGCCTTTTGTATATGGCGATGTCATGACATACTATATTTATTTCTTTTCATATAAATTATCTTTGTATTATCTACTTGTGTTATAACAATCGTCAATCGATCACACCCCACGTTTCCACCGTAGGTGGGGTGTGACAGATAATCTCCAAAATCATGACACTTACTTTTCCAACAAAGTATTTCGATATATATATATATATATATATATATATATATATATATATATATATATATATATATATATATAGTAATTGGATCGGGTAAGAACGACCCAAAGTATAGGAACGCTAAAAACCAATGTTGGCCGTCCGATTAAGATGATGATCAGTAGTAACCACTTACTACTGATCAACACTGCGAGTTTTGATATAAAATTCTTAATCGGACGGCCAGAATTTGTTGCTGATCAGTAGTAAGTGGTTTCTGCTGATCAGTAGTAAGTGGTTACTACTGATCATCACCTTAATCGGACGGCAAGCATTGGTTCTTAGCGTTCCTATACTTTGGGCCGTTCTTACCCGAACCTCACCCTATATATATATATATATATATATATATATATATATATATATATATATATATATATATAAATATAATATATATATATAAATATATATATATATAATATATATATATATATATATATATATATATATATATATATATATATATATATATGTTGGTAATGAAATTTAACATATCCCCTTAGATTATATGTTAGTCAAACCCTTAAACTAGTAGGAACCAACTAAGAGTTTTGAACTTTTTTTTTATGGAAAAAATAGTTAGGGCTCCTATAGGTTTCGTGGAAAAAGCTTATGATTTTCCTTAAACTATACATATTGTTTGGGTCGGGTCATACCCCGTAAACAGCTTTGGCCCCACTAATATTTGTAAATGGAATTGGGTTAGCTCAAACAAACATCTCTCACTATTCTATTTATAGTTGGGTTTAACTCAATTTTACTAGGCATCAAGTAAAGTAATCATTGATCTTACTAGAAGATCAATGATACTATAACCACAACAAAACTATATTTTCAATTATATAAAATATTATTCCCCTCCTGGATTATTCGGCAAACTATTCTTTTGTTTGTTGGAAAACTAGATTATTGTCCCGCAATAGCGCGGACAAAGTAAAAACTTGATCGTAAACTATATGATTATACAAATTTTAAATTATTATAAAAAGAAAATGTTACACGTATAATAACATATATACCTTTACGTTTATACAAATGTTGTTTATAGTTATAATAACATATATAACTTTACGTTTATAACATATACACCTTTACGTTTATACACATGTTATGATCTTTTGTATTAGGAGATTTTAGAATAACAATAAGGTAAATAATAGTTAAAATTTAGGGATTTTATAATTAAATTAGAATTATGTTTTTTATTTTAGTGGAGATAGAATTAAAGAGATAATGTAATTATATATTGTAAAAGAGTTTAAAATGAAAATAGTCTTTGATGACATCATCAATTTGATCTAACGGCTGAGATCAAATATGTTAATCCATCTAAGGAACTTTATTTCGCCATGTGGCGTTTAACGCCCCTCTTTTATTATATATTAAAGATATGGTAAAATCTTAACTAATGTTTTAAATCTATTTTTAACAAGTAAAATAAACAACCTTTTTTTTCACTATTGTTTCACATTACAAGAATACCTATTTTTTTCTCAATATTTCTATGAAATACATAAAACACAACATAAATTGTTGAAAAAGGTATAAATATAATAAAGAAATTATAGGTGTGAATGAGTAGGACACCATTATTTAACTCCCTTTCTAATGTGGCACAATACATTTTTTAAATTACCTACCTTTTTGCACATGGAAAACACCAAGTTGATGGTAGTAACTAGTAACTAGTAACTAGTAACAGTTTAGGTTCTTTATGTGTGTGTCAATTTGAATTTTGATTGTGCAAATACCTATATTAATATTAATAATAAGAAATATATTTTTCTAAGATAAATTAAATTATTAACATAAGATCAAGTAATTATGCAAAACTCTTCGTAGATCAATCCCGCACTTCACATATCGTTCTTTTTTTCTATATACGAAATAGGTGATTTCGGAATTATTAGAAAATCCCTAATCAAACATTGATGTAGAGTAACAATATAAAATATGGGAACATGATGATACACCCAAGTGGGATATTAATTAGGTAAGGAGTGCCTATTGGACATGGTGCATTTTCAATTAAAGAACAAACGGACCCATGAATATTTTGTAATGGCATGAATAAAGGGAGGGGCATTAAAAATGATAGACAAATAAAAGAAACAAGGCTAAAAGGTGCCAAAGGGTGTTTAGGTGGAAAGTGGTGAAGTGAATTAAACAAAAGAAATTAAAGAAATTCTTAGGGTATTAAACACTCTAAAATCCTACCGTCAAGTATCCCAATATATATAACGGATGTAAATTAAAAACTAACTCATTCTAGTTGTATGTTTGCAATACCAGTAGTCTATTTGCCATACCAGCTGAAACATAGAGCTCATATAATTGGTTGAACTCTATATTTAGAGCTTCAAGGACAACTTCAATCTTTTTCTATAAAACTTCTTTATCTCTAAATATAAAGATAGAGGATAAAAACTATATTCCAACCGTTCCTTTAAATATAGAGAAATTTTTAGAAAAAACTGAATCACCTTTATATATAAAGGAACACTATTCATTCCTCTATAACTTAATTTATCATTTTAAACCCCTTAATCTATTTCATTAATATGTGGTCTTTATATATATTGATTTTATCGATAGGTTCTTAATATTAAAGTCAAAAGAAAAAAGAAAAAAAAAGTTAAATTTTTTAGTTAACTAAAAAAATCCGAAAAAAATATTTTTATAAAAAGTTTAGTATATATGATAATATAAGTAAAATAAAAACTCAAATGAATTATTGTTTTATATAAAAATAAATTAAATTAGTATAAAATAGAGTAAGGTTTTAAGAGTAGATAGTTGGAAAATAAATTTTTTTAAAAGAAAAATATGCTCAAAAGGTGTTCTATTTCTTTTATATATAGAGATAGATATAAAGATATGGTTGGAGATGACCTAAGATAATTACCAATTATAATTCTATATCACTCATACCATTTACTCTAAAAACTTTAGTTATAATTCTTTTTATGCTAATTTAATTAATTTTTATATAAAACAATTTTTCATTTAGATTTTAATTGAACTTTTATAATCATATTAAATAAAAAAAGTTTTAAAATTATTTTTTTGAATATATTTTACTTAACTTCAAATTTCAATAAAAATAAATTTAATTTTTTTTATAACTTTTCATTATACACATATAGATTATTGAAAACTTAAATTAAATAGATTAGAGAGTTAAAATGATAAATTAAGTTTCTAGAGGATAAATATTGTATTCCTATATATAAAGGAATTTTAGTTTTTCCTCTAAAATTTCTTTATTTATAGAGGAGTTGTGAAATCGCAATTTTTCTTTTATATCTCAAAATTTAGAGATAGATGAGACGTTTAGATGAGCTTTTGAAGATAACCTAACTTATACTGAGATTCAAAAACTCACACTTATATTTTAATAGAACTGTTTAACAAAATAGCATAATTTCTAAGTTTTAATACGCTTAAGCTTCTGAAAAGCTGTTTACTAAATATATATTTATTTGTTAACTACGAGCCAACTTAAAATACATCAAACTAACTACAATTCACTAGGTCACTGTCAACAGCGAATCGTCTATCACTTTTGGCGGACCCCACACGTTATTTATTTTAAAAGCAAATTCAATTAAATAAAAACATTATATTTATCTTAAAAAGGTAAATTTATTAAAAATAAATTACAATATATTAAAATACCATTTACACTTATTAAAAAAAAACAATTACTGATAAGGTTAGTAAGATTTCGACTATATATTTATAGCCTCTACACCCTAAAACACGCACAAAGGTCTTGGTAACCTTGTAGCATAGACACGTTGTCCAGACACCCCAACCTACGACCCGAACAAGTTGTCCGGACACCGTAATCTTAGGGTCTAGACACCCTAAAACACGCACAAAGGTCTTGGTAACCTTGTAGCCTTCAATGTGTTTGGTCCTTGAGTGAAAGACTGGATTTTCGGTGATTTGAATGGCACTTTTGTTATCACACATAATTGGGGTCCCTTTGATCTTTATATCAAAGTCTGCAAGTTGATGTTGCATCCACAGTAACTGTGCAAGCAACTTCCTGCAGCAACATACTCAGCTTCAACAATTGAAGTTGCAATTGAGTTTTGTTTCTTATTAGACCAACTGACTAGTTTTCCTCCCAAGAGCTGACATCCAACTGATGTGCATTTTCTGTCAAGTTAGCATCCTGCATAATCTGCATCTGTAACCCCATTAGATCAAATCCAAATTATTTAGGGTACCATAATCCAAGATTTGGAGTACCCTTTAGATATTTGAATTTTGGGTCAACTTGATATCTTGCACATAAACATGTGGAGAACATGATATCTGGTCTACTTGCAGTCAAGTATAACAAAGATCCAATCATTCCTCTGTAGGTTGCTTGACAGACTGAGTTGCATGTTTTGTCCTTATGCAACTTATTAGAGTTACTCATGGGAATTTTCATTTCTGAGCATGATTCAAATGAGAATTTCTTTAAAAGATCATTGATATACTTACTTTGGTTTATAAAAATTCCATCTGGTTTTTGTTCAACTTGCAAACCAAGAATTGGCATTTATAGACCCAAATTTGATGTCATCAACATATATTTGGACTAAAATAACTTGTCGCTGTTCTTTCTTTATGAAAAGTGTTTTATCTATGGAGCCTCTTTTAAAGTTATTTTTGAGAAGAAATTCAGACAGAGTCTCATACCAAGATCTTGGAGCTTGTTTGAGACCATATAAAGCTTTGTTTAACTTATAAACATGATCAGGAAAGTTTGGATCAAAAAAACCTGGAGGTTGCTTTACATAAACTTCTTCTTGTAGATCTCCATTCAGAAATGCACTCTTGACATCCATCTGATACACCATAAAATCCTTGAATGCATCATAAGCTAAGAACAGTCTAATTGCCTCAATTCTGGCCAAAGGAGCAAATGTTTCATCATAATCACTCCCTTTTTCTTGCCTATATCCATGTGTTACCAATCTGGTTTTGTTCCTTATTACAACTCCATATCGATCCATTTTGTTTCGAAATATCCATGTGAGTCTAATGATAATCTTGTTTAATGGATGGGGAACCTTTGTCCACACATTGTTTCTGGTGAACTCATCTAACTCTTCTTGCATCCTTTTTACCCAATTTTCATCCAGTAAAGCTTCCTCAGCTTTCTTAGGCTCCATCAGACTCATGAAGTTTGTGTAAAAACAGAAGTTGGCAGTATCAAGCTTATTTCTTGTTTTAACAACATCAGTCAGTGTCCCAAGGATGTTGGTCAGTGGATGATCTTTGACTGTCTTTACATTACTTGGACCAGACTGATAAACTTCATATGTCTGAGACTTAGTATCATCAATCTGAGTTTCATCAGACCGAGTGATGTCAGTCTGAGCATAGTCAGTTTCAGGTTCATCTGTAACGCTCGGACTAAAAACACACCCAATTTTTTTTTTAAATTTATAATATATAATATTCTTCAACAACGTCAACAGTGTTACTAATTCTTTACATAGCTTAACGGTAAGTAAAAGTTCATTTTATACTTTATCCAAAAATATATATCTTGAGCGGAAGCTCATTACAAAACATTTTAGTTTTCACGTCAAGGTCCCCTTCCCTTCTTCTTGTGCTTGCCTTACATTAAGAGTTTCCTTTACCTACAAATATACAATCAACAAAGTACATTAGTGTTAAGCTAATGAGTATACTTAATCATATATTAAGTAAATCTTTCGAGACTAATTAAAGTCTTAACTTTCTCTTCTTCCAATTATATAGAGTTGGTTCTTACTTCTTTTCGACTATTAAAGTCATATACATACCCTCGCGCTATGTAAAGTTGATTCTAATGAAAGTCGACTATACTTCTTTCTGACATATAAATGTCATTTCTACTCTTCTGTAGTTTACTAATGGTTTAGGATATGGTTCTCACACCTAAACTACATTAGAAACTACTAAAAAATGGTCTGGGCATCCACTGTGATGCAGTCAACAACAACTGCGACGCACTAGCAACAAATGAAACCAGGGCACCCTCTCTGAGTGCCCAATGCGGCGCAGTGGAGCCTTAGAGAGTTCCCTGTCTTTCGTTTGGTGAAATCATGCACTTACATGTTAGAGTATAGTACTTCTAGTTCGCTTTTCCCGTTAGAAACTTAATCGTATATCAAAATAGTATTTTACTCAACTCTCAAAGATTTTAACACATAAATATAAACATGTAACATATTTAAAATAAGCTTCCTATACTCACCTTGAAGTCGGAATACGTTTACTACACCCTCGTTTCCTTCCCTTTTCCCTTATCTTTCAAATCTGTGTTTTTACAACCAAACACTAATTTGTCTTTCAATAACTCTTATAAACACAAAAACACATTTATAAACTTCATTACAAATCTTTCTAAATTATAAATTCTTAATCTCGACTTGCTTGGCAACTTTTACCCATCTTGCCACTTTTTGGGTCTTTTGACCCGTTAAACATTTTAATGCACAAAAAAGCTTTTTAATCTATTATCTACATTATACCAATTATAATAACACATTGCATATTAATTCCCTTTAGATTATACCCATTTGCCATCCTTTTACTGGTCACAAGACCCGTTGGCAACACAAATAGAAATTCTTAACATAATCAACCGCCTACAAGGTTGAGTATCCTACATCATTACCGTGCTATCACATGCATGAAACTAAATCATTTAACACAAATCTCTCAATCCAAAACATTCCCAAAATGATAATTACTTCAGATTTACATATCACCACTTTACACTAAATAGCTAAACATGCATTTTTTTACAAAATTCATATAATAAATCTTAATACTCATAAACTTAAACATATATTACTAACATAAAAAATAACATATAACAAAACTCAATTTTAACAATTCTTCAACTTTCATGATTATCCCCAAATAATCAAAAACCTAATTTTAACCAAATTAAGCATTTCTACCTTTCAATTAGACATCTAAATGAGGTTAGAACACATAATACAAGCTCAATTTCATCAATTAACTCCAAGTATATAATCATACCTTTTTTTCTCCAACTAGAACCTAAGCTATGGTTCTTAAACTCCTAATCCTTGCCTTTAACTTAAAGAAATTCACAACCAACAAGCTTCATTTGAGATTAACACACTTATCCTCTTTTGATTTCTCTCAAAGAAAAAACACACACACACACCACACTTACAAAATCTGCAAAGAGTACACTCACTTCCACCTCATACACAAAATTTCATAATTACCCATTTAGTCCCTCAACTTTCAAAACTGCTTAACTTACTTATTTAAATAACATAGTTAACAATTAAACCTTTCTAACCAAAGTTAACTATTTTCTTTCCAATTTAGTCCTTTATATATACAACTTCCATAATAAGCTAGAATATAAAACATATTTATAATAAACAAGGAAATACCTTACAAACATTCTTATTCTGGGAACTTGGATGTTACATCATCAGACTCATCATTGATCTCTGTGTAGTTTTTTTCTAGAACGTTCATCATCATCTCACTTTCAGAGTCTTGGTCTTGAGTCTTTGACCTTCATGATCTTCAGGCTGAGTTTGGTAAGTTTAATAAGAAGTAATCATTAATTCATCACACAGATAATTAATTGATTCAAGATCAGTCTGAATGGTTAGTTCATCACAGTTATAATAGGTTCTTTTTGAAGGAGTCTTTGGTCTGACTAGATTTGGAGATTTATTTCTAACCAGAGATTTCACAATGTTGGTTAATTGCAAGAGTTGACTCCCTAACTGATCTATTGATTTAGTCTCTCTAACTGAATCTTTTGTTGTTGACTTGATCTGATGGCCTTTGGGACTGACTTGAGGTTTGACCATTGGGTTTACTCAATGCAGTTGGTCTTACCTTGATTGATTGGCAGCCTAGGTTTGGACTTTTGACACATTGACTGGTCAGTTTGATTCTTACAAAAGAGTCAGACTGACTTGATTTTGAGGATTCACATTTGCTTGACTCTTGTGAAGTTTAAAAAAAGCATTTGACATTTTTATTTTTTCTCATGAAATGTGTTTGTAAGAATTCCAGGTTTAAAGCATTTGACTTTCTTTAAGTCAAAAGGCTTCTTTCCTTTGTAACCAGACTTCTGTTCAAGTTTCAAGGTTAGCAAAGCCAACTATTCTTCAGTTTCTGTCAGATTCCGAGTCTGAGTTAGAGTCACACTCATATGAGTCAGTTTCAGTTTTTGAGTATATTTCCTTGTTCCTTCTGCTTGTTTCAACTAATGCAGCTTCAGGATCTCTTGAAGTTATTCTCAGATTGCTTTTCTTTCATTCTTAAGTTTCTTCATGATTTAGAAGAAGACCAAATAGCCCAAGCAGTTGATAAGGTGACAATTTCTCACTTACCACTAGTGAAGTAATGACAGATTCAAATATGTTAGGTAGGATATCAATGAACTTTTTGCACACTTCATCATTTGATTTCATAACATCAAGAGCTGACAAGTTGTTCAGTAGAATCTGGAATCTGGTATGAATGTCAGCAAGTGACTCCTTGTCTTTAGCATAGAAGTTTTCATAGTTCCTGATCAGATTGTTCATCCTCTATTCTCTTACCACTTGAACTCCTTCATATGACACAATGAGTGTGTCCCAGATCTCTTTACCAGATCTGCATCCAGCAATTTTGGAAAATATTTGCTCAGACACAGCATTTCCAAGTATGTTTCTTGCTCTGGGATCTAGATTTAATAGTTGTCTATCTAGATCATTCCATTGTGTTTTGCTGGTTTGGACCCATTTAGCACGTTGAGTAATTATCACCTTCTTTCACTTCTGGAATTTCATTTCCAGGAATGATGGGACCATCAGTGACTGTCCTCATCATTTCACCATGTAAACCCACTCAGCCTTGAAGCTTCCAGTGTGCAAAATTATGTCCAGTAAAGATTGGAATTCCTTTACCAGCCATAGCGGGAGTTTGAGATGAAGATGACGACATTTCTAGTAATTGAGATTTTACTGTTTTAATCGTTTAAGATTTATGAATATTGAAAAGTGAATTTTATTTGCTTTGATACCAGTTGTTAGATCTTAATAAGATCCCAATGACTAGATAATCAGTTTGTTAACTTAATCGTTTACAAATTTAATTAATAGCAAATCAGTATTCAAGTGTTAATACCACGATTAATAAACACCATACACAGTTCTTGTATAGATTGTATAGCGGAATAGTAAATCACACAAGAAA
Source organism: Senecio squalidus (assembly GCA_910822075.1). NCBI lineage: Eukaryota > Viridiplantae > Streptophyta > Magnoliopsida > Asterales > Asteraceae > Senecio > Senecio squalidus. The sequence goes on from CAJVGC010000060.1 coordinate 51,679,397, forward strand.
TGAATAACACTTAGTTAATTCAATCAAGATGGTCAAAAACGGAACCGAATACATTGATTCAAGCTCTCTATTTATACACAATGATAGAGAGCTTGATAAGACCGAATCTAAACAAATCTTCTACAAAGATAGAAGATACGCCTAACAAACTACCTTAATATTCGACTAACACTTTCTCAGACTCAGGTCACTCACACCCAAAATACCTTAAACTAAATATGTCACTCAGACTCAACTTAGTCAGACTCAAAATTTAACTTAACAGATTTATAACTTGGGTTAAATTGCTGATATTCCCAAGAGTATATAGCATAGATACATGACTTTAAACATAAACATCTACGTAAACAGTTTTGGACTACAATTATCGAGTGAAGATAATATAAGGGTCTACTTGTAGCATTTCATTTCTACAAATGAGACATAATAGTTAGTTCTGTTACTTGACAATTAGCACAGTCAGTTAGTCACCAGTTAGTTTCAGCAGACATTAAACACATTTAACCGGATTAAATACGCAACATAAGTTTTCATTATTTTATTATTATATAAAAAATCCAGATTTTAGATTTTATTATTTTTATTAATTTCGAAATTTATATATATATATATATATATATATATATATATATATATATATATATATATATATATATATATATATATATATATATATATATATATATGTAGTGAATGGTTAATGCGAGAACTCTTATTTTTGCGAAAACTGCGAGAACTCTCACAAAAAGTGTTAAATCAGGTTTTATTTTGTTCGTTCACATGTAAACTCTTTTAGAGATTAACAATCTAGTAAATATAAACGCAAAAAACTAAAAAAATCATGTAAAATATAGTAAAAAAATTTCGTTCATATATGAACACTCATTTTTTGAAATAAACCGTTCACATGTGAACAATTCTAAATACGCGTAAATTCAGATAATTATTTTAATTTTTCAGTTATATTTTTACTAGATTTTTAACATTCATAAGTTTTTACATGTCAATAGAAATAATTCCATGTTAATTGACACTTTTTTCAATAGTTCTCGCAGAAAAAAGAGTTCTCGCATGAATCAGTCCCTATATATATATATATATATATATATATATATATATATATATATATATATATATATATATATATATATATATATATATATATATATATATATATATATATATAATTTGTTTTAATTGATAGTTTTGATAACTAGAAGGGTGATTCCGGATAAATGCCAAATTAAATATTTAACATATATTTTATATATTTTATAAATTACAAAAATTAATTTTTTTTTTTTTTTTTTTTGGGAACCTTCTAGATCCACCGATCAGTTATGGGGGTGTTTATTTAAATTGTATTTTGCTTAAAAATCAAAGACCAAACATGTAAATGTTTATCTTTTTATTCAAGATTCTTAGCCTATAAATACAAAACTTAAATCATTATTGAAAACCATAATTTTGGGTATTGGTGGAGTCGATCGACCGACAATAGGAGAGGGAAAGAATCGATTTCATTGTTTTTTTCTAGCTTTTTGGAAATATTTTTTTCTACATATTTCGATTTCCATATTTTTCATATATGTTTTCATAAACATAATTTTATTAAATTGTTTGTTTGATCTATATTTGCATCTAATTGATTGATGTTAGATTGGATTTAAACAACATTAATTCGGTTTGCTTCGATTTTCAACATAAACATGTTTTACTTATAATTTTCAAAATCCTAATTATGTATGTAGATGTATTCGACTGTGTATGTATATGTATATATATTATATATTATTTTATTTATTTATTTAAATGTTATATTATATATTGTATTCAAATTATTTACATATTAGATCCCTATAGTTGCGAGCTGCTTAATGCGTGTTGGATACTTTACAAAGTTTTCCCAAATCGGTTCACCTATTCAAGTGTGATGTCTAGACAAGATAAAGGAGGACATGATCCTAATGAGAAAGACTATTAACTAGTGGTAGTCCCACTGGCCCCTCTCACCGTCTTACATGGTCCGCTTAAGTAGAGCTACCGAAAGGGTTTAACTAAGTAGAGTAAGTTAACAAAACATGTTGGGATTGGATCTAGTATATAAATAGTGTAACACCGGGAACTAAACACACACCATTTTTTTTTTTTTATAACTTACAAAACATTTAACTAACGTTCTAAAGGTGTTACTACTTCATCACTTTAGTTAACGATAAATGTCCGTTAACATCTTATTTTTCAAATTTGAGCGGAAGCTCTTACGAAAAGATTTTCAACAATTAACTTTACATTTCGGTCCCGCTTCCCTTCTTCTTTAGCTTTCCTTGCCCCAATTCTCGATTACGTACAAAACATACAATTAACATAATATATTAGCGCTAAACTAGTGAGTATATCTTACAATTATGTTAATCACATCTAACACGACTACTTTAAAATCTTTTCTTTCTTTCTTTCCGACTAGTTAAAGTCATATCTTACTTTCTTTCTTTCCCGACAATTAAATGTCGTATCTTACTTTCTTTCTTTCCCGGCAATTAAATGTCGTATCTTACTTTCTTTTTTTCCCGATAATTAAATGTCGTATCTTACTTTCTTTCTTTCCCGACAATTAAATGCCGTATCTTACTTTCTTTCTTTCCCGACAATTAAATGTCGTATCTTACTTTCTTTCTTTCCCGACAATTAAATGCCGTGTCTAACACTTGTTTAACTTACCAACAATTTATGATACAAGTCATACACATAAATAACATTAAAAACTGGTCTGGACAACAACTGCGACGCACTGGACAACATTGCAACCAAAACGAAGCCCTCTGATCACCCACTGCGACGCAGTGGTGACCCAGAGAGGTCCTTTTGGTTTTCTTTGTTACTTCCTGCACTTACAACTTCTTACCCTTCTTTCCGTTAACCATTTCTTCATACATTAACAATTATCTTACCAATTTTTCAAAGGTTATAATGAACATTATATTAACATATAAAACATTATATAAAATCTTCATATACTCACCTCGAAGTCGAATTAAGTCTACAACATACAAAGCTCTTTCCTTTTACTCTTTTTCTCCAAATCTTCGTTTTTACAACCAAAAACAAAATTTCCTTTCAATATATCTTACATACATATAAACACATGTATTAAATTCATTACAACCCTTTCTAACTCCTTATAACTCTTTCTAACTCTTAATCTATACATGTTCGGCAATTTCTACCCAACTTGCCATCTTTTGGGTCTTTTGACCCATTCAACTCTCTAATGCACAAACAAGCATTTTAATCCTTTAGACGCATTACACCAATCATAAATAACACAATGAAAGTAATGTTTTCTTCCCTCTAACCATTTCTTACCCATGTTCCATCTCTTCACGGGTCACATGACCCGTTTGGCAACTACTATAACATACTTAACACCATTTCACCCAAACACAATTTTGAGTACACTTATCTTATCTTTTCTATCATAAACATGATAATAATCATTCTTAACATAATTCTTTCATTCTAAAACATTCTTACAATAATAAACACTTCTACTTAACAATTCATCTTTTCACCCTTATTTGCTAAACCATGAAATCTTACAAAATTCATATAAGTTAATCTTTCAGTCTTTCAAATCTTTACGTATATAATTAACATCACAATAACATATAACAAAGCTTAATTCTAACAATTCTTTAACTTTCATGATCATTCCCAAATAATCAAATACTTAATTTTAACCAAATTAAACATTTTAACCTTTCAATTAAACATCTAAATGATGTTATAACACATAATAGAAGCTCAATTTCATCAAATAACTTAAAGTATATGATCATACCTTCTTTTTCTTCCATTAGAACCAAAGATAGGGTTCTTAAACCTTTAATCTTCACCTAAATTGATGAATTACACTACTAAATAGCTTCAATTTGATCTTTATCTCTTCTTCTTTCTCTCAAAAACACACACATACCTCTAGAGAATTATGCAACTGACACCTTTCAATCCACCTCATATTCAAATTTCCAGAATTATACTTTTAGTCCTTCGTCTTTCAAATTTGCTTAACTTACCTACTTAACTAACATAGTTAACAATTTAAATCCTTTCTAACCAAAGTTAACTATTTTTCTTACCAATCTAGTCCTTCTCCATTTCTAATTTCTATTAAAGACTAAAACATAACATATACTTATAAAATATTCTATTTCCGGAACTAGGATGTTACAAATAGAAAGTTCGACATAATATGAATAACGTAAAACTTACTATTTCAGTAACTTACTATTTATAGTAACTTACCTACTTTTGGAAGCATATTATTTTTATAAACTTACTTGAAATGGAAACTTACTTGATATGGAAACTTAGTAAAAATAGCACATTTCTAAATCCTAATCTAGACTTATTATATTTAGGATTTACTACATTTGTCAATTTCATTTCAAACATTCACTCGGGATGAATTCGTACCCCTTTTTACAACTATTTTAACTATTTTGGGGGAGAATGTCATTATTATTATTTCTATGTTTTAGACACAACTCCTATACATTTGTTACATTACTTAGATAATGATTAAGACTAAATGCCTACATCATAGTTAGTTAGTTACAGAAATAAACACGAACTGTGTGAATAAATCTATTTAGTTTAACAACTCTATCCGAATGGTTAGTGCCCATGTGATTTCTATCACGGATACATATTGTTTGACTCTTCACGAATATACTTGTCTTTATATATGCTACGGACACTCTATTTGATATTTAATATATCTCTAGTTAAGGGTTCTATTACACGAGTCTTGCAATGGCTACTACTTATATGTACATTGCTTGCGGTTCTTAAATCTTGTGGTCTAAATATTTTATTGAGTCTTTAAACTTATGAACTCACTCAACCTTTAGGTGACACTTTTTCAAATGCATTCTCAGGTACTTAGAGTATGGAGTCTTTAGGAGCAATTTTACTTTTCAAGACTATGAACATTCCATTTCGAAGTTAGTTTAAATACTTTTAATTTACTTTCTGGATTAATGTCAAGACTATTGATTTTAAATTAAAATATTTATTTATTAAAACGTCTCATTTGATTCGTTTGCTATACCTTGATTGTGGTTCATGAAAGTCTCAACATTGGTACATTCCGTAACGATGGGGTGTGACAACTTCACCACAACCGGCCCAACCATAACTACCAAGATGGAAGGCACATCTAATGTGTTGATAGGAAACATACCTAATGTAATAATGGGAAACCCGTTTGATGTACCCATAGGAAACCCATCTAGTGTACCGTCGGGAAACGCTTCGGGCCACGCCCAACAAGCACCACCATCCCGGACAACAAGTTCTCACTCAGACGGAGCAGATATTACTAGACAATCGATACCAACGGTCTCCCAGCCAACAACCCATGCAAGTGTCGAAGATCCGATGGTGGAAATTTTGAGAAGATTAGCCTAAACTTTGAAGCCCCCCCCCCCCCCCCCCCCCCCCCCCCCCCCCACCATTTGTACCATCTCCACCCATTATAGACCCAAAGATAACACAGTTACTAGAACAAATTAGGCGACAAAATGCGCCACCCCACCAAACCTGACGCAAGGATGGGCCCAACTACTACAAGCACTAGCATGAGGAGAACCACCACACACTGCAACAATGCCAATCTCAGTCATGATCTCCAAATTTTGTGATTGGGTAGGAACTTATGATGGCACTCGAGATTTAGAGGATCACACGACCCTATTTGAACAAGCAGTCATAACATAAAAATGGGTATATCCAGTGGCGTGCCACATGTTTCTTGGGACATTGCAAGGATTCGCTAGGGACTGGTTTACCGAACTACCAGAAAGGAGCATTCTTGACTTGAAGATTTATAGAGAAAGTTTGTTTATTACTTTTTCCAACAGAGGAAGCAAGGAAGAACTCACATGGAGGCAAATATGTTTAGGCAGAAGGAGGGAGAAAGCATACGGGACTTCATACGTAGATACACCAATGAATGTCAGAAATCACCAATCTACCAGAGAGCCAACATATCTCAGGTCTTACCCTATCTCTGTTGCCCGACCCACTACAGGAAAATTTGGCCAAGGGTATTCCCTCACCTTAAAGGAAGCAACAGAATGTGCTTATGATTACTTACGATCCGGGGAGATAGTATCATTAACAAGAGGAATTAGTTAAAATAAAGCTTGGGTCGGTTTGACAATCGGGCGCTCTGACACCCAGAGGGAATATCGTAGAGACAATAGGATGGACAATAGGAGCGCCAGAAGGTACCAACCTTATGGCAAAACACCGAAAGAAATCTTGTAGACACAATAGGTGAGCGGTACTTTCAAACATCCCCCTCATATGTTGCACAAGTCTGGTAGAAAAAATATAAATAAGTTATGCGAGTTTCATGAGGACAATGGCCACCTCAGATGTTGCACAACTAAAAATTGTAGAGTACTTAAATTAAAATGAGATTACAAATTTGTAATCTTACTCGAATAAGAATCTTACAGAAGAATAAGATTACAAATTTTAAAAATCCTAAAGAGAGAAGAGATATGGAAAAAGATTTTAGGTTTGATTCCATAAAATCTTTTATATTTTAATTGATCAATGATGAAACACAATATAAAATATAAAAATATATATAAATAGATTCCTTAAAACCGTAGCCCATACGATGTTATCGCTAACTCGCTATAAGTCGATTAAAGACCGATCAAAATCCAAATACACTAATACATTAGGATTGTAAAAGAGGTAGTAAGATACATACTCTAATACATTTAGATCCGATTTGGTGTATAGCATTTGGATGACATTTCATTTGAAAGAATTCTATAATTGAACAGAAAACAATAACAAATAATTTGGAATTATGCATTATTAAACTAAACAAATATTTACACAGAGGATAATACCATTATTCTTACAAGACAAAAAACAGAAGCATTTGATTTTGTTTCCATTTTACAAAATCCCAAAAAAGTAGTCTCTCTTCTTGCTCCACTTCCCCATTTAAATTGCATCATTTTCTCTAAATTAAACACACCTCAAAACCCTCCCATTCACACACACACACAGTAACCTTTCTTGGTTACACTCCACTACCCATTGTTTTTATTACCCAAAAGATACAAAACAAGCCCTAAAGAAAAAAAGGTAAAATAAAACCCCTTTGAACAAGCAAGAATTTTGCATTTTCATGGACCAAATCTTAGGGTTTCTTCATTTCCCATCTTAAAGATTCAAACTTTTCACCAATCTTGAAATACCCATTTGGATTCAGGTATTTTCTTTAAATTTTACTATTTTATTATATTATGTGACAATTATATGGTTTTTTTATTTTATTTTATTTTTTATGATTGGTTTGTTCTATAGATTTGAGGTGGCTTTTCTTGATGTTTGATTGATAGCTATTTCTGCTCTTATTAGTACTTTACCTAACTTTTATTATTATATCATCATTTCATTTTGATTTTAATTTTATTTTCCCATTTTTACGGTAAGATTTTCAATCCCTTTTTTAAAAAGTTATTATTTTCATCTGGGTAAAATTTAAAAAAATTAAAAATTAAATTTTTTGATATGGGTATTTTTTTTCTTGTTCATTTTCTTGATTTCTTCACAGATAAAAAAAATATTTAAAGTTTTTTTAAAATTAATTATATTATGATAATGGGATTTTCTTGTTTTTTGACAGTGACTAAAGAATATGCCCTGAAATGTCATTTTATCCAAGAATGTGTTTTTGTATCTCAAATTGTTGATTCAAGATCCCCCTTTTAAAATAATTTTTTTTTTGTTTTATTTGTTTATGTAATTCTGTTATGTTATAATTTAATGTTTTTGTTGATTAAATTGGGAATTTTGCTTTTGTTATCATCTGATCTGAGGTTATTAGCTGATTTTGATCTTGATTTGTTTTCGGGTTGAAAACGGTAAAGATATGAAGAAATAAGACCTATGGTGACTCTGTTTATTGATTAGGTTTGTTTAACTTTTGTAGATCATGAAAGGGGAAACATCATGGGTAAGTCATTGTGTAGATGATAATTCAAAAGATAAGGAGGGATTTGATTCGTTCTCGGAAGTTAATGATGAGGGTAATGAGGACATTTCGCCTGTGATCTCTGTTGATTTACTCCTGCCTGATGATTTACTAGAGCGGATTCTTGCTTATCTCCCTATTGCAAGTGTTTTTCGAGTTGGTTGTGTGTGTAAAAGATGGTATGAAATTGTTAATTCAAGACGGTTTTTATGGAACGTGTCGCCTATTTCGTCACAGAAACCATGGTATTTCATGTTCACAAGCTCTGATGAACCGATTGGATACGCGTATGATCCTGTTTTAAGAAAATGGTATGGAATTGAGCTTCCTTACATGGTCAAAACCTCGAGATGGTTCATAGCATCATCGTCTGGTTTAGTTTGTTTCATGGATAACGATAGCAGAAGTGAACTTTATGTCTGTAATCTCATCACCAAATGCTGTTTTCGTCTCCAAGAACCGCCTGGTTTGCGTTTTTGTGACTATAGCGCTCTCTCGATTTCAGTTGACCGAATTTCAACAAACTACACTGTAACCGTTGTCAAATCGAGACAAGTCCCAGAGAATTACTTCCAGTGGGACCTCTCAATCCACGTGTACGAATCAATGACGATGACGTGGACGACAACTGTCACCGAGATGCTGACTGGATGGAGAGGTGGTGACGAGAGTGTGATATGTAACGGAATTTTGTATTTCTTGATTTACTCCACTGGATCTTTCCAAGAACACAGACATGGGTTGGTGAGTTATGATCTTTCAAGCCGATCATCTCCTTGTAATTTGCTGACACGTGGTTTTATCTCTGTTCCGTGTTCTCTTACTTGTGGTCGTTTGATGAACCTGAAAGGGACTTTAGTGATGGTGGGTGGGATTGGGAAACAAGACCGACAAGATATCATAACGGGAATTGGAATTTGGGTTCTTGAAAATTTAAAAGAATGGCGAGAAGTGGCTAAAATGCCACACAGGTTCTTTCAAGGGTTTGGTGAGCTTGATGACGTTTTTGCTAGTAGTGGAACCGATGATTTGATCTACATTCAGAGTTACGGTGCACCTGCGTTGTTGGTGTTTGATATGAAAAAGATTCAGTGGAGATGGTCTCAAAAATGCCCTGTTACAAAACGGTTTCCCCTTCAACTGTTTTCGGGTTTCTGCTTCGAGCCAAGGCTTGAAATCTCACCTTAACCTCGACCAAAAACAGGCTTCTTATTGAAACCATAAGGATCTAATCGAATTGTTGTTTTTTTTATTGTGCTTATTCTGTGTTACACAAGAGATTTATGTTACATTTGCTACATCTTGTGTGATTATTTGCAACTTATATCACTAACTTGTGTAGTGGGTGATTTTGATCAACAAATGCATTTTCATATTTTAGTATCATGTCTTTTTTCCAGAGTTTTTATATTTTTCAGTTAGCATATTTTCATGAAATGTAGTAAGACCACTTTGAATGGTTATCCAACTGAGTGGTCAATTTTTGCCAATTTATTTTCATATCAATTATATTAACAGATACAAAACTGACTAAAAAATGACTAAAGTACTTACAATCGTGACCCGTCACTTTACTTTTCGGGACACATACATTATTTACTAAACATAAGACCGTCAGCAAACCGACTTCGCCAACCACCGCCGACAACCGACGCGATGGTGCCAGTGGCCTCGTCCCTTCTCCAACGTAAGCAACCATTCGGACCGGTCTAATGTTTTTTTAAGAAAAATCTTGAAACATGGACAATTATGCTGTGAATGAATGTACTTAAATTTTGTCCATATGTATGATCTCTACAGTATGCAAAGTTTTTTGAAGTTTGGTCTAAAATGGACTGCTCTATAGCCTGGTGGCTGCTAGGCTAAAAAAGGTTGTACGTTTTGCATCTATGGTGGTACATTACCTAGTTAGACAAAATATAACTAGACCCTCTCTTTTCACTTTTCAGAGGTTTAATTCTTAAAATTTGAAAATATACAACTTTTAATGCACAGTGTACAAGTAATGACTGCATTAGATTTGACACTTTTATTCATTAAAAATTCAGCTGTCAAACAAGTTTTTATATATTTTGTGAGTTTTTGATGTCCCATGCCATCTTGTCAAAGTCTAGTTTTTTTAGTGGTCGATTATTGATGTCTTTTTCAAACTTGAGGGGACAATTTGTAGGTATGCTGTCTTTCTTTCTTAGTTTAGTAGTGTATATTTTGTGTTAGCCTATATCTTTACCCTATAAACATCTTTATGATGTATGGTATCATGGATGGTATAAACTTCGTGTAAGTTGACACACATGATTAAGTTTTCGATCTAAAATTGCCTTTGGCTTTGGTATCATAAAATCTTGATGAAGTTGGTTGCAACTCTAATTCAAAACAATTGAGACATACATTATTGTCATAACAAAACAATTGAAACACCAAGTCCCTTATTCTAGACATCCTAGAATCGATTTAGGGATTCAATACCCTAATCGATTTCTCTCCTTACCTTCCATTCGATTGAGATCAACAAACCCAATGGTTTCGGTTTTGTGTTGGTGATCGAATTCAAGGGATTCGAACACCTAGGAAGTAAGTTTCGAGTACGGGTTAAAGCAAGCTATTTAGACAAGAGTTGTGGTGATTGTAAAAGTGTACTAGAATACAAGTCTGTTGCTAAACAAGGTATCGTGTACAAGTCTGTCGAAGGATTTCACTATAAATCCTTACGAGGTAAATCAACAACAAATGTACAATTCTTAACTTAGTTAATATTGATTATGTGTTTGATTTTAATTGCTTCTGCTTCATGTTGTTTGATTATGTGTTTGATTCTAAACGCGTTAAGTCCAGTTTGGACTCAACCTATCTATGCCATTGTCGTCTTGCACACATAGGCAAGCATCGCATTGAAAGGCTTCAACGTGAAGGGCTTTTAGAGTCAAATGATGATTCATTTGATAAATGTGAATCTTGTTTATCGGGCAAAATGGAAAGGAAACCCTTCCCGCATGAGACGCAAAGGGAAACCGATCTTTTAGAAATCACACATACTGATTATGTGGTCCCTTTAGACATGTGTCAAAGAAAGGTGCTAGCTATTTCGTAACATTTTCGGATGATTTCAGCCGTTATGATTATGTTTACTTGCTTAACACATAAACATGAGGTGTTTGAAACATTCAAAGTGTTCCAGAACGAAGTAGAAAATAAACTCGGCAAAACCATCAAGATCCTTCGATCAGATCGTGGTGGTGAGTACTTAAGCCAAGAGTTTAAGGAACATATTCCAGCATATGGAATTGTCCAACAACTTACTCCTCCCTATACCCCACAGCACAATGGCATATCATAGAGGAGGAATCGAACCTTTCTTGACATGGTTAGATCAATGATGAACCTTACTACTTTACCATTATCCTTTTGGGATTATGCTCTTGAGTCTGTTTTACGCATTCTCAATATGGTTCCAACTAAGAAAGTTGATAAGACACCATATAAAATATGGTACGGAAAAGTCCCTAATCTGTCTTACTTAAAGGTCTAGGGTTGTGAGGATCTTTTGAAGCGTGATACGCCTGAAAAACTCGAACAAAGATCTATTAAGTGTATCTTTGTAGGATACCCAAAGGAAACGATAGGTTACTACTTCTATAATCCTACCGAACATGTTGTTAAAGTTGCACGGTATGCCGAGTTTTTCGAAATGAAGCTTATCGTTCAAGAAAACAGTGGGAGGATTGTAGAACTTGATGAGATTCAAATGGAAGATACATAAACTTCTGCTCAAACTGGAGAACATCAATTTGGGGGGGGAAACGATTGAGCCACCTGTTATGCCTAAGTCTCAACCTCAAGTTGATGTTACTCCAATTCGTAGGTTCGAAAGGACAGTACGTGCACCTCAAAAGCTAAACCTAAATGTAGCTTCAGATAATGAGGAACATGTATTAGGGGATCCTAGTGAACCTCGAACCTTCAAAGCTGCATTATCATGGCCCGACTCTAACAAATGGCTTAAGGCTGCGAACGTGGAGATGCAGTCCATGAAAGACAACGACGTTTGAGATTTGGTTGATCGTCCTCCAAATACCAAAATGGTGGATTGTAAATGGCTTTATAAATAAAGACCGACATGGATGAAAATATACACATCTATAAAGCTCTTCTAGTGGCAAAAGGTTTTACTCAAAGTTATGGTATAGATCATGAAGAAACCTTCTCCCGAGTGACAGACATAAGAGCTATTAGAATTCTCTTAGCCATATCGACATTCTATAACTATGAGATATGACAAATAGATGTCAAGATAGGTTTCTTGAATGATTATCTAGATAAGCCATGCGTATATCAAGAAGCCATTGGGAGTAATGTTACTTTCCTAATCTTATATGTAGACGACATATTGATTATGGGAAATCATATTCCAATGTTACAAGATGTAAAATCTTTTCTTGGAAAGTTTTTCGTCATGAAAGATTTAGGAAAAGCGGCATACTTTTTAGGAATCAAGATCTATAGAGATATACAAAAGCGGTTAATCGAACTAAGTCAAAGTGCTTACATTGACAAGATATTAAAGCGATTGAATATGGAAAATTACAAGTGTGGAAATGTGCCAATGCAAGAGAGACTTGACTTAAGTATCACGCAAGGTGCTTCTAAACCTCATGAGGTGGAGCGTATGCAAAGGATACCTTATGCTTCGGCAGTAGGATCTATCATGTATGCGGTCAGATGCACAAGTCCTGATATGGTTTTCGCACAAAACATTGTTAGAAGATACCAACGGAATCTTGGTGAAAACCATTGGATTGATGTCAAGAACATTCTTATGTACCTTAGGGCTACTAAAGATATGATTCTTGTTTATGGTGGAAATCCCGAGGCTGATCTAAGGATATTAGATATTGTGACGCTGGATTTTAGAATAAGCCATGTCTACAACATAAATTGAGTACATTGCATCTTCGAAAGCTGCCATGGAAGCTGTTTGGATACGCAAATTTATTTATGGGCTTGACGTGATTTCTACAAATAAATCTCCAATGGATATGTATTGCGAAAATTTAGGAGCAATTATCATAGCCAATAAACCTGGTGCTTAGAAAGGAGCCAGACACTACCATCAGAGATCTCACTATGTTCGTAAGCAAATCGAACAAGGTGGACTCAATTTACTCAAAGTTCACACAGATGATAATCTAGCCGATCCCTTTACGAAGGCTCTGTCAAAAGCGAAAGTAACTCACCATGTTGAGGGTATAGGACTTCTTTTAGCTAGTAATCACATGTAGATCTGTGTTTAGTATTTGGATAAAGGTTGTATTAGACAACTTTATTATTAAATGAAATAAATATTGGATATATGAGTTTTTTCATTTATTATATTAATTGTATCCTATTTTGCATGTTTAATCCTTGAATTATATTTTTAGCATATATTATTATTCTAAATATCCGTTGTCGATTAATTATATGGGAATATAATTAAACTAAGACAATATCTGAGTGTTTGGTCAGCTGGACTCACCAACTCACATAGTATCCACAAGATCCATACTGGATTATCCCATCAATGAATTATAACTTTATGGATCTTAGTCATTAAGTATAATTCATAAATGATTGGTTTATTTGTCCTTAGACTTGAGATGCAAGAAGTTAGACATGTATGAAGTACATTATTTGATCATAGTTCTACCTATCCTGAATAAGGATAGTAAAAAGACTATTTTTGGTAATATAACAAAATACGTGGCTAACGCTTGTATTCAATATAGGATTTGTTCCTTCAACTTGCAACTGAAGTATGATATTATTGGGCCACTCGTGAATACTTAGAGATTTATATCCGGCCGGATCCAATATAAATCCAAATATGTCTCGATTCAATTTGGTAATCTTAAGTAATTCGCGAAATGAGAAACAAAAACTTAAGAGATGGAATGACCTAGATCCATATCCATATTTAACTAGAGTATCTGTAACAAAAGGATACTAAACTCAAACATAAACTCGCAGTAACTTTTGGAAACTTCACTCGTGTATTTATAGGAGCATTGGCCGTGTTGCTAGACACTACCCAATGTTATCATATTTATTGAGACATGCTCAAAGTGGGAGCTGTGGGTATTTGAACACGTCAAATAAAATGTGTGTCTATACATATGTTAGCCTACGGGGTTGCACACATTGACATTTAGACATGACTATACGTTTATATATTTATTATATATTACTTAAAATGTTAAGTGTAATATTTAATAAAAGGAGGATGTATTATGTAATTATGGAGGTTTCCTAATTATAATACAACTAGGACTCTAGGGCATTGCTTAACTATATAAGGAATACCAAGTCCCTTATTCTAGACATCCTAGAATCGATTTAGGGATTCAATACCCTAATCGATTTCTCCCCTACCTTCCATTCGATTGAGATCAACAAACCCAAGGGTTTCGGTTTTGTGTTGGTGATCGACTTCAAGGGATTCGAACACCTAGGAGGTAAGTTTCGAGTACGGGTTAAAGCAAGCTAGTTAGACAACAATTGTGGTGATTGTAAACGTGTACTAGCATACAAGTCTGTTGCTAAAGAAGTTATCGTGTACAAGCCTGTAGAAGGATTTCACTATAAATCCTTACGAGGTAAATCAACAACAAAGGTACAATTCTTAACTTAGTTACTATTGATTATGTGTTTGATTCTAATTGCTTATGTTGCATGTTGCTTGACAATCTGATTAGATATATACCTATAGGAGGTACAACGTCCTTCACTTCCACTAATTGTTGTTTACGGAATCGAGTTAACTCACATCTAACTAGTTTACTTTAACATGAAATCTTTTGTTTCAAGTAACATTTGATCAAACAAAATGATCTATGACACCAAATTCTATTAGAATGATAAACCCTTGTCTTATTCCGTATTATTCATCATCATTTATAGGGGTGTTAAACCGTAAACCTAACGGACCTAAACCAACATGTCGGATTTGGACTTATTATCTAATACTTCCCGGCCGTTCGAGCTGCGAAATCGCGAAAGATCGAATGGATAAGAACACCCTAACAACAAAAATAAACTTAAAGATAAATAAATAAAAATAAGATAAACATAAAGGCGTTGAACTTGAGATCTGGCTTTGGCAGATCTGGCGAACATTTGAGATCCGGCTTTGGCAGATCTGCCCTTGATTTTTTTTTTGTCTTGATCATATTCTTGCCAACTTTCATCTTTGACTTGCCGATGATTTAGCCGGCTTTAGAAGACTGTAAAAGAAAAGAAAATGTGTATTTAGCCGAATTTATGCGCCTGTAGAAAGCTAAACAAAATATATATATATATATATATATATATATATATATATATATATATATATATATATATATATATATATATATATATATATATATATATATATATATATATATATATGTATGTATATATTTATAAGGGGTTTGGAACCTAGTCAGTTTAGTAGACTCATCCTTACACCTAGGGATGTGCATGGTTCGGGCGAAACCGATTAACCGGCCAAACCGAATCAATTTCATTGGTTTGGTCGTTTTTTTTTTGAGAATTTTGCAAACCGATGTATTGGTTTGGTTTATGGTTTAAACGTTTAAACCGACCATTTAAACCAAACCTAACCATTTATGTTTATTATATATCTTGTTTATAAATTTATATGTATATAAATGTTTATATATGTATTTTTATTCTAAATGTTTCAACATGTTATATTTTTTAAAGTACAAATAGTATTGTATAAGCTCTCGTAAACAAGTTGTGTAACATCATTTCTTCAGACATATTTCCGAAGGGCTAAAAAAACTATCCCATTGTATGTTTCCACAATGGTAACAACATTATCTTCAAAGTTTCCTACATAAAATTTTTAAATAAAAGTTTTATTTAACATTTATTTTTCCTCTAATTGTTAATATTTTTTTTATCTATGATAATTTGAAATTTTTTCTAATAATTGATATTGTTTTACTTTACATAATTATGAAAAAAAAAATTAAACACAAACCGTTAAACCGACCAAACCAAAACGATTTTGATTGGTTTGGTTTTAAAGAAAATTTTGCCTGGTTTGGTTTCAAAAATTTCCAAATCGACATTACCGGTTTGGCCGTGAATTTAAGGTCAAACCGCCTAAACCGAACCATGCACAACCCTACCTACGCCGATTAGGGTTTGAAGGGTAGCATATAACTTAGGTCTGAGGATCAGACCCGATCTAATACAATATTTTTGAATAGAACCCCTTGATCATTATTATTATCAAAAACACACACACACACACACACACACACACACATATATATATATATATATATATATATATATATATATATATATATATATATATATATATATATATATATATATATATATATATATATATATATTATATATTATATATATATATATATATATATATATATATATATATATATATATATATATATATATATATATATATATATATATATATATATATATATATATATATATAGTACAATAAAAACTCTAATGAGAAACCCTAACGGACCAAAGTCCACGGGTTAGACTTGGGCTAACACTAAACACTATTCTAATACTCCCCGACAGTTCGAACGGAGAAATCGCGAAAGCTCGAACTGGAGAATGAAACTATAATTAAACAAAAAATAGATATAAATATAAAACTAGATAGTTGTTGATAAAGACCAAGATTGAAAATAATTCGTTGCTTGCGGCGGCGCATGACGACGGCTCGGAGCTGCGTTCGTTGCTTTTTCTGGTTTGCTTTTCTTCGTAATTTAATCACGAATCTACATCCGTTGACGACATCAGCTAATATAAAGCAGTTTTAAAATTCTAAGAAAAACATTGAGTTTTTTTTTCCGGTTTTGACCCTGACCACTCTTCGAGCGCGCGAGGGAGCGAGCTTCTGCTGCGTTTTTGGATTGCTTTTCTTCGGAATTTCATTAAGAAGCAAATGGCACTGACCTCGTCAGTTAACTCTAGACGGTTTGAGAGTTACGACGAAACAGTGATCGGTTAGGATTTTTGACAAAAAATTAATTTTTTTTTCATTATCTAATAAAATCATCAACAATATTTTCAATATTTAAGATACCATTAGATATCATGTTTGGTTTATAGTTAAAAGAAAACTTCTCTGATATATTAATGTTTACATCATCTTTATTATGATTAAATACTAATAATTAAACTCGTGGTACATATGTATATGTTATTTTATATAGGGGTGACAATACTTGACATGATACGAAATCTGACCTGAAACCAACACGAAAATTAACGGGTTATGTTGTATAATCTCGACTCGTCAACCCGCTAACCTGCCAACCTGTCAACCTGCTAACCCAAATTATTTTCCGGTTAGGTTCGGATTGGTCATTTGGTTAAATGGGTCGACCTGACAACCCGAAAGGTTTTTATAAACTATTTTTCATAAATAATCCTCCCTCCGTCCAATTATGATTGTCATGTTTGACTTTTAAAAGTCTTTCTTTTTATACTTTAACTTTAAATATTTTTGTTTGTGTTATACATTACTTAATGAAGATTATATCAATGGAAAATAGATATAAAACTCAATCCATTCATATATTATGCATCAACTAATATATAACATAAACACAAATGTTTAAGGTCAAAGTTGAAAAATAAACACTTCGAAAAGTCAAACAGGACAATTATAATGGAACGGAGGAAGTAATATATAACATTTAATATATATTATACCAAATTTAACTAAAATAACAATTTATTTTAATCTTAATGATAGTAATTTATCTTTTTTTTATATATTATTCTTACAAAACTTCTATGTTATCTTTTTTCAACGTTATTAGTTGCAAAAGTGAAATATAAAAAACCTAACTTATTCATAAATTAAAGCCATCTTGACATGATTGACCCGAAATCAACTCATTTGACCTGAAACCAACTCTTTAACCCACTAATATATATAATAAACGGGTTACATGAGTTAGGTTCGGGTTGAGCCTGACAACCCGCTAACCAAAACTCGATAACCTGATTATATTAATGGGTTAGGTTCGGATTAAGTAATTTCAGTCCGACATCCCAAATCCGACATGAGTTGCCCCCCTAATATTATATATGTTCAAGTAATAAGGGCATATTAACAGTACTATACTTTATCTATTTTATTATGTAGATGAAAAATATTATTGGTTGAATTTACATCACCCACATGTGTATGGTATATATGGCAAGACATCACAAAGATTTGGGCATTCCAAAAGTGTAATTATACTGTTAGTTAGGTGGTGGTGTGAATGTGACGATACAACCGTCTTCTAGTCTTGTAATTTTCTATGAATAAAATTGCATTATTGATCATTTGATAAAATAGCTAGATGACATAATCAAATGATAGAATACAAGTCTCAGATAAAAATATCTAACATGCTAGAACACCTTTGTTGACGATCTTTTACTCCGATAGCTTCTAGAGTTCCTCAAACAATGTGATATCTCACAGCGGGTAAATCCTTCCCTCCCCCTCTTACTAAGACTACAAAATAGTTTGTGAATTTTGGCCAATATTGAATATATATATATATATATATAAGCAATGATTTCAAATCGAGAGATTAGTCGTACTCAGGGACGGAAATTTCTTTCGAAATCTTGCAAGGTAAAACTTATATATATTCTTTTACAGCTTTGCTTCCCCTTTGAAAAATGTATACTTTTGTCCCCCGCGCCAGCCTTCCATAAAATTATGTTGCTCATGATCCGTCACAGGTCATATGCCGACAACTTTATATATTTTTTAATTCATCAAATATATGACAAACGTTCGAAAATATCTTTCATTTTAGAGTCCATATTACCAATCATTTTGTCCATTATCACACTTTATTTATCGGACACGAAATTTGATAGATTTTTATAACAAATTTATTGATTAATTTACAAAATATAACTGGAGTTATTGTTGATTGATATATTGTATTTAAATATTCAGATCTTATTTAAATCACAAAAAGATTAATTTTTACGTGACAAAAGAAATAATTATTTTGACACCAAAAATTTTGATTGATTTTGGAAGTTTATGTTGAATTGGGGTTAGTCATTATCAATCTTTTACATCAATTAGTAAATTGTGTTGTGGATCCAATATTTTTACTTATATGTACATTTTAACAACAAAATATTGCTTAATTTAAACCCCGCTAAATATAAATTAAACCAATAACAATTTGATTGTCTATAAAGTTATATTAATAAAACTTTCTCATATTGTAGAGGTTACAAATTTAAATATTAAATTTATCAAATTTTTAATAAAATATGGGTGCTGTTTTAAAAACTGAATTATATTAATCAAAGTTGCATCATTGGCAAAATTCATTATGATTTATAAGTTTGTTAAATTTCTATTGAAAATCTTTTGTACATGGGGTATGTTTTTTTTAAACTTATAAATATTAAGGCCCATTTAGTCCAGTTACATCTATATTTATCTTTCATTCAAGTTGCTAAGATTCAACATGTCAAGATAAATATTTTAAGATTTAACTTTTCGAACATCGGTAAGTAATATATTAGGTTAAGAAATCAAATAACGACTCTTAAAATGAGATCGAAAAATCCTTATAATGTGGGTTTTTTGATGAATGAGAAGTTTTGGATGTCCCATATATGAAAATGTTTAAACAAAACATGGGTTTATATATCTTAATACCAGCACTTTATGGTATTCTGATATGCAATGTACATGGTGGGTGGCTGAAGTTGTTTCGCACAATGATGCGACTCAGTTACCGACACCTTCCATGACTCCTTGTAAATTACTTCTTAGGTGCAATCAACTTTTTAATACACATGTTTATAGTATGAATGACGAAACAATGTTATGGGGTATGAGTTATGAGAATGTTGAAACATAATCTGCTTTGATGCATACTTTGGCTCCGGATTCCCTTTGATAATGTCTTCTAAACGAGGGTTAAAGGATTAAAGGTTCACACTTTTCCGAGGGAATGGACTGCTAAAACCTGTCTAGACGTAAAGTACTAAAAACGATAACCAAACTAACAATGCCAAAAAAAATTATACTGGAGATCGATGACATACATGACCAAATCAACACCTTCACGACAATACATAATTTTGCAAGCCATCTTTGAGCGAGGATATTTGTTAAAGAGATATTATGAACTGTTGCCCAACCCATCAATCAATCTGCATAGAATAAATTACAAAAAGATGTTTTCCTTATGGGTTGATTTTTTTTAAAGGTACATTTCACAAGCCCTTTTAAATTTCGAAATCCCAATCTCTTTGGACAATTTTTTTTGTGCATTTTCAAGAGATTTTAGATAATGTCTACATGATTCGAGTAGTCAATTTCTTCAGCTCATATTCTATTTCATGGAAATACAAAATGCTGCAAACGGAGACACTTTTATTAATCTTGTTGCGTGACAAGTAAGTTGTAGTGTGAAATGACTTCTAATGGTGTTTTGCAAAAGTATCTTCACAGACTTTGTTAAAGCCTAACTTACATTTTACCACGCCTTTAGTTTGTGTTTAAGTCGGGTGAAATATGCGCTGCAACTCACATGTTTTTACAGTCTGTCCATTAGATCAAAACCAGAATGAATAAATTAGTAGGTTTACTTTTAAGTATATAAGGTAGAAGTCCTATAAATAAATTATCAAGTAACAATAATGTCTCTTAAAATCGAATTTAGCTATAATTGGTCTCTTGGATGAATGAGAAGTTTTGTTATCCCATATAGAAAAATGTATAAACCAAACATGGATTTATATATCTTAACACCAACACTTATGGTATTCTAGTATTTAAAGTTTATTGTGGGTGGCCAAATATGCTTTGCACAATGATGCAAAGCATTTCCTATCAGTCCTTCGATGATTTCTTGTACATTACATTTAAGTGCAATCAACATGATGTTAATATGTTGTTGGTATTTGAATAAAGTTAAATAAATATGCTTTTATAAATGTGGGAGCCTACATGGACGTATGTATCGACATTTACACACGACTATAAATTATTATTTGTTAATTATTAATTAAGTGTTAATTGTAATAATTAATAAATATGAGAATGTATTATGTAATTATGGAGGTTTTCTAATTATAATACAACTTGTATACCAAGTAATTGTTTACCTATATATATTAAACAATAACCTCATTCACAACACACAATAATCGACTAGGATTAATCCCTAATCGATTTCCAGCTTTTCTAGTCGACCGAAACCCTTCATAGGGGTATTCGAATTTCGGTTTTCGAGAAAAGAAGGAAATGGAAAAATCCCGTCTTTACGTCGTAAAGACTTAATCCTTTACGTCGTAAAGGAGTTTCGATCAGACTTGTTCGAGCACGTAGCTGATGTGTAGTTTGAGCATATGGTGTAAACAAGCAAGCTAGACAAAGGTTGTGGAAGAGCTAGACAAGGGTTGTAACATTATAAGCGTGTACTAGCATACAAGTCGGTTGCTAAAGAAGGTGTCGCGTACGTAACAGGGGAATAGATCTTACAATTAGATCTATCGCTTATTTTCTATTAATTCAAGACATAAGGTATGACTTTAATTCGATCTAATTATTCCTATGTGATCTTATTTTCCGCTGCCATGTATTTTTTGACAATATGACTCAAGTTGTATACCTTTAGTGGTATCAGCCAAAACCTAGATTAATTTTTATTTTGGATTCGAAAACATCAAAAATTGTGGGGGGATCAAGGGTTGGTTAAATTTTGTTTTGTTGTTTGTTAAATTGTTTTTTACAAAATTAGAAATCAATCTACCTTGCAATATTTGATGTCTAAATACCAATAACAAATAAAATACATAAAAGCGAGAAAAAAAAAAACTAGTAGCGGAAGAATCAGTATCACCAACTTGTTCTGGAACAGCCAAGAACACGAACCGAAGAATCCAAGACGAGTCCCCAAAAATTAGGGTTTTAGCACCAAACCCTAGATCCACCAATCAACACTACGTCCCAGATCTAGCCTGAACAGAGATCAAACCGAGATCACGAAACCAATAGCACACCAAGATCCAAGCCCTAGATCTAAGAGATAAAGATCCAGAAACCCTAATATCGAAACTAATTCTTAGATCTAGATCTAACCAAATCGATCCGTGAACCCAATCAACTCGTATCCAGAGCACCGATGTGCTCTGATACCATGTAGAAAACTATAACTACAACCTCAAACTACCATAAAACCACCAATACTTTCAATATAATACCAGAAATCATACATCTACAATATCAGACTATCAATCTACTAGAAACTCTCCGATTACAACTATCAACCACTAGACTAAGACTTAGACAGATTAGGGTTTCAACAAGAAACCCTAATTATACAATACCGATTCTAGAGAGTTTTAGAGAGAGAAACAACAATACTAAATGAATGAAAACGGCGACATAAGGAGTATATATACTCCACAATTACAGATGCAAACTCCAACTATGGAGAAATAACAGACAAACCCCTCAAGACTTATTTATTCATTTCCAACTTTAAACTTGACACCAAAGATCCATCTTTCTACACAATTAGTCCCTCAACTATAAAACGAACAATCTGCATAAACCGAACTAAGTCAGAAACGTTTTAAACCAGGTTAATACTGATTCGAACATATTTCAAAAGATTGTTAACATACACATATCGTTTTTATTTTCTACCTCTATAAAAGATAAAATATATACCATCATCTAGGAGTTTTGAGAGTCGTTGCCTTTTCATTAATGTTGCCCAATATTTGATCGACACGTTTAACACTTGAATTCACAAACTAGAACACGATATATAGTTCGAATCTAGTTATATCATTGAAATATCATTAACCTTTTTTTCCCTCTTCTTTTATGTAGCTAATAAAATGATACACAGAATGTTTATATGTCATCCTTACATTACCAGAATGAATAAAATAGTCGCCCTACTTTTAAATGTACATAAGTTGAAGTCTTGTATATAAATTATTCAAGTAGCAATAATGACTCTTAAAATCACATTCACATCCAAAAATCCTAAATAATGTGGTTCATTGGATGAAAGACAAGTTTTAGTTGTTCGACATAGAAAATATGTATAAAACCACCATGAGTTTATATATCTTAACATTAACAGTTATGGTATTCTAATACGCAATTAATGTGTATTGTGGGGGGACGAAGTTGCTTTGCACCAATGATGCAGACAAGTCTCTTCCTCCCTTTCAATGATTTTAAATACACACATTTATTGTATGAATGACGAGACATTGTTATGGGTACCAGTTACGGGAATGTGAACTCCCAATTTGCTTTGATGCCTGCTTTTGCTCGTGTTTCCGGCCACAATCTACGCATTTGCTTTCGAATTAATGAGCAGTATACAATAATTTTGTCTAGGTTGACTTATACATTGACTAAAACTTTCTCATATTTTAGAGGTTACGAATTTGAATTTACATTTTTCTATTTCTAGCTCAAGTAATAAATGTATATGAATGATGTTTTGTTAACTGAATCATATGAATCAAAGTTATATCATTGGTTGTTAATTTTTCTATTACAAATATTTTGGACAGAATTCTATTGGAGACATTTACCGGCTCAAAGAGTCATTATCGAAAATATTTTGGACATATAGCAATGTGGTATTTTTTTTAACTTTTATTTTTCTAATATTTGGACAATGGGTCATTCAGCCCAATTACATCCGAGTCTATACGCATGTCACCAAATAAAAGGCCCAGTCCAAGTTTGTTTTTGCATTAATTTATATTTTTTGTCCTTAATCTCTCGCAACTCCAAATATATAAACTAAACATGGGTTTATAGATCTTTACACCAAAACTTATGGTATTCTAATATGCAATGTTTATTGTGGGTGGCGGAAGTTGTTTTGCACAATGTTGCATGATAGTTTCCGTCTCCTACAATGATTCATTGTAAATTACTTTTTAAGTTCGGAGAACTTTTTAATACACACATGTTAATAATATGAATTGTTAATGAGGATGCGCAACCAAACCCTCTATTTACGAAACTGATTTCAAATTAATGGGTTTAGGTGACTATCGTGTCTACACTCCATATTCTCACAAAAACACACATAATTGAATTTAGAGTAAACTATATTTTCGGTTCTTTTGGTTTTAGCAAAAGTATACTCGTAGTCCATGTTGAGAATATTGGGGTTCATTTTCGACCATTTCCTTGATGATGTTTGTTTATCTCCATTAATCAAGACATTTTCTCTATGAAGATCAATCATGTTCGTTAGTTAACCCTTTTAGCTAATAGGGAAATATGTTGATGATAAGGTATCATATGTATGACTTGATCAAAAGCCTAAATAGATAATCGTTATTGGAAGACTGAACCTTAAAAACTAATCTTCAAATCCTACGTGGTGAACAATAATTAATATAATGGGAAAAAAAACGATTGAAAAACTATTACACGCATCTTTTATAAAAATTTGGTACATACAATAAAGGTTTGTCCATATAAAATCAATAAGAAACATAATTTATAAAAGTTGGTAATATAAAGTTGGAATAAGTGTGTAATTAAGCCACAAAGAGGCCAACTGGTTTTGCTAATTCGACTGAAGGAGAGCGATACTAGTGACAATTACTTTTGACAAATATCAAAGGTCCTACTTCTTTTGAATATCTTTACACATTTAACTGTGTAATATACACAACGTTTTGAAAAACAGCTCTTGAGATATGCTTAATCGAGAATGATGATAGTTTATCGCAATGTCTCACATCAGTTTTTCGGTGCTCTTAGAAGGTTATTCGCGACTATAATGACTTTTTGCTAGCCAGGGGATGTTCGAAAGTTATGGAATGACCATTTTGATTCACTATCTGAGGATTATAGGCAACATAGTGAAAATGTTGATAGAGTTCAGAATATGGTTCTTACTGACATCAGGGTC
This sequence comes from Senecio squalidus, assembly GCA_910822075.1. Lineage (NCBI taxonomy): Eukaryota > Viridiplantae > Streptophyta > Magnoliopsida > Asterales > Asteraceae > Senecio > Senecio squalidus. Next base: position 51,704,453 of record CAJVGC010000060.1, read on the forward strand.
TTTCTGCAATCTATGAGTTGGAATCTCATCAATTTTGATCTTCCTAGAATCTCTGCAAACATCAATATATAGTTTGTAGTAGGGGGTGTTCAAAGTCGGATATTCGAAATTCAGATAGTGAAAAATCACTATCCAAATCAGAATCCGAAGTTTCGGATATTCGAAAATCCGAAATATTTGAAAATAATTTTTTTTTTTTTTTTATTATTATTATTTTTGTTTTTTTTTTAAATTTATTGTACATTTTGTTAACTGTTGTATTAATATTTACATATATTTACTTAAATATGTAATAAATCACCAAACTGTTTTTATCTATAAAATAACTAAAAAAAGTAATAAATAAATAAATAAAAAATTGAATATTCGGATATCCGAAATTTCAAAAAATAACTATCCGAATCCGAATCCGAAGTTTCGGATATTCGAATTTTCGGATAATTTCGGACCGGATTTTCAGATACTCGAATTCGGATGTTCGGATACTGATATTTTTGAACACCCCTAATTTGCAGGATATCGTGAAGTACAAGAGGAGTACGCCATAGTTGTGGACGTCGAACACTTGCATGCCAAAGATTCATTAAACTTAGACCAAAAATTGGCTTTTGATGAGATCATGAGGCACATGGATAGTGAGTCTCCTTGTGTTTTGTTTGTCCAGGTGGAACCGGAAAAATATTTTTGTACAAGTTTGTGCTCGGTCACGTGGTCTTATTGCACTAGCAACAACTTCGTGTCGCGACTAAGAACGTGGCAGGCGGGAGAACAACTCACTGGAGATTTAAGATTCCCCTTAATCTTAATAATAATTCAATGTGCAACATCAAAGCAAAGTGAGACTGCTGAACTACTTATGTTATCAAAAATAATCTAACAATGCAAGTCCTAGTAGGGATGAGGCTCCCGTTTGGAGGAAAGATAATGGTTTTGGATGGTGATTTTCGACAGGTTTTGTCGTCCATTAAACGTGGAACTCGGGTGCAAATTGTAGACTCGGGTCTACGAATGTCGCCGCTTTAGTGTTTGATTAAAAATATGTGTTTGGCGTTAAATATAAGGGCACAAACTGATCCATGGTTTTCAAATTTACCTTTTTGAGTCGGTGACGGAGATGAAGAATCGATCGACGGGAACTATATTCGCATACCCGATGACATGAGAATATCGTATGGTAAAAAGATGAATCTAAAAATGCTTTGATCGATGCAATTTTTTCCTTCAATGGGAACCAACCCACATTCTTCGGATTATATAATTTCTAGGGCAATATTTATCAACAAAAAATGAGAACATTGACGAGATATCAAATTTCAGGGAGAGGAAAAATTTTACTACAGTTTTGACGAAGCCGAAGACGTTCGCAACAACTTCTATCCGATAGAGTTCTTAAACTCACTTATCATTAGTGGTTTTCCTCCTCATAAACTTCGACTTAAAGTTGGATGCCCCATAATACTATTACGAAATATTGATCCGTCAAGAAGTTTATGTAATGGAACATGATTGATATGCAAAGGTTTCCAACATAACGTCATTGATGCAGAAATCGTTGTTGGTCAACATACTGGAAAAAGAGTAATTTTGGCCGAAAGTCCCTCTTTGTCCGTCGGACGACGACATGTTTCCGTTCAAACTGAAGTGAAAACAGTTTCCATTCGACTTAGTTTTGTCATGACAATCAATAAAGAGTAGGGTCAGACAATTCCACAAGTCGATGTTTATCCACTGTAATCTGGTTTTTTTCACGTGGACAACTTTATGTGCTGTTGTCAAGAGGGATATCACGCGAAAATATAAAGTGTTAGTGAAGACTACCAAAGATTTTAAACGAGACGGAGTATACTTTGTCTATCGAGAAGTTTTACATAATGAATAAAATACAAGTGTCTTAGAGGTTAATGTTGCCTTTTTTATTTGGATTTTTGTATCTCGGTTTCTACATTATGATTGTAGTTTGAATATTTTTATCATATTATTTATCATTCTTTAAATTAATATTTCATTTTCATATGTCTTTGAACGCAATTATATAAAATATCCGTTTTTCGCTATCTCTACAACACACGAATATCATATTAGTATTTACATTAGTACTACAAAATATAGCTTAATTTAAACCATAGTAGATAAATATTAAAACAATAACAATTTGATTGTTCATAGTTCAATAGTGACTAAAACTTTCTCATATTATAGAGGTTTCAAAATTTGAATCTCACATTTTTCAATTTGTAATATAAGGGTGATAGTTTCGTAAGTGAATCATATGAATCAAAAACTCAATAAGTTTGTTAATTTTTCTAGGAAAAATTGTCTGTGTATGTCTTCAATTTGATACATTTTTCTTTAATGTACACCGTATTTTTTAAATAAAACGTATTTTTTAAAGTTTTATTGAGTATCATATATTGAATAATTTATTATTTCGAGTACGCGTTTAACCTTTGAAACCGGTTACGGGACACGTTGGACGTCAGGTCAGCTAACAACCACTTACTCAACCATTACTCAACCACAGTTAGTGTGTGAGTGTTCCATTACCATACATGATCCCAAGTTAATCTAGATCTGGTTCTTTCAGACAACTCTCTCCACCTAAAATCATTTCAAAGTGAATTATTCATATTCATATATATGATTATTCATATTCATATATATCACTAACGGAACTCGGAATTGATGAATTTAAGATGAAATAATTGTTTTTTGATGATGAATTTTGGTTTGTGAGGTTGAATTTTGGGATTGAGATTGCGATTTGCGGAGATTTTTGAGATTAGAACAAATGAGACTAACCGTTAACGAGTCAATGGAGATGAAAACTGTTGGTTCGGTGCAAAAACATCAGAATAACCCATGAAATCTTGATGTGCAAAAAATTCATCGATAATATATTTGGCCATTTGTGCATCTTCTGCAAGCTAGAATTTAGAAGGGGGAAAATAAATCAATATTTATCATGAATGTCAAGAAAAGAGAAGTGTCCCTTCTGGCAGAAGATGTACAAGTTATGGTGGTGAGATAGAGATGTACAAGTTGGTATGCGTAGAGTACAACCTTGGTGGAGTGGGAGTTGTCGGTTACTACATACTTTTATAAAATTGGGTATAAAAAACGGGTTTTATTGGGTATAAAATAGGTAACCTACGTGGCAGCTGAGGTGGACAAAAATCCTACGTGAAAGTTGAGGTGGACAAAAACGTCATTAACTTGTTACATGGAGACATTTTGTAGGTAAAAGATCACCACGCGTACTCGAAAGAATATATTAGTCAATATATGGTACTCAATAGAACTTTTGAAAATACGGTGTACAGTAAAGAAAAATGACATAAATAGACAATTTTCCCATTTTTCTATTACAAATTTTTTGGACAAATAGTAAAGGGGTATAATTTTTAAACTTGTATTTTTCTCTAAGCTTATTTAGCCCATGTACATCCGAGTCGATACCCATAATACAATGGGGGGACAACAACTAATAACCGAAAGTTATTTTCGTTATCTAATTTTCAAAAATCGTACAATGTGATCATTTTTAATGATGATTTGAAATTGGATGTACGGTAACATTAGTAATTGAAATATTAGTCCGTTAAAAGTACTATGATAATTACTCTATAATTTAAATGTCATCGTTGTCTTGAAATTTGTGCTTTTTTGGGCTTATTGGGTTTGTTTGCTGGGCTTATTGGGTTTGTGATTTTTTGGGCTTATTGGGTTTGTTTGTTGGGCTTGTTGCTTTATATTTGTGACTGTCATTATGGACCTGAATTCCATTCTGCATTGAATGTATGGCACATCAACACCTGCTACGCCATATATAATCATAACAGCTTTGAAATGCCATTACACACAAACCCCCGGACTCGTGCAACGCACGAGTCCCTACTCGTTTAATAGAAAAATTAAGGACGAAAATATAAAAGAAAGCAAAAACAAACTAGGACCGGCATATTATTAGGTGACCCACGAGATAAATACATCCACGACTACAAGACTATATATATAAGGTATGTTTGTCATAAGTAGGTGTAGCTGAAACTTAAACTTGAGCTTGGGTTGGAGCTTAAGTTTAAATTTATGGTCGGGGCTGACGCTTAAATAAAAAAATGAAAAAACATGTTTGAAAACAGGGTTGGAGCTTGAGCTTATAGGTTTAAAAAGACATAAAAGGGTATCTTTAATATATAATAAAAAGAGGTCTTAAATGTCACATGGCGAAGTAAGGGCCGTTGGATGGGTTAATATTTTTGATTTCAACCGTTAGATCAAATTGATGATGTCATCAAATACTACTTTTATTTTACACCCTCTTACAATACATAATAACATTCTCTTTTTAATTCCTATCTCAACTAAAATAAAAACAAAATTCTAATTTCCTTATTAAATCACTCAATTTGGACTATGATTTACCTTATTGTTATTTTAAAATCTCTTAATAAAACATATCAAAACATGTGTATAAACGTAAAGGTGTATATCTATTATAATTATAAACAACATGTGTATAAACGTAAATGTATATATGCTATTATTCGTATAACATTGTCTTTTCATAATAACTTAAAATCTACATATATATAATGTTTACAATTTAATTTTTATATATATTTACGCTATCGCGGGACAATAATCTAGTTATTATTATTATAAAGGTAATAAATTATGGTATATCAACCAAGTATAAAGTTATACGCTCATTACAATAACTTTTTTAATCTATTAAAATTTAGAGTAATTAGTCCTTAACTATATTAGAAAATAATTTTTAATTATGTTCTAAGAGTCTCGAGCAACATAATGGCTCATTTCTCGGGTCCACTAGGAGCCCTGCAAGCGACATGTTGACAATCCGAATTTTCGGGTCTGATACTTCTAATGCTTTCGTTTTTTATGCTCAAACAAATTATCTTAATCTTAATCTTTACTATATTATAAAATATAAAGCATCTTTTCCATACTTTTAATCCCTTAAATTTTAAGTAATTGAAATTATTTATCTACCATTTATATCACTAACATCATATATCTTTATTATATTATAAAACATTTACTCTTAATTCTTTGAATTTTAAGTAATTGAAATTACTTATCTACCCTTTATACCACTAACAACATATAATTATTTAAAACATCTTATTACAATTAATGTTAGTTACTAAAATTCTAACCATATAAATTAAATAAAAAGAAGAAAAAAAAAAAAGAAATAGTTTAAGCATGTAGATTTACATGTCTTTAATTACCACAATAACAATAACTAGAGTACTCCAATATCTATTATCCATTTTCAAATAATAAAACTACTTTTGTGTTTTGTTAAAAACAATATTGATAAATTGATTAAGGAATTTATGATTGGAATCCAAAACTCCTATGTGAGTTCATGTCATTATTAACGAGATTTATTTTTAAACAAAGTGGGACAAATGTTTGGGTCAAATTCATAAACAAGTTTGATTACAAACTCTACAAAAACTAATAAAGCTTGATAGAGTATGGGAAGTCGAAAGAGGTTTAACTTGAAAATAATACATAGGTTTTTTTTTCTTTTTCTTTTTTTTAACTTTTTATAATAATATAATTTAAATACAATGTTGATTAATAAGTTTGAAGATTTTGGTTTGATTGTGAAAAGATCATCTCTTGTTATGAGTGTTTCTCTATTATTTTTAACAATTTTTTTCTTGCAGCCAATAGATGTTTTTCGAAAATTTCAAAGTTGTAGTAACTCATGTTTCTACAAATTGAGAAAAACTTTCAACAACATAGTTTGTGAGTAGCTCGACAAAAGGTTATATATATATTTCAATATCAATTTGATGATTTTCTTTTTTAATCTATTGGTCTAACTGTAAAGGTTCGCCTAATCACTTTGTTTTGTAAATGGCAATGAGGATGTTCACTCTCCACCTATAAGTATGAATTAGAACAATTGAAGTTGAAAACAAGTTTTGTTCTTTTCAAAAGACCCAACAAGTTCTATGGATTGACCCAAACATTGTGATATTCAAAATAAACTCCAAAAGCAATAACACCAATGCACAAAGCCACAACACTGCTCCAAGAAACAATGCTCAAAACAAAGTTTGCCCCAACAACAGTACTTCGAGTAACAATGTTTACAACATGAACAATATTCCCTTGATTATTACACATAAGTATGTAACCTATCTTCTCAGGAACATCTCTATGTCAAGAGATATAACATATGGAAATACAAATAAATTAGTGAAGTTGCAAAAGATTATAAGCGGGACAAAGTATACACCTCAAATGTTGTTTATCTAAAAGTTTTACGTGATGAATAAATTACATATGTTTCAAAAGTTAATGTTATTCTTTTGAATGGATTTTGTATTTTCATTTTTCAGTTATGATTATAATTTTAATTCTTTTTCATGTTTTTTTTATTTTTATCATTCTATGTATTTAGTTTCCGTAATCATATTCCTTAATGTAATTTTGTAAAATATACTTTTCTATTTCACGCTGCAACGCGCGAGTAATATACTAGTATAGATATATATGTTTAAATTTAAATGAAGGGTATTTATGTCATTTTTTCTACCATAAGCTCAAGCCCATTTCATAAGCTCTTTCAAGGGGCTTATGGTTTTGGGGCTTATCGGAGCTTATATTTTTCATAAGCTCGTCGAACCAAACAAGTCTTATGAAGTATATTATCAAAACCGATAATTTTATCCCCCAATAATCTCCCAGAATTTCCTCCGCCAAACAAATCCATAATATCGAAATAAATTTATCACTCACAAAAGATCAAACAATGATGCCCACTCAATTTAAAAAATACATAATCCTACACGTTTTGATAGCAACGGGATAACATTTAGAATTGATTTTTCATTACAAAATTATGATTCGATTATTATTTCTAACAAAAACAACCACACTGTCAAATGTACGAATATGATTAGTTGAAGAATATTTTTAGAACCGGCTAATACGTACACAAATGTAATTACTAATTAATTGTTAAACAAACAATCCAAATTATCGTGTTCAGATCACTGGTTGACTTTTTAAATATTTTGGTTCACCTATATATGTATCGCCGTATCGGTTTGCCAATATATTATGTTGTATTCAATATATCGATATCGATGTTTTAGAAAAATTTACCTCATCGAGACCTATATCTGATGGTAGACGCAAGACGATAAGGGACTTGAGGGATGGGCCGAGAGGGTGGTTATGCCATCCCCTAGGATTTGGATCCGATAAGAAAATGTCTTTTTGTTGAAGAAAGATATGTTAATATCTGCACAACCTTCCTATTCATATTTTCTCGTTTATAACTTTTATAAAAATGTAAATCGGGCTTTTTATAAAAGAAATTTGATATGTTAATATCTGCACAACCTTCCGTTTATGACATATTTTAGAGATGTCAAAGCTTGTGAAACATATAATAATAGCGCTTTACCTGTTTCTTGAATTTTATCCAATATCAAATATTTGTTTGGATGGTTTTTATACTCACAATTACTAACACGTTTTCAACGTTTTTGTGTGTGTCTGAATCTATTGTCGTAGTTGCTTTACACTAGAAGATTATTGTATGCTCGGAGCATACGTACATATGGGGTTCCTGTCATGTCCTCGCACAGGGAAGTGAGGTTGTGTTAGAGAGTTTTAGTTATTGTAGTTTTAAAAAAGGGATAATTGTAGTAAAGTACTACGATAATTTAATCACTATTTTCTTTTTTATTATACAACACATAGTTACAATATGATGATTAATACATTCTTGCAATAAGAAATTAAATTTAGACCCAAGAAAAACAGCACCTACTTAATCTAAGTTATGTTTTTTAAGGTGGAAGCTAATTGTTCTAGTGCTTTTGTAGAGCACCCATCTTTGCTAATCGCATTGTTAGCCGCTTCTTTAAGCTCTTGAATTCGGAGACGGATACCTTTTCCTTCTTCTCCTGCCAATAGACTCTTAACAACCCGAGCAATCTCTAAGCGGTCCACTATCCCATTTTCACTCGACTTGGCCTTTAACGCAATATTTAAACCCTCGGTCAACATTATTGCGTTCATCTTTTGTTCTGCATAAAGTGGCCAAACAATCAATGGTATACCTTGAACTATAGTTTCAAGAATCGAGTTCCAACCACAGTGAGTCAAGAACCCACCCGTGGAACCATGACTCAGGATTTGGGCTTGTGGTGCCCAGGATGGCACCACGAGCCCATAGTTTTGGGTTCTTTCCAAAAAGCCTTTTGGTAAAAAGCCGAAATTGTCCTCATGGCCATGGGAATTGAAGTATGTGGCATCGGCTACTTTGTCATTCGGGGCTCGAACCACCCATATGAATCTTTGCTCACTTAACTCTAAACCCATGGCTAACTCAGTTACTTGCTTAGAAGAAAGGGCCCCGCCACTCCCAAAAGATATGTACAAAACAGACCCATGTGGCTGACCATCTAACCACTTTAAACAGTTCGACTCGTTTACATCCTTACTTGACTCAACCAACCCACCTCGAATCAATGGTCCAACTGCGTAAACCGGCAGTTGCTCCGTTTGTAAAGCTTCAATTGCTCCACACTCCAACTCCTTAAAACTATTTACCACTATGCCTTTAGCCATGCTATACCTCTTTGTATTATGCAAAACTCGTTTATATGCATCATTAGTCCTATCTTGAAGAGGGTCAAGAAAATCTTTACCATGAAGCGGTATGCAACCGGGCATCTTAACCGGTTCAGGTACGTCCTTGTACTCACAAGAAACCGTTTGATCAAGCGTTGGCAAATAAAGAAACAAAGACAAAGTCAAGGCGGATGCCGGGAAGAAAAGATAATAAGGAACATTAAATCTAATAGCAACATCAAAAGCATCGGTACCAAAAAGATCAACAAACAACGCAACAATGTTTTTATCAACAATCATGGATTCAAACAGTTCGCGAAGAGAAGGAACGGATCGCGTAACCATGAGAGCGATTCGTGTCTCGATTTTAGCATCTTGAGGCAAATCTTGAAAATTCACTGGAGGAAGAACAATATAGTTTATGGGATTTGGAAGTGCATCAAGAAATGCATATTGGGATATTGATAAAGGGCCATCATTTGGGAGGATAAAAGTTGCAGAAAAGTTGTGTTTTGTTACAAGGTTTTTAGCAAATTCAACCAATGGGATGAGATGACCCATTCCTGGGCTAGGTATCAAAACTATATGGGGTAGTTTTTCCATTATTATTGGAGATTTGAGGGGAGTTGGAAAAAAGTGAAAATGTGGATGATGAATGAATGGATGAGTGTGTTATATATAAGAAAATAGGTACGTATGGTAGTAGGTTATGTCAACACCTATATCGTATGATAAATAGATATATAGCAAACTTATTAGTTAAACATTCTCTAATTATGTTACGAATTAATTGCAAAAACCGTCCATGTGACATATCTAAAACGTAGGCATGTCATGGCGACAACTACGAAAGGCATGTCCAGGTAGCATGGATACCCATCAACAGGGACGAAGCTTGTCACGTATTGTTAGAGTGACTAAAGTAGAATTATATTAATTTTAGGAGGAACTAACAATAACTATTTGACATTTACACTAGCTTTTAGAAAAAGTATACAAAATTTCAAAAATTTAAGCTTAGTGGTCCTATTTGGGGATCCTCTTTTGTCCCACTTATGCTTCGTCCCTGCCCATCAATACATCGAATGACATGTTTTAATAGGAAAAAAAAAATTAAAGATATTTTTCATATATTAAATTTTAACATGTTCATAAAATTGGGATGATATCTTAATTTTGGTTTTGGATATGTCGTTATGTGTAGTTCAAGTTGGGATGCAAAGTTATCCATGTTTGATCATATCAATATGAATGCGAAGACCATGATTACGAAGAGTTTGGTTATGACACTAGGTATTACAAAGACATTGACTAGGCGTTAACTTTGACACTTATGAGTAGACCTGGCAAAATGGACGGGTTGGGTTGGGTTGGGTTACGGATCAAAATGGATGCGCGTCAAAATGGGTGCGGGTCAATACGGGTCGGTTAAAAAATGTATCACACGGGTGCGGGTCAAAATGGGTTCTTTATTATATTGTTTTTATTTCATTCAAGTTTTATAGACTTGACAAAACGAGTTGGTTCACGAGTCAAAAAGATCATTTCTAAAGTGTATGGAACGTCATTTCTAAATTTATGTCGAATATATATCTATATGGATCGTGTATTTAAATAAATAATCATGCTTTGAATAATTGGGTGTTAATGTCAAATGCATTTTAGCTTTTAAAAGAAAATATATAATTAAATACTATTAAAAGAAAATATATAATTTATAAAGAAACCATGTTCATAAATTTATTCGTTTTTGTTTTTTGAATGAATGGACATATGAACTAATTCAACCCATGTGGTAATTTTTTCACACCCATTTGGACCCATTTCATCCTTAATATATTTATGTTAAAACCCATATTGACCCATTGACAAATAATACATGATCCAATTTGACCCGCAACACTAAATAAATTGACCCAATTAACCCAAATTTTAGGGAATGGGTTGATTTTGCCGGGTATACTTATGAGTACTCGTTCTGTACCAGTTTTATTTTGTGTTTGTATTATCTATCAAGAGTTGTTGATTAGTTCATTATTCGTTAGAGAGCTCGGATAGTGTGTTTCTCACTTAAGTAAAGATTGTTAACCAAGCTTTTACAATGGTAGTAGAGCTTGATCCAATACATTATAATGCATCTATCCGTGATATTATTATCCTTTAATTGATGAAACTTCAAATCTTGTTCGTTTTTGTTGATCTCAATCTCCATTGCGCTTATATTGACATGTTCATCAATTACTTTCAAATCTAGAACCAACAATCCACGTGGGGTAATTATGTTTCGGTTTTGTCTTTGCCTCAATGTGGCAAAAGGAAGTCAAATACTCTTATTGTCGGGGACCGCACATGTAATTGCACAAAGGTGATCCAGTCATTTCGTTTTGGAACATGGATTAGAACCAAATCAAAAGGTTCGCACACAAACAAGTGACATGTTCCGAAAAGAAAAGTATTCATAAAGGAAATAATGGTTGTGATTTATAGTTGTGCCCACACCCTTTGAGCCATTCTAATATAAATAACCAACTCTTTGTCATAATACTTGACGATCCAGGACATTTAACAAAAAAATGTCATTATCTTTTATTTGCAGTTTACACGATAATAGAAAGGTCATCGGTCCCTAGAAACCGAGCAACCGTTTTCCTTATAAATAAGTAGAAAGACACAATTGTTCAGGTTGGTCGCTTGAAGCCCCTAAAGGTAATATTCCTTTTTATATTCAAATAATAAATCAAGATGCCATGTAACGTTCTTAATAAATAAAAATAGCAACACCATTATTTAAAAAAGAATTACTTATTAAACTTCAACACGTGATTAAGTATTACATAAGTCAATACCATTATTTAAATGTTAAAAAAATAATTACTTAGTTATTATTTCGTTATTATTGACAGATGGAGAAATTTTACATTAATTTATCTGATCTGATAGTTAATAGATGAGACCCTCTATTGGCCAATAAGTTGGTGGCCAAATTAATTGATACTAATAAAAACTCAAACCTAGCAACATATGCACTTGATTGCAATCATTCATATCGAGCCAAAGTCCAAACCAAGGCTTTTTGGTATGTCAAATTTAGATTGTTAGATCTACATTATCACTCAATTTAGATATTTCATTTTTAAAAGTACTGATATATAACCTACTTGATGTAGTGACAAAAAATTTAAATATAATAGTTTTTGATTCACTTTTAGCCTCTAAAATGATTTATGTAGTAAAAATTTATAGCACGTCCATTTAGGTCATATAAAAAATTTTACGAAAACTTTTTCTGTTCATCATTTCATACAATTAAAAGAGTTATTTAGCTTTAACGGTTTCTATTACATTTTCATTCGTCTTTTGATATATATGTTAAATATAAAAATATTGTGGTCTAATAGTTTCTGATCAACTTGTCTTCCAGCTATATCATCCGGGCCATAAAAATTTATACGAGTATTTATAGTTTCTATTCGGTTGTTCTAAACATAACATAAATTATTTGATTGCTTATCGTTTGAATAGTGTTATTATTGTAAAACAATATATGTATCCCGTTAAAAAATGAGTTTGTTTTTATGAATTATCATATACGTTTATTTTTTTCTGACATATTTTTCTCACAAAAAAACAAACATTATTGGTCAAAGAATCATAATCATAATTTTTATACATTAGAAAATGATTTATCTTTATTTTATATGTTAGTTGTAATTAATATATTTACAAATGACTTTTTAAGGTTAGTCATATGCTAATAACTTAATAAACTTATGTTGATATTTGAACACGTCAAATAAAATATGACAGAATTTTTCCAAAATTAATAATCGACACAATTACAAAATCAGTGAATTGTTTGATCAAATCATGATGCGGAATATCATGAAATGATTGAATCTAAACAGTAATTCAGTTGAGAATTTGTTGAATGAAAATAGAATGTAAAGATATCATTGATAGAGTAATTTGACGGGAATAGCCATTTATAAAATGTTGAAGCTCTTCGGTACTCTCTAGCTTACAATCTAAGCTACAATGTATTTTACCAAATATACCCGGCTTAAAGTTGTTTTGCCAAACAATACGTTTACGGGGGATTCATTTACTCTAGAACATAGTGTGTGTGTTGTTGAAGTAAATATCCTCGGGGATTTTGTACCGCGGATAGTCTTCTAATAGTCTTCTAACTGCGATCTGAAACACCAAGGAAACGTCTAAGCTTATCGGGGGGATTCCCCCGATAAGGCTCGGGCGTGAGAATCAGTGTTCATCATGAAGATTTAAAGCTATTTATTACGATGATTAAGTATTAAATGAAGTATATAAAGCGAGAGAATAATCAAGAGCATTCAATGAGAATGTTCTTGATTTAGAATATTAAGGATCAGATCCCTTTCATAAATGGGTCTTGCTCCTTTTATACTACTTGTGTTCTGGCCCATTGTTCCTTGTGTAATAGGTTGAACCTCCTTTCGGCGCCCTCTGTTCCCTTCTTTCCAATACCCAGTCCAAGAGTAGCACCTTCGGCGCCTCCTATTATCCAGCGGGGTAATAAGAAGGTTCTACTACTTTTCCTGCCACTTCACGTGGTAGTGTCCTTTTGGGCCGCCTATCCCAGTACTTTATGTCAGACGGCCACGTGATATCTGACACGTCTTCTTTTGGCGGTTTTGATGTCGTCATCTTAATTGAGATCGATGTAGCTTCGGTAAACTTCCGGAGCCACAGTTTCCGAAGCAATTTGGGTGAGAAGTTACTTTTGGAGTATATCTATATATACTCCAACATGTGTCAAATTATTTTTTAATGAACAAGGTTAGCAGCGTCCTTAAAACTATGACAACCTTTTCCAATAATTGAAAATGTGTTAAAGTGCATGATTATAGAGAATGGCGGATCCAGATATTCAAATAAGGATGTGCAATATCTAACTGAAACTGAATCATCAAGATGAAATCTAAGCAAATTTATTTTTCGGTTTTTTTTTTTCCGGATCGTGTTCTTTTCATAGTTTTATTGTGTAGTTTTCTATGAGTTTTGAGTTTTTCCGCGGGATTAGTTTATATAAAAATGATTTGATTTTTAACCTCTTCCTATACAATTAATCCATGTGTAATGTGTCAATAATACAAATCATATGAATATGAATTAGTTGATCAAATTTCAACATAATTTCAATCTTAAAATAATTCCTGTTAAGTCATAAATAAAAAAAGTATTTATGATACCAAAAATGGTGGCTAAAGTCCGTTTATAGTTTCCTTTTTCAAATTTCAATCTTGTTACGTAAATACTCAAAAATCATTAAACAAAAACTAGTTTATTTGTTTTAAATTTTTATTTATATATATTGTTTTATCTAAAAATAAGTTTTTTTCTTTTTAAATAATTGAAAACTCTTTATTATTTAGTACTCAAATTAATATGTTCATAATAAAATAACATAAAGTAATAAAAAATAATATATTTTGTTAAACGATAGAAAGCAAAGCATATTGTAATAGAATAAAATATCTCTTATACATTTCTAATTTATTTTTTAACTAAATAAAACCAAAAAAAAAAAAAATTAACAAAACTAACAAGTAAATATTTATTATTTAAATTTTCCAACGTGAATGCTATAGACGAGTTGTGTCTCTTACTTTATAAAAAAAATTAATCTCGTTTTCCTTTTTCTTTTACATGTCACTTTTGATATGGGTAAAAATTAATAAATTATAAAGTTGATTTGATATGTTTAATTTGGAAATTCACAGACTTAGTTTATGAATATAGACATGTTGACTATGCATACATTTTCCATGAGAGATATTTCATAGAAATTAAGCTTACCTATTGATGATGCAAAAGCCATGTCATATATGATAAGAAGAAAAAAAAGAGATAAAAAAATTAAAAAAAAAACAAAACAAAATATTTTCCCTCACATCAAATAAAAGTCTAATCACTTAATTGTAATAATAAATTACATAAATCGTTCCTACATAATATTTATAATTACGATTGATACTTAAAATTCTAAAATTTACACTACTTATCAATTTATATGAAACAATTACACTTTTCATATCTGAAGTCTATCAAACATCTAAATAAACTATTAAAACGATGATATCTAACGAACATTTATTTTACGGTAGAAAGGTTTAGTTAGACGAGTGATATAAATTCTAAAAGTTAGGGACGAAATCTATAATCTAATAAACTTTTAAAACGATGTCTGCAATTTACTCTTTTTTTTATCACATTTTATAGACTTTAAACACCACATGATTTGAGATGCTTCTCGTTTGGTTTTTTTTCATAATTGTCATAAACTGGATTATTTTCCCCCTCGTGTTGTGGCAGTACAAAACACTATCCGATGTAAAAGTAGTTGTGGAAACAAAAAAATGAAAATTTTAATTTTAATCAATTGATTGCGTAAAAAAAACATAAATGAAAACATTGCAAAGTAAATAACGTAATCTAAAAAGAAAGTTAAAAATCAAAAATAATTAATATTTGAAATTAAGACGTAACTATTTTATTAATTAGCATGACCTAAAAGATGGATAAAAAAAATTAATCCAAAATAAAAGTGCTTAAAAAAAAGAAGAAAAAAATATGTATGTCATAGAGTAACTAAAAAATAAGGAACCAACAAATAATTGAAATAAATGTGTAATTACTTTATTTAATAGAATAATGTAAAAAAAGAAGGTAAACAATTTATTTTATAGCGTAACCCAAAAAAAAGCCTGAAAAAAAAAATGAATATGTTTACACCCTATCTTATAGAGTCACTAAAAAAGAAGGAACCAACAAATAATTGAAATAAAGATATAATTACTTTATTTAATAAAATAACGTAAAAAGATAAAATAGACAATTTATTTTATACGTAACCTAAGAGAGAAGCCCGAAAAAAAAATTAAAAATTAAAAAGTTTATTGAAGCAGACAGACTAGCTTCATTGTTCCTAACATCTAGGGTTGTCAAAAAAACCCGAACCCGATTGACCCGACCCGACCCGACCCCGAATAAGCTTATTAGGGTCGGGTTAATCGGTTCTAGAATCTACAATCGGGTTATTCGGGTCAACCCGATTAACCCGAAACTTAATTAGGGTCGGGTTGCGGGTCTGTTTAAGCATCCTTATTCGGGTTCGGGTCAACCCGAATAACCCGAATAATATTTTTGAACCAAAGACATATGATATATATATAGGGAAGAAGTATGAAAGAGTTTCATACATGAAGCGATATGGGACACCTAAGTAGGGAAAACCAAAGACATATGACATATATAGGCTAGAAATATGAAAGAGTTTCATACCTACTTTAGGTGTCCCACATCCCTTCATGTATGAAGCTCTTTAATACTTCTAGCCTATATATATCATATGCCTTTGGTTTTCCTACTTAGGTGTCTCACATCGCTTCATTAATAAAACTCTTTCATACTTCTAGTCTATATATATCATATGCCTTTGGTTCAAAATACTTCGACGGTAGTAACCCGGATCCGAAATAACCCGGCCCTCTTGGACCCGACCCGAAAATGACCCGAACCCTAAAACCCGAACCCTTATTAGGGTCGGGTTAGGGTTAGAAAATTTTAGTTGAAACCGAATGAACCCGACCCGAAAGTTGTTTACTTGGGTCGGGTTGACCCGAATAACACCCCTACTAACATCCCTTTTAAAAGAGTTGTCAAATGTATATATGTAAAAAGGGTTGTATGTTAAAAGGGTCGTCAAATGTATATATATATATATATATATATATATATATATATATATATATATATATATATATATATATATATATATATATATATATATATATATATATATATATATATATATAGGAACTGGATCGGGTAAGAACGGCCCAAAGTATAGGAACGGTAAGAACAGTTGCTGACCGTCCGATTAAGTGATGATCATCAGCAGTAACCTTACTACTGATCAGTATTAACCTTACTACTGATCAGTAGTACCCTTCTACTGATCAGTTTTACCCTTCTACTGATCAGTTTTACCCTTCTACTGATCAGTAGTAAGGGTACTGCTGATGATCATCACTTAATCGGACGGTCAGCAACTGTTATTACCGTTCCTATACTTTGGGCTGTTCTTACCCGAACCTCACCCTATATATATATATATATATATATATATATATATATATATATATATATATATATATATATATATATATATATATTATATATATATATATATATATTAAAAGGGTTTTATGTATGTTAAAAGGGTTGTCAAGTGTATATATGTTAAATTAAATTAAATTACTTCATATTCTGTAATCTTAAAAGAAAAACATATAAATAATGGCCAAGGTTATTACCATCTTCTCTACTATGTTATATCGACCCCTATGCCTTTATGTCACATCTATGACACACATGTGTCATAGATCTGACATTTTTTTTGTTTTTTTGTTTTTTTTTTTTGTCTTTTTGTTGTCGTTATTTTAATTTTTCAAGTATCGTAAAATAACAAACATTATACATAATTTAACGAAAAAATAAATTTTGTATTAAAATGCAACTTTCGTATTTTATTATTCACATATTCGGTATAATAGAAAACAGTACATATTAGTGTAAAAATCCCTATTAAGATATATAAGTTGCAACAAATCTTGTCGAATTTGTGTCCACCCTTTTCACAAATATACTCGATCTTATGTGTATACCCGTTCTTTTTGTTTGGTTCTTCGCTTAACAATAATAAAACCTAGGTTTCGAGAAATATTTTACCCAAGTGGGTATTTAACTACTATTTTTGACTTCATATTTTACAATTACACCTTTGTAAAAATAAAATGCTTGTTCTGTGTGAAATGAAGAGTTATATATATTGTTGAATAATATTAAAAACCCGACAGTATTTGTTTATAAAATCTAATAATTTCACCTTTTTTTATATAAAAAACGAGAGAAATATTTGTATAAAAGTAATGTGTTTTTATAAAAAAAAATCGTCAGATTTTATAGACTTTTGAAAAAAACATAAAGCATGACGTAAAGGAAAAAGAAAAAAAAATGTGACGTAAAAAAAAAAAAAAAAAAAAAAATGTGACGTAAGCAAACTGCAAAAAGAAAAAAAGAGGCCTCGGTCTACAATCATATGTGCATTTTGAATAGTAACATTTCATAATTATAACTACGTGCATTTTGAATAGTAACTTTTTTGGTTTAATTAAATCGAAAGTGATAAATTATTTTGTAACAAACTATAAGAATAATATAGATATTCATTTTGAAATTAATAAAGTATGAAATTAATAAAATATTGTTAGATGGTAAAAGAGGAGGCGCAATGAATATGGTAGGAAGAGAGTGTAATTACTGTTTGTCCTTGTGTGTGAATTATTGTCCAAAAGAGCTGGACTTGTTACGTTTTTTTTAGGCTCAATTTTTTTGAAAATGAATTTAATATGTGGGGCCCGTGACATGACAAGGTAGGGAGAGTTTAATATAGGGTCATGTTAAGAAAACCCCCCTTACCCTACCTACATGTCAAACCCTCCCTACATTTGTTATACCTATCACATCACTCATATCACCTTTTTCCCCATCACACATCTATATCTATACATACATATTTATATATCTATACTAGCTTATTGTTCTGCCTAATACGCGGATAATTATATCAAAAAAATATATAATGTTAATAAAAAACATATAACTTATATAAAAAGATTAAGAGAAATCTATTAGTCATCTAGACAAAATGATTATTTGAGCAAATGTGAAGTTAAATAAAACACTTACTATGTAATTCGAAAATACCTTATTACTGAAGATTTTTTTATATGATATGTTTTCCGTTTATATACAAAACACTCGTAAAACAATAAAATAATTTTATTTTCTTTTTATAATATATAAAAAAACTAAAAATATTGGGTACATAGGACGAAAAAGAAACCAGAAGAATATTAATATTATATGTTTTCCGCTGATATGCAAAATACTTATAAAATAATAAAATAATTTTTGTTTCTTTTTATACTAAAAATGTGTATGTGTTTGAAGAAAAAATATATTTTGTATTTTTTTATAATTAATTTAAAATACAAGTGTTAGATTATTTAGAGTAGAAAGGTTAATTAGTTTTATTTAATTATTACTATTTAAAATAATGGTTAAATTATTTATTGTGAAGGGGTTAAAATAAAATTATTAATGATGACATCATCAAAGTGATCTAATGGTTCAAATTAAAGTTGGATTTCCATCGGATGGTTAATATTTTGCCAAATGTCATTTTAGGACTCTTTTTTTTATTATATACTAGCTTAGTGTCCGTGTTACACACGAGATTGTTTAAAAGATTATGTAAAATCGTGGAATTATAAATTTCAAAACTTGATTTTAAAAGTTTAATTAGAACTAAATAAGCAAAAGATATGACGTTAAACTAAACTAACACCACAAAAATAAAAATAAAAATTATGTAATATACGAAACAAAAAAGAGCGTTAAACTAAACTTAAAATATTAATATCAAAACTTTGGAGTACCAAGACTTACTCATGTACATAAAAGGAGTTGAAACTAATTAAAACAAAAAACTTAACATAAAACGCATAAATTTTACTACTATAGTAGGAATATGTCAAGTCATTTCGTCACCACTTCAACCAAAATACACTTATGGAATAGCCATATTGAACTCGGGCTGTTCCAAAAACATTTTTATCCGTTTCTAAATAAACAATGTGCTAATTATCAATACAAAACAATACAACAATAACAACCTAAATCTTCAAATAGAACTATATACAAAGTTGTATACATTCAAAACAGACTTTGGGCATTTTTCATCTCATTTGACCTTTCCCCTTTTAGCTAGAATATTTTTTTCATTTGACCCATTTGAGATATAATCAAAACCACATCGACCCATTCAAAAGTGAATTGGTCAAAAAATCCACCTTTAGAAAATGTCTAAAACTCAACTGCCAGAACATATGGTAATTTTTATTATGTTAGATCATAATTACCTGCCTACGAAAAACTATGGCCCTTTCCATTCTTATAGTACATAAGCAATACCAATTTAAAAGCCATTGCTTCTTGCCGTACCATCGTATCTGCAAGAAATAAAAATTTAAATTTTTATAGGAATAACAAAATACTCCTACATGTGCATAGTGGCTGAAACAAATTTCTAATCATTCATAACCATGTGAATAATCAAATTCGAGGAGCATGTAGTTAAACTATTTAATAATTTATCTCTCTTATCTTTTTCATTTCCATTTTCCACCTTTAAGTATTTCCTCTGTCCTTTACATATTCTTCAAACTTAGTCAATAAATGAATATTATTTGTTGTCTTTGTTAAAGTTGCATCAGCTTCAAGATAATAAAAGTTGGGGACTTCAAGATTCAAGTACTACATAACGGGAGGAATAATGGAATACATATCAAAATTAAAAAAGAAGAAGAGCAAATAACCTTATATATCTTATCTTCGGCCGAAAATCACAGCAAACCTTGTTAGCATCTTGCAGAACATGGGTGACTAAACAGCCTTACATATTGATGAATGATGATGTCTGTGATTTTTTTTTTCCAATTTTATTTATTATAGATTTGAACAAAGAAGATAGAATAAATGGATAAGTAAGTAGAATTTTGAAATTCAAATTTCCCTGGTTATCGAAAACGGGAGAACCATTGATTGATTCCAAGATTTGTAAAGCTTCCTCAATACACTCTCCTTTTTCAAGAAAAGTAGCCCTTAGAATCTTCAAAATCAAAATAAATTATTTTTAAATAGAAAATGTTAACTTTCTAATTGAATTGTGATGTCATCATTCTTGTAAACAATCCTATGTGGACGGTCTAAGCAATCGTCACCTCAGCCGAATGACATTAGCCTCAACTCTCATTTATTATAATAAAAAGATTAAGATAATCCACTAACTAAAACCCTTTAATTTATTTCTTTCAATGGCAGTTGAAGCTTCAAATTACCACAACAACAGGTTTTTCATACATTTTGATCATCATTATCTATATGTATACATACATATCTATATATCTAATTTCTTTTTTTTATGTATACATGGAAATGATTTATCAAGGAAATGCGAATATATAACAACTAGATAAAGAGAATAATATATATTTAACAACTAGATTATTGTCTCGCGATAGCGCAAATAACGATAAAAATTGAATCGTAAATTTTATTTTTATGTAGATATTAAGTTATTATGAGAACCCAATTTTATTCTCTATAAACATGTGTAAATTTTTTTTAAATAAGTTTGATTATCTTTAATCTAACGGCTGAAATCAAATAGGTTAATCTATCCAAGGGATTCTATTTTGCCATGTGGCATTTAAGGCCCAACTTTTATTATATATTAAAGATTAAAGATAATCAAACTTATTTAAAAAAAATACCTTAAATATATTTAGTAATATTTTGGTGTATATAAACACAACATAGTTTAAACACAATTGTATAAAATAATTATATATATACAATATTTTCTAACATAAAAACTATCATATTGTTTTGTTATTTTGTTAAATTAATTTATTAAATCAATTAGCACACGAAGTAAATAATTAACCCATTTAAATATTAAATTATAAAATTCGAGTCTTATTTTATTTTTATTAAGTTTTCGTACCTACACATTACAACTAAATATATCTATCTATGAGCATTTTCTCATATGAATGGAAATGAAGAAAGAATTGTTTACGTCTACGTTTTCATAGATCTTTTTTATATCTCTATTTTTTATGTAAATAATATAATTCTATAGTTTACGAAATATGTAATTAGGGAGGAGATAATACGAAAAGTAATTGATAACCACAACCCTATAGACTGTGGCTAAAAAAAACTCTCAACTGCTATCTATAATAATATATATTAAAAGAGGTTATATTAAAAGAGGTGCATTAAAAGACACATAACAAAATATAGACCATTAGATAGATTTTGAGATTAATTTTACACCCTTAGATTAGATTGATGATATCATATGACTAATGTTTGTTATTTTACGAGCTGCGTTAAATTATGTATAATGTTTGTTATTTTACGATACTTGAAAAAAAATAACAAAAAACGACCATAAAAAGACAAAAAAAGGCAACGAAACAAAAAAATTGTCACATCTATGACACACATATGTCATAGATGAGACACAAAGTGAACAAGAGGGTTGGAATAACCTTTAGGGAGGCAATGCCTTTAATATATGGGTATGGGGTTGGTTAACATGACCCATAAATAATTCTCACTTTAAAAGCTATGTATGATTTGTGGATTATTTGGACCATGTGATAATAAATAGGTGGATAGACTTTTATGGATTTGCTTAGTTGTGCAAGCAGAAAAGCTTGAACCATTAAACCCTGTCTTGTCAACATTACTCTAGAAGATGGTGACTAAAGAGACCTCAAGAACCTACACCAACATATCAAAAGATTATAATTATTATGATTTTATTTAGAAAGCGAGACCACAAATGTATTCGATTGCTTTAACGAGAATTGAACTAGTAATTTTAGATTGATAGACCATAACATAACTGTTAACCTAAAGTATTAGTGTAAGCTGTGTTTATACATAGAAACTCTAAGGTCAATGAGCCTATTGACCATATTTTAGACTAACTATTCATAAACACACACTAATATATAGGTCTATTTATAATGTTATGACTTATTATTAGAAAACATGTTGGTCTCTAAAGCATGATGATTTCATTGTGACCTAAGTTTTTCAGGATTTGGAGGTTACTATCATCAACAAATCACTAGTCTAATTCTATCCGAGGAGTCGTCGTATTTCTTTTATGATCATAGTAATTACTCGAACATTAGTTAGATAACGCTATTAATTCGTAAATATATATCCGGCAAATGTTGGTAATTGATGAACATTTGTCTCCAAAAGTTAGTCTAATAACGAATTTGAAATTAGATTAACTTTCATCAAAGATTTGTGTAAGATTCAATTATGACCGGGTATTATCCATTGAGATATTTTATCATAATACTATTATGAAACCCGCTTGATGCAGCGGAGACGAAAAAATTATATTCCCCAAAATTACATTATGAGTAATAGTTTGTTGTCCGTCTTTTCGAATCAGAAAATGAATTATGCAGGTAAGATGGTATGTTAAGAAAACTTATGTATGTATGGTGACAATTTCTGTTAATCTCTTTTATTTCGATTAATATGTTGAGTGTAATAGTTTATGATTCGGCCGAATAGACATCAAACTCATTCTTGTCATAATATACACATATTTTTGGTGATGCGACATTTGATTGTGTTGGACTTAGGATAATGGTTATTGTTTGGCCGTTCGAACTATAAAAAAAAAATTATTTATATGATGTGTCTAATAGTATTTGACTAACAACACCTTTAAGTCATTCACTTCAGGTTATAACAACAATTATTCGGTAACGTTTAAATATGTTTTTTAAGACACAACAAAAGTTATTATAAAAAAAAATTGTATGAATTTAAATATATAAATTTGTTTTTAAAGTTTTTGTCAAATTAATTGAATTTAAATTTAGTTGATGACAAATAATGAAAAGGAAAAAAAGGAAAGTGAGTTAGCAAATTTAATATTTAGGGGGTGCTTGGTTAGGGGTAATGGAGGGTAATGATAATGATTGATGGAGGTTGGTTTGTTGTGTTCTAGTTAATCATTGCATAATAATTGGTAATACTCCATTATAGTCTAAATTGGGGTTATTCATTAACCCCTCATTGCATTCCATTGTATTCCTTTTCCCATTAACCGCTCACTGAACCAAGCATTAAGACAAAATGGCAAAATGCTTAAATTTCAACATTAAGACAAAATGGCAAAATGCTTTATAAGTAGTACAAGTATGGAACTCGCGCGATGTAGCGGCAAAGAAAAGTTATATTCGGAAAATTATGGTAACGATTTATGGTAGTTTCACACTCATCTCAAGATAATTAATAGTTAGGGTTCGAGTCGTTCGGGCACTAGGAGTATAAGAATAATTATGTGGTAAGACTTTCTTGTTCGGTCTTTCGAACCAGAAGATGAATTATACGGTAACTGTTTATGGTGGTGCACCCTTTCGGGCCATCAATTTATTTATTTATATGCGGAAACGTTTTTTGTAAGTGTCTTGTTTCACGATTAATATTTTATGTGTAATAGTTGATAATTTGGTCCATCAATCTTCAAACTCATTCTCTCCATATATTTCACATACATGTGGTGATTTAGTAAGTTCATTTGATTGTTTTTGTTCGATCGTTCGAACTATAAAATACTAATAACATGTTGTGTCTAATAGTTTTTGGTTTGAACCGTGTTCTACTAAAGAAAACATTGATTTCAGTCCAAACTAGAACTTCCCTTTAAAAATGAGTGGTAATATATAGCTGAATGACCATAATCATATTATGTGTAATAGTTTTCGACTCTAGTGTTGCGACTAAACTTTAAGTGTAATATTTTTTAGTGGCCTTTTGACTCATATATCATATCCGCAGTAAAAGCTTTAGGTCATCCATCATCTCCAGGCTATAAAAACAATTATTCGGTTGCGGGTTTCAAATCCGGATCTTTGAACATAGCAAGTTATTACATGCGAAGCTTAATAAATAAAAAAAATTAATCCGCATTTTAGATATGTCAATTAGATGTAAGAAATTTTTTGTTTGAAATTTTTTATAAAAAATAATTAGTCAAATTAATTGTAATTTAATTTAGTAGAGCGTAAATAATGAAAAGTAATGAAAGTGAGTTGAAAAGAAATGAAAGTAAGTTGAAAAATTAATTATATTTAGATGGTAAATAAATGGGTATTTTAGTCTTTTCCTTCTTAAATTTCAACTTTAAGTTTTTAGGGTCAAATGTTTTATAGATAGTATAGATATAGATAAATTAATTATTGAGAAAATCACTAAAATACTCACCTAACAATGTCATATTACAAAAATAATCACGAAATTCGTGAAGATTTTTCACTCCCGTACCTTTTGTCGCGTGAATTAAATTTGCGTAAGAAACTTTTTCGCGACACATTTAAAATGCCGCGAATACATTGCGCAAGAACGTGACAAAGTTTTAACCTCTCATTTGGCACGAATACATGGCGCGAGAACGTACAATACGACGCAAATACATTACACGACGACGTGGCATAATTCTCACCACTCATTTCAAAAAAATCATTTCTTGAGCCTTTAGAAAAATGACAAAAGTGGCGCAATAACTTTTCGCGAATTTCGTGATTATTTTTGTAAGAGTTTTGATAACAACAACCATATAGGGTGTTGTTAAAATATTTAGACACGCATAATTTTTTGTACGTTCACTAAAAACTACCCCTGTATTTTGAGATATACTTTTATGACTTACAAGTTTTTAAACAGTGTCAGTGTGATTAAGCCACAGCCCTTTGGTTTGCCGTTATTACTACTCTTTTTGTACTATGTCATTAGTATTGTGATAATTTTCTCTAAATTATTGGTGTATTGAATATATATCCTAGTGGGCTTAGCCTGTTATGTT
The DNA here is from genome assembly GCA_910822075.1 of Senecio squalidus. NCBI lineage: Eukaryota > Viridiplantae > Streptophyta > Magnoliopsida > Asterales > Asteraceae > Senecio > Senecio squalidus. Next base: position 51,729,657 of record CAJVGC010000060.1, read on the forward strand.
GTGTTATGTAAACTCTTGTTCTAAGATTTGAAAGTAATGAGAATTAGTAAAGCTTCTACTAGAAAATAAACCTGATTTCAAAAACGTAATTAAGAAAGAGAGGTTTGATGAAAACTAACCAGAAAATGAAAGGAAGAAAGATTGTTCATGACGAAAAGTTTATTTTAATGACCCCATATATTGGATAAGGTTTCAGTTTAAGAAACACTTCAATTACATTTGTTTCTAGTTGCCAGTGTCATCCTCTTTTTCTTCTCGTTAGGAAAGCAACTCCCATCGAGTTAGCTCTTGGAGTCAAGGCATGCCTTAAGGTAGCGACTGACCTTCAGGTGAGATGGTTTTTTGTCATTAGAAGTGAGAATAGTAGCTCAAACGTAGACAAGGGCAAAAGAAATTAAGGAACAACAATGATGTTAACTTGAACGATTATTTTCGAGAGTTACTAAAATACCCCAATATTCTCAACTAATAGCTTAGACGATCTTGTACAACAAAATTCTAAAATTCGATGATAAAAGAAACTTTGTAAGAAAGATATATATTTTTGGGATACGTGGTAATATTCGAAAAATTTAGAAAAATTTTCAATATAAAAGCCGTGACAAATAAAAAAATAAAAATAAAAATAAATAAGAAACTCTTAAAAGTTGCAAAATAATCACATTTTAGCCCATTGATAACACTTTAAAGCCCATATTATTTTTACTCTCGTCAACCACGTATCAATAAAGTCATCATTATATCGTTCCATGAATCTATCGGGCCAGGCAAACACCAATGTAAACAATCATTTTGAACTTTCGCATCTCCGTCAAACGGATGGAACTCGCGGTACGGGCCAGGGTGCCCGTCCGGTCTCAACAATGACAAACGGGTCGTGTCAAATAATCTCAACCCCGACCCGTTCAAAGTCTCATTAGCTTTAGCAAATTCGTCCAACTCGATATTTCTCATTATTGTATCAATATCCCTCATATTAATTTCCCCGTCTTTAAACGGACCCGTTCTGTTACAATACCCTCCACTGTTCCATTCCCCGTTCTCAAAATGATCGGGTGTCGTTGTGCGAAAAAACGTGCACACATTGTGGTTTGCTTTTGTAATAAAATCCAGAGTCGTATGGATTGCTTTCCGATAAGCGTCATAGAACGACATTTCCGGTACGTTCTCTTCGTTACAGTTATGACACCCGATGATTGTGTTATTTTCGTAGTAAATTGCTGTTCTCATAAACCATTTTCCACCCGAAATCATGATGTAATTGAAGTTATTGAACTCATCAACCCAAACTGAGTCGAGCTCATCTAGATGTAGCTGAACTGCACCCGAGGAATGCCCATTATCATCCTCGAATATATTTGCTTTCGTAAGAAAAGGTGACCAAGTTACTGCAAGCGTGAAATCGTATGACTCAAACAACCATCTAAAGCTTTTGTATGCATCATCGTGGTACACTTCGACTGGTTCTTCAACCTTAAATAAAGCACATTATAATTAAGTGACGGATAACATAACGAAAACCTCGTATGTTAATAATATAGACTATAAGAGACATAACAAACTATTTTAACAATATCGCATCAGTCCGTCTATTCAACTATTGTTAAGAACGAGAGTTTCTAACGAAATTACCTGAGAAAGAATGCAGAGCAAAGACTGCACATGGTTGCGTGATATTGAATCGCCAATGAAAGCCATTGATTTTTTCCTCATGACATGAAGAAACATTTTTGGGTTGAATTTGGGTAAATCGCAGTCGAAAGGGCTCCAACGCCAGTTGATGTAATCTGTATCTGGTCGGCCGTTCTTCATACAGTTTTGATGGTGTTCGATAGTGTTGCAGCTGTTGTTGGTATATAGTGGTCCAGTTTGATCCCTAACCCATTCTCCGGTAAAAACATCGCAATCCATTGAACCTAAATCATCGAAAAGAGTTTATATGATCAATAACTTGAACATCATTCACTATACTTTATATCTAAAGTTAGTAAAAGTTAATTTTCCAATCCCATACTTGGCCGATATGAGATGGTAACAAATTGTATAACCAAAGAATTATAAATTCGCGCGTTACCTAGATAAATTCCAGTGTTATACTCCTCCAACACCACCTCCGGCTCTAGGTGGCCGTCACCAACAATGACAGCGGAATTATGAATCTCTGTTGAGAACTCATAGAACCAGTAACCAAACCCGAATATGATCAAACAAAGACCAACCTTAACAAACACTCGATTATATCGTTGACTACTATTGTTTATATCAACAAATTTCATCTTCTTCATTACTTGCTAGTAATCTTTGTGACTACAAAGAATGAGGTTTGTTTTGTTGGTTAAAAGGTGCTGTAATGGTTTGTGCATATGTTTTAATACTTGTATAGAATGTCTCTTCTCATGTTGAATGTTAAAATAGTTTCATAAACGAACCAAATATTTAACGAACAATTTGTAAATGTTTACTGTAATATTTGTTCGGTTAAACTTAACAAACAAAACGAACATAAAAAAGGTGGTATATAATTAAAGTAGCTTGCTTGACGTCCAAAATGTCATAATTATTGTATGTAATTTGAGTAACAACACATGTGATAACTATAGCAAATAATAATTACAAATAAAGTTTACACTTTATTTTGATATAAAAGTTTAATGATAATTCTTTACTTATAGTTGTTTTTAAGATTTAAAATCACATATATAATAACTAGACATATTAATATTATTGTTAACTTGTAATAATAAATTATGTCTTCATATCAATAAAGGCATTTATGAAATTAGTTGAAAAGTCAACATCCAAGAGTAAATTGTAGTCCATTTTTGCCAGCTCTCGAGTCCTAATCAACTTTCTTATCAAAGAGTAATAATGAGATTTAAATGTAAGTTACTTTCTTCAAATAATACTGTAAAAATTATTTACATAAGCAGTAAATACATGATTGGCCAAAATTGGCATTCCATATTGTGTATTTGGATACCCAATTTCATTTTTCACACGGGCCATTAAAATTCTCGGGACCGACCCTGATTCACCTACATTTTGCTGGGTCGAATGCTATTTGGCAAGCCAAACAGATATCTAGTTATAGATCACAGACAGAATCAAAGTACCAGACCATTTGCTTAAAGTAAATTCAATGTACAACTTCCCTATATATACACACAAATTCAGAACCAAAAGTAACAAACTTGCATCAAATGAACATTTAACCACAAATTTAAAACAATAAGTAACAAATTTCCCCATAAACAAAAAACAAATTAAATTCCTACACATTCATTTCAGCACGTCGATACACAAAGCTCTAAACTATTCATAATCGTCACAAAGAATATGCACGTTGTCCAAAATCAACATTAGTGATCTTATAGAGTTTCCATGAATACATTATACAGCAGTTGTTCGTGGAGGCTTCATCCCAAATCCATGTTTCTTGCGCTCCACTCTGTTAATACAACATTGTGAATAACGTTATAAAAGATATATTAGCATTGAAATTTTATACGTCAAGTGAAACCAAGATAATATTGTATGACTATTACAATTTCAAACAACAGATGCAAATCTAAACACTGTCTAATTGTGATTATTTTATATCACATAATCTTAAAAAAAAAAAACACATAGATGAACCCCTTGTCTATTTCTCTCCTCTGTCTCGACGATGGGTCGATGGTATATATAATAATCTGTAAAGAGCTAAACTCCCTCCGTCCCAAATTTAATCTCCACTTCCAAAAGTATTAATCAAGTTTTCTATTCTACCCTTAATCACAATACTATATCAAATGAACATTCCTAAAACCGTGTAGCATATATAGTGCTTAAGTTGTCATTTTGCTTCTGTATTATAATAATTACATTTCTTAAACTATGACCTTTCTCTAGTAGGCAGTTAATTTTGGACGGAGGGAGTAGAATTTCAAATACAAACAAAGTAACATACAGAAATTATGTAAAAATGAAATAACACTAGCTTAATGATAATAATGGAACTTACGTTGGAGCAAGTTTACCGAGCCCGTCGAGTTCCTGACCAGAGTCCTCATCTAACACTCGCCCAGATATCTCAATGACATAGGATCTATCTGTATCGTTAGGGAGGCCTCTGCTAACAAGCAAATCCAAATCCGTTTGATGAAGCTCTCTTCCATTAACAAAAACATTTGTGTTTCCATCCGCACATTTATCAGGCATTGGATAATTAAATTCCTCAATGAATGGCTGTCAAACCAAATATTTCGTATATTAGTTGTAATAAGATACATTAAGTGTAGTAACATTCAACTTAGTATTTGCGTGGTTTGAGCCCATTCTGACCAGTTTCATTTTTTTAGCGGGATTTATTTATTTAATTCATCTTTTACCCAATAGTCCCGTTACAGATAAAACATAACCCAAATAAACTTGGCAATTCATAAGGTAAGTTGCTATCTTTAGTTCAAATGAGACTTCGTAACAACATATTAATGATCAAGAAAATTACCGGAATTATTCCACGACAATGGCCACCCATTATACCCCAGAATCCGGCTTTTGGATCATACCTACATCGGAAAGAACAAACGATTAAGAAATGTGCATACAACAAATAATTGTGTTATACTTCACGGGTACTAACCAGTAATCACCAGGCTGTACTGCACCAGCAAGCTTTTCAGCTTTCCTGACTAATCGATCCGGTATAGGATGACCGTTGATTGTCACGTTGATTTTTTCCTGGTCAACATTTTGACTAGACCTTGAAAAGTCCCGGAAGCTTTTCTTGATCTTACCTACAAAGTTAGATCCATTTCCCGTTTCCCTGGTTGCATCCCCGGATTCTTGAGAAGTTCCTGTGTTGACACCATATTCGTTTGATGGAATATCAATCTCGCTTGCCACTGAAGCATCTTTCATGGAATTTCCGTGGGATCCAGAATTAACTGGAAATGCAACACGTTCCATTTCCGACCTTTGGCTTACATTTCCTTTTCCTGCTCGGTTATATTTTGTTGAATAATCGAAATGATCTTGAAGAGGTGAACCTGTTGGTGGTGGAGAAGGTTTAATACCTTCCACGGCTACATTAACGGGATTGTCGTCTATAATAATATTAACCTTTATCTCGTCTTCTGATGTGTAGGAAAGTGTAGACTTGTAAGAAGTCATACTGGGGCCTCCTAATGGCAATTTATCCATTGACTCGAAATCATAGTTTCCGGAGTTATCATAATCCTCTGAGGAAAACTCAGTTCCACCCCATTTTGCATCTCTGCTTATCTTGTGTTCGTATTTTGATTTTCTGGAATCTTTTCTAGTTTCTGTAAAAACAGAAAGAACAAGTTTTTTGTTGACTATCGAAAGCAACATGACTTCCGAGCACGCTGCACATCTCATTTTCTTTGTATTATTTTTGGGTACTTGAAGCAATTCGTAACATTTAAAACATGCAACAAAAGGAGATCCGCCAGCCACAGGGCGGCACCGCCTTCCTCCAGTGGCTAAAATTCCTCGTGGAGGACGGCGGATTTCACTAGACCATCTTGTGTGAGATTCACTACTATGATGAGAGTTCATAGAAAGATTCGAGAACCGACGATTGTAATCATTGTGGTAGAAAATAGGATCGTTTTGCAAAACAGGCTGTGCTACTAGTGGTGGCGGTGGCGGTTGTGGTGGTGGAGGAGGTGGTGCTTGTTGGTGTTTATTGTAGCAAACCAAACAAGTACAAGACGGGTGATGATATAGTCGATTATCAGTCATTTCGTTGCTGACATATTGCCCGGAATAATACGGATGATACGGATTTTGTTCATAGGGATTAACCGGATTTCTTCTATGATTTTGTGACCCAAAGGGGTCACTAAAGACTTGAGCTTGATTTGAAGAAGGTAATAAAGGATGACTTTTATGATGCATATTCGGATAATGAGGGGGCTCGATATAAGAAGGGATCGGCTGATGCTGCTGATGATGATGCATAGGATTTTTTTCTTTAGATTTATCACGAGACCGAACAATTTGATCCTTAAGTTCATCTAATTTCCTTAATAACTCATCTCGATCATCTTCAACTTCTAGATCATTTGCGTTCTGAACTAGCTCAGCATATTCATGACGAGGCGGAGGTGCGTAATGGTAACTAGACGAACCTTCTTGAAAACTAGTGTCACGATATCTCGAATTCGAGCTCCGAACTGATCTTCGTGAACCGTTATTGTTACTTGCTAACACAGGTTTCAGGTCAGTCAAGTCTATGTTCTTATCATGCCTACCAGAACTCCCATTAGATTTGAGTCCGTTTTCAGACCCTAAATTCATGTTCTTAACACTTCTGTTTGAGTATTCAAGATTCACTGATTCTTTAGAGATTTTCTTTAAAACCGCGTCACTTTCATCACCCGATTTCTCTGAAGACATACCGGATTCAATATGTTTATTCCCTGCTGTAAATCAAAAAACAAATGTATAACTTTTAAAAATGCACTGTATGAAGAACAATTCAACCAACAGCTGTCTAAAAAAACGAAGAACACTTCAACACGAAACAAACATGAAACAACAACACAGTATTTTGACAAAATCAGAAATATATATTATATAAACGGAATCAAAAAATGCGATTAAATAATATGATATAAAATAAAAAGTCTCCAACTTTCATCAAGTTAATTCAAAATAAAACACAAACTTGATTTTGACATTTCTACTGAAAACAAAAAGATAGAGAATAAGTCAACAATGAGGTTATTACAAGATAAAACACAAATTAATTGTAAGGTTTGATTCTCACCGACTGCATTTTTGTTAAAGACATTTACAACCGAAAAAGAGTTATTTACCAAAAACAAATAATCAAACTTTATCAATAAAAGTTAGTAAAATTCCTAAATCACATTAATTTCACCCCAAATAATCATGTTAAAAAAATAAAATGTTTTGCATGTTCTTCACAAGATCAAGTATACCTAAATCATTACTAAAAACAAACAAAACTCAAAATATTTACATAATAACAAACACTCATCTCAAATTTATCTAAAAAACACATTAATTCAACCCAAATCACAAGAAAACACAACAAAAAAGTACAAATTCCATGTTTTCACAAAACCCAATAATAAAAATTAAAACTTTAACCAAACCCAAATCATTTCTGCAAAAACCCAACAAACCCACAAATTATTTACAAATTTATGAACACCCATCTAAGTTTCTTGAAAAAAAATCCAAACTTTAATCACACCCAGCTCATTTCTGCAAAAACCCATGAATAAAAACACAAAACCCACAAATTATTTCCAAAATTAAAATCACCCATCTAAGTTTCTTGAAAAAAAAGCAAAGAAAAAGATTGAATCTTTACCACTAAGAACAGCACCACAGCCACCACACTGATAAATATCATAATCAGTTACTTCAGGGAGTAAATTTTCACATTTAGGACAGCGAACTAACCGGACTTTAGCTGGATTTTCAGACATTTTTTAAAAAAGATTTTGGGTATGGGGGAATAAAGATAGATATAGATTTTGTGTAAAGATTCTGATTTGGGAAATAATGAGTGCTAATGAGAGGAAACCAAGGAAAAGAAATCTTAGTTAATGTATTAAAAGTAGATATATGGCTGGCTTAAAGGAGTAAAGGGTCTACTTTTTCTGCAATCCTTTGGGGTTGCTAGATTTCTGTAAATTACCCTTCAACACACATGGCATGTTACATCTTTTTCTAGTATTCATGTTTTTAGAGTGTTTTAACATTTTTGTATACATGCTTTTATTGTTTACTTAAGAAGAAAAAAACACAAAACTCCTCTTCTAACGTATCTATATTTTAAAAATAATCATTAAATTTATAAAAAAATAAAGTTTTATTTTTTCGTCAGGAGAATTAAATGAGTGGTAAAATGACACTAAAATCTGGTGCGAGAACGTGACACAATTTGAACCACTCATTTTTGACGCGAGAGCTTTTTGCGAGAATGTAGAGTTAGAATGTGACGGGAGAATGTTTAGCAACGCAGATTTAATTTTGGCGACGAAAAAGATGGCGCGGAAATATTTCGCGAATTTAGTGATTATTATCAAAATGTAGTTATGACGGATGAGTATTTTCATGGTTTTACCTTATTTAAAGTCTATTTACATTAAGAGCATTTACGGTGGGGCATTATATCATCGTGTGCGTCGTTTTTAGTTGGTCAGTCGCGTTATAGGGTGTGCGAGGTGGAGATGGTATGGTGTTTATAGTAATTTTCTATCTTATAAATATAGATATAAAAATCATTGGATTGATTTGTGGTGTATTTGGATGTTTTTCTTAGAGTATGTAGTGTATTGTCTTTTGAAGAGAATTTTAAAGTATGTAGAACGTATGTTTTTAGTAATTTTGTGTTTGTTAAAAATAGAGTTAATATAAATGTTTATAAGTCGGCGTTTTTAGTAATTTTCTATCTTATAAACATTTATATTAACTCTATTTTTAACAAACACAAAATTATTAAAAACATACGTTCTACGGACTTTAAAATTCTCTTCAAAAGACAATACACTACATACTCTAAGAAAAACATCCAAATACACCACAAATCAATCCAATGATTTTTATAGCTACGCAAACATTTCTTCGTCATATATGCAAATCCATTTCCATCACCAACTCACATTCATCTAGGGGTAAGAAAAAAACCGATTTAACTAAATCGTAACCGAAATAACCGACCCAAATTAACCGACCTAATCACATGATTGACGGTTCGGTTTTGAAATTTCCATTAACCGAATATTTCGGTTCGGTTGTGGGTTTGTTCTAAAAACCAAACCAAATTGACCGAACCACTCAATATATATTTCAACCAAAAAAAATTATAAAAGTTAAACATATCTAATTATACTTCACTAATTTTTCATTTAATTCAATGAAAAAGATATACCGGCAAAAATGTAAATCAAATCTATTGAACCAAATTACGATCTTATTAATGATGTTCTTCAATTAAATACTATATTACATCTATAAACACAATTAAAACATTATGAGGATATCTATTTTTTTGGTTTAATAATATGTCCTACTTGTTATAACAAAGTTGAACTAAATTGTTGTATTAGATTTGGTTCAAGTAAATTCACATAGTATTCTATATTTAAAGTAACAAATTTGCTATCAAACATTCGTGATTTAGGAAACATCTTCAAAGAGAGCTATTATACTATCTTTTGTTATCGTATTATATAACTAATAATGACTTGTTATTCTTATTTTTAGTTTATAACTTTATTTAATATTTGTAGTTATTAACAGACGGTTAACCGATAACCGATCCAATAAATAAAACATAACCGATTAACCGAAATCGAACGGTTAACATTTCCAATTAACCGAAAATTCGGTTATGGGTGCGGTTTTGGTCCATAACCGAACCAAACCGACCCATGCTCACCCCTACATTCATCCCAAATAAATAGCTTCATAAATTTTCAAAACACAATCTTATGGATTCACATTTCTACTCGTTCTTATCTCTGTCATCTTCGCAACTTACTCCCCATTAACAAGTCATGACTAAATGACAAAGGTTTCAATTTTGACTATGGAAATTACAACCACCAAAACAACAAGGGGCTAGTGGCTCGCGTTGGAGAAGACCAATAAAAAGCAGTGGTGTTATATATACTTTAAAAAAATATTTTATTTGTTTGTATTGAAATCGTAACGAAATTACGTAAATTTTCAAAAATCGAATTGCTATAAAATGTACAAATTACCTAATTGTAGAAGAAAAAAAGAGTCAAATTTTAATGATTTTTTCGTTTTTTGACATAAAATTTGGTATTACTAAAATTACATGTGACTATATTATAAATGATATGTGTTTTTATTATTTATCTAAAATTTCAATAACTCATAAAACAAATAACGCATGATTTCAATTTTAATTGTAAATTTTAATACACAACAATATTATATGATGTATAATCTATATAGACCCTGAAAATAAATCAAAACTTAACAATTTTTTACTTTTCTATTTTTAAATGTTAATATTTATAAAATACATAATAAAATACTATATAATTAAAGATAACATAAATGTAAAGAGTGACCGTTGGAAGTTAGAATAACGTTTAAATAGTTAAATTAACTATACTTAAAGTAGTTATAACATGAATTATATATGAGATCAAAAATTGAATCACTCTAAAATGAGTATGATCTATCATCACCATAGTCCATAAACAATATGGTGACTTTTTGAGTGGTTAACATCGAGTCATACTGAAAATCAAAAACTCAGTACACTTATTGATTTTTACTATTTTTCTCCATGAAAAAACAAAATAAAATACTTTTTCACTTATAGTACACATAGTAATTTTATATAAAAGAAAAACTCAAACCTTCAATATCTTTGTTAATGAACCATTACCATACCATTAAGCCAAACATCTAAATTAATTTGGTTTTTACTAATTACTGCTAAAAATTTTGTTTATTAAAATGGTAAACAAAAAAAAGCCAAACCTAAATACACAATAACATACATCAAGAAAACGACATGACTGAAAGAAGGTTGGAGATAACAAACTCTACAAAGGTTGACCAACTAATATTGTATTTGATCTTATAGTGAAAAGTAAACAATTCCAAGATAGAAATACCTACTAAGATAGCAATGATCCAAGAAAAAAGTCTAACCAAATGAATAACAACGAGAAAACTACGACAATAATCCTTCAACAGTAAACAAATCTGGTATATGTCCAAAACTAAAACGAGATAAATTTTGGATGAATTATGAAAAACTACCGCATTGTTTGATTAGTTCATAAATCAACTCCAAAACATTTGCTAAAGTTATTGATCGTAAGTGTCACATGTAACAACACATAATCAAATGTTTTTTTAAGAAACCACTTTCCCCGTTTGGTTCGAAGAATATGATGGAATTGGAAGGAATTTGAATTCTGAATTCCCGTTGCATCTTGTTTGGTTGGACAACTAACGGAATTGGAATCTGCTAAAATCCTATCAGATTCCTTCCGTTGTGGAATTTAGAATTCCTTCCAGTATCTGAAGAAATTCAAAATTTCTGATTTTATAGAATTCAAACCAGTTTACTATAACTTCTTTCAAACAAATTTTATCATTTTAATATAACCGTTTAACTTTTTTCGTAAATGTGTTCGACAATGTAGTTGAAGTTATATTTTAAGAATGTAAAATAATAGTACATAATAACTAAGTAAGATAAATTTAGGAAGGATGATTGTGTTATTAATCACATTATAATCTCAAACTACTTTTATAAGCTATTTGAAACAATTTATTTTTTAGAAGTATATATTTATTTTAAATAAGTTTTACAAAAAATGTCACCAACCAAAAATATTAAATCAAGTTCTAATAAGTCCCTTATAAGTTTTTCACCAGAAATATGTTACAAAATTTTCAATAAATCTAAAAGATTTACAAATCGAACTGAATTATATGCAAAAACTGAAAACTGAATTTCGTTGAATTCCGTCAACAAAACATGACAACTTTTGTCAATTAAGATTTCAATTCATCAAATTCCAATTCCTTCAATAGATTCAAATTTCTTCAAAAATATTCTATGAACCAAATAGACCTTTAATTTTAGTTATCGTGTATTTCTAAGGTTTGATATGGGTCCTCAACCAATCAAAGTATTCTACCATTAATCAATTCATAACTATTAGTTTACTTTATTTTAATCAAAATATTAGATCATTAACCAATTCAAAACTTTTAGGTTAATCATCACATAAGTCACCCAAAATAGTCCCTTGTAAAAAATAAAAAAGTAGATAATAATA